>LPNX010446903.1:101575-289418 GCA_001517045.1 Pseudotsuga menziesii | reverse complement strand
ATCTTAGAACTCTTTTTGCAGTTGACCAGTGTCCTTCACAAGGTTTATGCATGAACCTTGAAAGTATGCCAACAACATAAGAAATATCTGGTCTAGTTGTTTTAAGGTAGATAATTCTTCCTACAAGTTGTCGATACTTGGTCGCATCCTCAAATTCTTTTCCTTTGCTTGATGTGAGCTTCGTTTTCTGTTCCATTGGAGTAGAGATAGGGTTGCATTCTGTCATGCAAAATTTATCTAGTAGTTCTCCAACATATTTTTTCTGAGATAGGAATATGTACTTAGGATGTTGAGTGACTTCAATTCCTAAGTAATAGTGGAGATGTCCCATATCTGTCATTTCAAAGATCTTTTTCAAATATTTCTTTATGGATTCTATATAGATCTCATTGTTCCCTATGATCAAAAGATCATCTACGTACACCACAAGATACACAATAGATCTTCCAACTTTATTTATAAATAGTGTTGCATCATCAAGATCAAAATATTTGAAATTTAACTTCAAAAGATGCTCGGTTAATTTTTCATACCATGCACGAGGCGCTTGTTTTAGGCCATACAAGGATTTGACAAGCTTGCATACCTTTTGTTATTTTCCTTTCACAACAAAGCCTTCTGGCTGAGACATAAAGACATTCTCTTTCAAGTCTCCATTCAAGAAAGCAGTCTTCACATCCATCTGATGAACTTTCCACCCATTCTGAGCATCTAAAGAGAGTAAGGTACGGATGGTAGCCCATTTTGCTGTAGGAGAAAACATTTCTTCATAGTCAATTCCTTCCTTCTGTGCATAGCCTTTTGCTACAAGCCTCACTTTGTGCTTGTCAAGTGAGCCATCTGATTTGTATTTGTTCTTATATACCCACTTGCAGCCAATTGGTTTGGTTCCAACTGGAGGGTCAACCAGCTTCCAATTTCCATTCTTCATGAGTGCATCATACTCATTCTGCATAGCTTCTTTCCACTTAACTCGAGTAGAAGCTTCTTCAAAGGAATTTGGTTCAAAGTTAGCAGATAAATTAAATTCACAATCAAATGATACATCCATGTCATCACCTGAATTATCTACTTCTCCTCCATCTTCATGTCTTTTTGAACTTCTCGTTCCCTTCTTTCCAACTTCATCAAGATGGACACTTTCAAGTGTCTTTGTGGCCCATTTAGGAATCTTCCGTGATGGTCCTGGTTGATCAGCTGGTGGTGCTTCATTTCCTTCAAGATTGAGTCTTCCAAGTCTCTCAATCACATCATCTAGTTGAATCTCTTGATTAGGTGAAGTAGCAGGAACTTCTTCATGCGGGGGAGTTGGTTCTTCATATGGAAATTCCAAAGGTTGATCCATAATAGGAATCCCCCCTTCAAGATTTGGAATTTCATATTCATTTTCATAATATTTCTTTGGATGAGGATATTTTTCCAAATGATCAGGTTGTCTCTCAATGGACTGGTAATTTTTATTAGTCTCAAGAAAAATGACATCTCTAGAAATAACAAATTTCTTGTTTACCTCATCATACAGATGGTATGCCTTGGAGTTTTCTCCGTACCCCAGGAAAATGCACTTTCTTCTTTGAGCACCAAGCTTGTTTCTTTGCTCCTTTGGAATCAAGGCATAACAGGTGGAACCAAAAACTCTGAGATGCCTGACTGAAGGGAGATGGCCAAACCACATTTCATGTGGAGTCTTGTTATCAAGAGTATTTGAGGGACTTTTGTTTCTCAAATAGGCTGCACCTTTCACTGCATCACCCCAAAACATTAGTTTTACATTCTTAAAAAACATCATTGGTGAACCATATTCATTATGGTTCTGTTCATTCTTTCTGCTACACCGTTTTGTTGAGGATTGTAGGGAACTGTAGTCTGATGTGGAATTGCATGTTGGCGAAGATAATCTTCAAAAGCATTTGAAGTGTATTCTTTCCCATTGTCAATATGAAGTGTACCAATTTTAGATTGTGCTTGTTTTTCTATCAATGCATGAAAGTCCTTGAATGTTTGAAATGCTTCTGATTTTGTCTTTAATGTGTAAATCCAGCACATTCTTGAGTATTCATCAAGAAAGGTCATAAAATACTTATTCCCATTGGTAGAAGGAGTTGGCATTGGGCCACATAAATCAGAATGCACTAATTCTAATTTCCTACTTGCTCTGAAATTAGATTCATGGAATGGCAGCTTACTGTGTTTCCCTAATATACATGCATCACATTTTCTCTTCTCTTTGGGAATGGTGGGAAAACCAAATACACCATTCTTTCTCAACAAACGAAGACTTTTATAATTCAAATGACCAAATCTTGCATGCCACAATAAAATTGATGACAAATTACCTTCTCCATGCTGAGAGAGGTAGGCATAGTTCTGAACCCTTGCAGATGAACCCTTTAGCTTCAGCAGCTTCCCATCTTCGTATCCAGTCATGATGAATTGGTTGTCAGAGGACTTTCTTATTTCTACGATTCCATCAAACATGTGGATGGAATAGCCTTGCTGTCGAATCTGCACCAAGGACAACAGGCTTCTCTGCAACTCTGGAAGATAAAGAACATTCTTCAACAAGAAATCAGGGAATCCAGGCATCTTCAGCCGAATGGTGGCCATTCCCTTTGGTTTAAGACTTGACTTATCTACAAATTAAACTATGCCATTTATTGTTTCATTAAGTTCTTCAAAACAGTCTTTTCTAAAAGTCATGTGTGATGTTGCACCAGTATCAAGTAGCCAACAATCTATGTAAGATGAAAGTGAAATCATTTCATTAATACCAAGATTACAATGTGCAACAATACAATGAGCAGAATCTGAAGATTTACTAGCATCTTGGTTCTTATTGTCATCTTTCTTTTGGTTATGTCTGTCTTTGATGGAGTCCCACAAATCCCAACACTGACCTGTTGTGTGTCCAATCTTTCCACAATGCTTGCACTTCAAATATGATCTTTTGCTGGATTTGTTTCTACCTCCTCTACCTCTGAAGTTTCTTCTTCCTCTGCCTCTCTTGCTGCTTTCTTCTTTGGGATGATCTTTGGATTGGTCTTTGGTGTGGTTCTTTGCTTTTTGAGCAAAGCAAAGTGATTCTATAGATGCTATAGATTGCATCTTTTGCAACTGCTAGTGTAATTTACAATAATGAACTTAATATGACAAAGAGAATGAGATAATAGAAAAACAATAACCTTGCAGGTCTACAGCCTCTGCCAAGGTGATTTAAAATCTTAATATGTTGTCAATAAGTTCATAAGCAAATTTTTAGCACTAGAATAATTGCTCAGCAATACGCCAAAGGAAATACCATTGTTTGTGAACTGTCACAAAATATAGGGTTTTGAATAGCACCAGTCAACGATCTTAGCTATATGAAAGAAGCAGGTCTAAGTCTCTGCTACTTTTTACAATACTGTCTATGTAGAATAACAACTACACTAACTAGAAATAATGTCTTCAATGAGCTCTCTTTACTATGTAGGTCTATGTTTCTGCCGTAGTATTTACATTAATCTAAGACAATTTTGCAGCAGCACAATTTATATGGCAGTGCACAAACTTCTCAATTTCTAACAATACACAACCTTCAAAAAAATGTATAGCAAAAATATTGAGATTCACTCACACATTGAATACGCAGCACAACCTGGGTTTTGAGGAGATTGCAGTCTCAAACTAGATCACAAAGCATAACCCTAGAAAAACACGGGAAACTAGAGGGTGTCGACTTCTTCCTCTGGAATCTCTATTGCAAACTGCTCCTTCATGATCTCGATGGTGTCAAGGTTATCCAATACTTTTGAAGGTGCACATTCAATTAACATCGATCTTTACTCAACTTCCAGGAAACCAATATTTATTCACACAGTCTTCAATGATATCACGAGTTAATACATGTAGAGTGAAGCGACCCACGACTGAAGCAAATGGATCACACAAAATTTGACAGGCCACATGTGTGAATCTCAGTCGTCAACAAGTCTATAGCATGGATCTAGAACGATACATCATACCATGACTACTCTGAAACTCAAATGTAGTAATTTCTCGCAGATGATATGTTCACACAACTATGAAGAAAGGGATTCCATGCAGCTCATGCAGGTTGCATCTCATGTGGATGCTAAATACCACAACTTAGGTCAGCGAAGGCATGAAACCATGGAAGATAGAGGTATCCATGCATTTCTTCAACACAAAAAAATCAACACCAACAATCTTCTCATGTACCAGTCAAAGTTTCAAGCTCAAATCACGACCTCAAATCGAAAGGAGAAAACTCAACAGTCCCATACACATACATTCAAAATCAAAGCTTCAATACAAAAGTCACGGGCTGTAGCACCCATCCTACATATGAAAATATTTGCAAACTTTCCCAGAAAACTCCACACACAGGAAGAGAACAATATCTCTTCACTAATGATCTTCAATCTTCAAAGTGGTTGCAACAGAAACAACACAAATTCAATCTCCAGCAAATACGAGTTACAACAAAGTGGAAGCACTCTCAAATGAAGCGTTGATGCAGAATTTTAGGGTTAGGTATATAGCCTCACTAATTCAAATGTTCAGGAAACTAACAGTAAAAAATCTCACAACAAATTGAGGAAATAACATATCATCCAACAGATTGTTTCATACCTTAAACACAAACCATTCCTCAACGCAGTTCTGGAACTGTAACGCCTACAATGAATGTATGCAAGCTGGCAAGAGAAACGCTTGGATGTAGACTGACAAAGGGTAGAATGGAGGTCTGGCAATGGACTGGCAAGCATACAGGCTGCCAGTACTAAAACTTAACAACAGGAGTTATGGCAGGTGGTGCTCTGATACCATTGTTAGATAATAAATCCTGAATTCATCTTATTCCTTGGGAAATGCCTTTATTTATACAATTCATATGTTGGTTGTGATTCAACTTCCAACCAACCTATTCATATTCCTACATGACTATTCACATTCAGAATATATTTACATATTGTATAATCTCGACGGATTATATTCCAACAGTGCCTATCACAGGTATCATGTCTAAACTGGCATATAGGTTAGGATTTCACATTTGCTTGCATTTTGCATGAACTTATGACTGTTTCATTTTAACCTTAGGTACAAACCCATTCCATGCTATCACAGAACCTTCATGCTGCTATTAGAAGTGATACTATGTGAATGGTAGAGCTTTCCTATACATGGGTGTCCTAGTTAGATCTCCTTTGCATTTGGTACCGGTGCTGTGAGTCCTCTCTTAGGTTCGGGATTCCTTTGTACAGTACTGCCATGACATTTCGCAAGAGCCTCAAACTCCTCTTGATCTTTTGCTAGCATGTTTCCCCAGGACTCCCTTATGTCAAGTTGTAATTGCATTATCATGAGCTTTTCCTGCATCATTGAGCCTTATGTCGGCTTCCCTGACTTTGAGTATCAGCCATATAGCCCAAGATTGTCTCATGTCTAGCCACGTAGAGCCATTTTATATATCCTTTGCAGCTTGGTTCCCTATTTTTACCAGGAGGGGACTTTCCCCCGAGTGTTGCTATCCTACACATGTATCCTTACATTGATCATAGGTATGTTCCACTGCTTGGAACTAGTTTGTTTTCCCAATTGACACTCGTCTCCTCCTAGTCTGTAACTTTAAAGCAATTTTATTCTTTTTCAAGCTTTTCAAATATTTGAAAAAGTCCAAAAAAAATTAAAAAACAAATAAGTCAGACAAGGAAAGATGCTATCTTTGGCAGCAGTCGAGTGGTGTCGCCTTTGAACAGAACACTGTATATCACATTCATTTGTTGGGTTAATAGTTTGACTTTAGGAGCTAAACTCATTTATCTGAGTTTATCTCCACCAACTGGTTACACTTCCAGTCCCTATGGATCCTCTGACGATGCCTCCTGTGTTGCATAGATGTCCCAGTTTTGCATATAGAGTCTATGATGCCTACATTCAGTCACCATTTTCCATTATGCTCTTGTTCGAAGGAAGTTGAAACCTGAGTCGGCCATTCCTCAGTTATCTTGACTTTTCATGTCGGCCATTCTTGGTACAATCACTGGTTCGTGCACCTTATGATCAAGACCTTCCACATTATATAGCTTTGCTGAGTAACTCACGTTGGATGATGGGGGATGCCTTAATGCTCTCCTTCCAGCGGATTTCATCCCATCGACTTCAGATCATTTATTCTGGGATAGGAATCTAGAGTCATTTTTGAGTGCCTTGAGGCTTGCAGTCATCAGGTGCAGGTTCTCTCATCATCGACAGTTCTTTGGTAATACATCAATGTCCCCTAATCGATGGATTCTCTCAAGTGTTTGACCTCAACACATTTATTCACACTTGTTAGTTTGCACTCTAGTACCTTGATTCCCATTTTCATTATCGGTGGGTTATCTCGCATCTGTTAATGGTATACATCAATGAACGGTAATTAGACGATGGACTACTATGTTCAACCTTGACACCTCTATTCACATAGTAGAACATGTACTCATAGCGGTTTGTGTAGAAGACCTTCCAGATTGGTGGCATCTCATATATGCTAGCTCCTTGATCGTTCCAGTGTTCATGAGATTTCAGCTCTCGTGACTTGATTCCAATATATGTCAGACATTTCCAACCATCATGGAGATCTTGATCTATTGTATATATTTAGTCTTCATGGAGATCATGATCCTTTGTATATCTTCATTATGGAGATTTTGATCTATGTATATCGTACGTGGCGATGACCACATATGTCATATTATATCATGCTTATTCATGGCCATTGTACTCTTATGTATTCGGGACTGCTATATGTATTTGCAGTTATATGCAGAGTTGTATCATTCTACTATGCTGATTGGGTGGTTGTTTCTTCCACTAGGTTCTTCATCACTTCATTTCTGGGATGGACTTATAATGTGTTTCGGCTATCGTATGACCCCTGTGACCTCACACATTAGGGGGCATCTGTTATAGCTTATTTTACCACACATGGTGAATCACACTTTTATGGCCTTCCCTGTCCCTATGCAGAATCCTTAGATCCCATGGACCATTTTTGTTCCTTTGATGTTTCCTAGATCATCCCTAAAAACATGCTTAAATTTTCATACGCAACTTTTAAAACTTTTATCACGTATATACGTGGGTTTGACCTCTAAAACCACGTATTTCGGGATGTGTACAAAAGGCCAAATTCTTTTGGAGTTTTCCTTGATGCGGATTTGACTCACTTGTCTCCTAGCCTTCCATATTCCTTGAGATCGCTCAGATTCGACCTTTCATTACCCCATTGAAGAGATATGTAAGGAACCCTTTGCATCAATGTCCCCTGGTCGATGGATTCTCTCAAGCATTCGAACTCAACACATTTATTCACACTTGTTAGTTTGCACTCTAGTACCTTGATTCCCATTTTCATTATCGGTGGGTGATCTCACGTCTATTAACAGTATACATCAATGACTGGTAATCAAATGATGGACTACTATGTTTGACCTCAACACCTCTATTCACATAGTAGGACATGTACTCGTAGTGGTTTGTGTAGAAGACCTTCCAGATTGGTGGCATCTCATATATGCTACCTCCTTGATCATGCCATTGTTCATGGGATTCCAGGTCTCATGACTTGATTCCAGTATTTGTCAGACATTTCCAGCCATTATGGAGATCTTGATCTATTGTATATCTTCAGTATTCATGGAGATCATGATCTTTTGTATATCTTCATTATGGATATTCTGATCTATGTATATTGTACGTGGCGATGATCACAGATGTAATATTGTATCATGCCTATCCATGGCCATTGTACTCTTATATATCCAAGACTGCTATATGTATTTGTAGTTATATGTAGAGTTGTATCATTTTATAGTGCTGATTAGATGGCTGGTTCTTCCAATGGGTTCTTCGTCACTTCATTTCTGGGATGGACTTATAATTTATTTCGGCCATTGTATGACCCCTCTGACCTCACACATTAGGGGGCATCTGTTATAGCTGATTTTACCACACATGGTGAATCACACTTTTATGGCCTTCCCTGTCCCTATGCAGACTCCTTAGATCCCATGGACCATTTTTGTTCCTTTGATGTTTCCTAGATCATCCCTAAAAACATGCTTAAATTTCCATACACGACTTTTAAACCCTTTATCATGTATATACGTGGGTTTGACCTCTAAAATTGTGTACATCGGGATTTGTGCAAAAGGCCAAATGATTTTGGAGTTTTCCTTGATGTGGATCCAACTCACTTGTCTCCTGGCCTTCCATATGTCTTGAGATCGCTCGGATTCGACCTTTCATTACCCCTTTGAAGAGCTATATAGGGAACCCTTTGGATACATTTAAGGCATGAGAAATTGAGAGCAAGAGAACTATAGTCCATTATTGCTGGAACTTTTGCTTGATTCTTCATCCCCTTTGTCCCTTGGAGCACTTTTGTGTTCTTCCCAATATTTCCTTTTGATTGTGAGCTTGCTATCGAGAGATGGAGGATTGAAGTGGTGGAGGCCCAAGTGGGGGACTCGGTTTCTCCGATTCGCAGATGTGCCAATAGAGGTTGTATTCATTGTAATATCTGATTTTATATTAATAGAAATATTGTTTCCTATCCATGTGGAAATTGAACCCAGGTGTTAGAACAATTACACTCACAAAAATTTCCAATTACACATGCAAATTACACATAAAGGAGACTGAATATGGAGCATAACACTAATCTGTATTGAATAAGCATACAGTAGCCAACCCTATGAATTCATAGGCTGCCACAATAAATAATTACATGATATATTCGAATGCATAAGGATGCCATTCGAATTTGGTCAAAAGCAGGCTTACTAAATCTAAGCAAATCCCCCATAGGTGTATAAAGCAGTTTCCAAATCTATCTAGGAGCTCATGAATTGGAAAAATCAATTTGGAAAGCTAATAGATGATGGAAGGACAACTCATACATGCTTTTATTAGAATAAAATAGTGGAGTATGATGAGGACAAAAAACAAGTTAACTTCACCTAGTCAAACTTTCCCAATTGTCTTAAAACTCAAAAAAAGCAGGCAATAAAGTAGAAAAAGCAGACATGCACTAGGAAGGCTAGGAATAAACTAGATTTGATTCCAAGTGGTTTCCCAAGCGCTCCATGAATCAAATTTAGCAAGTTTGACCACTTTGGAGATGTGGAGGACAACTTGCATAAGGTGGAATATGGAAACTAGGCAAATAAGACAAAAATTGGATTAATTAATGTCTAAGGTAGCTAACTATGGGTTGATTATTCTAACACCCCCCCTTAATCCTGACTTATGAGTAAAATATCAGAAAATTATAGCGCCTAGCAACAAGGATTAGTCACCCTTTACATACTGCATGTCCATTTAACCAAGGAAAGAGGCAAAAACCCAGTGGGAAAAATCCTCCCTTAAATATGGACAGTAAAACAAAATTTGAAAATCTTGTCATCATTCATGCTTCAAAGCATGATCAACAATCCACAGCAGTGATTTGACATTGCTGAATGTCTTCTCACAAAAAACTTTGGTGAAGATATCTGCTACTTGTTCTGAAGATGAACAGAAGAGTAGGTGAATGGTGCCATCATGCAAAAGCTGTCTGATGTAGTGCATATGTATCTCAATGTGTTTGGTTATCTATCTATGAACTGGATCATTATAGATTCGAATGGCACTCTGATTATCACAATAGATAGTAGTTGAGTATTCTGATTCGAAGCCACACTCACCAAGTAACCCCTGCAACCATAAACATTGAGTTGCTACATTTACAACTCCTCTATACTCTGCTTCTGTAGATGAGAGTGCAATGGCACTTTGTTTCTTGCTTGACCAGTTGATTGGTCCTTCAGCAAGCATGAACACATATCCTGATGTTGACTTTCAATCTATGTTGTCACCTGCCCAATCACTGTCAGTAAACCCAATCAAATCAAAATGAGATTTAGCTTTGTAGAAGATCCCATGAGTCCTTGTTCCCTGAACAAAGTTAAGGATCCTTTTGGCTGCTCTCCAATGGATCTCATGAGGCTGATCCATGTATCTTGAAGCCACACTTACTGCATAAGAAATATCAGTTCGAGTATGTGTAAGATACAACAAACATCCAATCAATTGCCTATACAGTGTATTGTTTACCATAGGTGAAGAATCAGCTTCTTCAAGCTTAACTCCTGAAAGGAAGGGAGTCTTGCTTGGCTTGCAATCCTTCATGTTGAATTTGTTCAGAAAATCCAAGGCATACTTGGACTCATGTCCTTTGATTCCTTGTTTGGTTTGATCAATCTTGAGCCCCAAGAATTTGCTCAATAAGCCCAAATCAGTCATTGAGAATACATGGTTCATTGCATCCTTCAAGGAGGCAATTTCATCCTTTGAGCTTCCTGTAATGAGAAGGTCATCAACATAAAAAACAATAATAATTAATGAACCATGAATTAGATTCAAATAGACATTTGGATCTGAATTGCATCGAACAAAATTCAGTGATAGCAGAAAGCTATCAATCTTGGCATACCAGGCCCTAGGGGCTTGCTTAAGCCCATACAATGACTTCTTTAGCCTGCACACAAGATATGAATTAGTAGAAAATACTTGAGGATGCTGCATTTAAATATATTTAGTGATATCTCCATTTAGGAAAGCACACTTCACATCCATGTGATGTATCTCCCACTGCTTCGAAGCTGCAATGGCTAAGGCTAGCCTGATGGAGTCCATCTTTGCCACTGGTGCAAAGGTCTCATTGTAGTCTATGCCATGTACCTATGAGTAGACCTTGGATACCAATGTGGCCTTGTATTTAAAAGGTGAACCATCAGCAGCAAATTTGGTTTTGTAAACCCACTTACACTGAACTAGCTTCCTCCCTGGGGGAAGATCAACCAGCTCCCAAGTGTTGTTCTTCTAGAGTGAGCTGAACTCTTCTTTCATGGATTTTTTCCATCTTGGATCATTTGATGCATATTCATATTTTTGTGGGTTTGATTCAACCATCAGATAGCATTTCTCTGCAAACATAGGATCTTTCATGCACAGAGCACTCTCAAACTAAGATCTAGTCCTCCTAGGATCATTAGGATTTCCAACTAGTTATCCATCTGCATGAATGGTATTTTCTGACCATTTTTGTCTTGTAGGACTATTAGGATATGCAATTAAATCATCATTATCAGACATATCAGAATCATCAAGTTCAACTATCTCTTCACTTACATTCAATGGTTCTAGTGGTGAAGAGGATTCTCCAACTTCCACTGCCGCTAAAGGCGCTTCTTGGAACTGAACACACCTTTCAATGAAGGCTTTGTTTGTGCTCAAATTGATAAGCTTGTACCCTTTTTAATATTTATATTACCCAACAAATAGACACTCTTGGCTTTGGGGTTGTAAAGCCTTCCTCTTTTCTGTTGGAATTCTAGCCCAAGCCCTTGAGCCAAAAATCCTGAAATGGGTCACATCTGGCTTGTGCCCACTCCATGCTTTGAAAGGAGTCACACCATAAAGCTATTTATGAGGAACCCTATTCTATATATAGGCTGCAAATTTTATAGCTTCAGCCCAAAACTTTGGTGGCAAAGTCTTAGCCTCCATGATGCATGTTGCCATCTCTTTCAGTGATCTGTTGTTCCTCTCAACAACACCATTTTGCTGTGGTGTGTAAGGGATAGAATGCTACATCTGAATACATGCATCTGTACAATATTGAATGAACTCAGACTTGACATACTCACCACCATTGTCAGATCTGAGGACCTTGAGTTTCCTCCCAGACTAGTTTTCAACCAAAGCCTTAAAGACTTTGAAGAGGCCATAAACTTCAGACTTGTGTTTCAGGAAGTAAACCCAGCGGTACTTGGAAAAATCATCTATGAATGTCAATGCATATTTGGCCTGACTCATTGAAATATGAGGAAATGGGCCAGCAACATCACTGTGGATCAACTCAAGAGGTGCAGAGGTTCTCTCATGACTAGCTTTCTCAAATTTATGCTCTGGGTGTTTTCCTAAGATGCAACCTTGACAGACTCCTTTGGAAAACTTAATCTTTGGTAACCCTATGACCGTTTCTTTTTCACTAAGAGCAGAAAGATACTTTTAATTAAGGTGGCCAAATATTTCATGCCAAATCTTGCTTGCCTCATTAGCATGAATTAGAAGAGTAGAGGGGTTTGAGTAGGGTAGGAAGTGTGAGAACATGTATACCTTCAAAGTGTGATTTGCAATTCCTTTTGCAATGACTTTACCACTTGATATATCTGTGATATCAACTTCATCAGGGGAGAATATGACCTTCTTTGGAGACCCTGTGTGGGTCATCTGATACACTGATAAGAGGTTAGAGGCAATACCTGGAACATACAATACATTGCTAAACTTACCATGGTCAAGATCAATCCTCCCTTTGCCCAAACTTTCAGTGAGAGAGTCATCTCCCAATACTATTGGTGGACCTTTCGACATGTCAAGTGAGGTGAATGCCTCCTTGGTTGAAACCATATATCTTGAAGCTCCAGAATCAATGATGAAACTAGGTGAGCTTGATGTGCCAGCAACCAATGCATGAACTCTCTCTCTGTCTTCTGAATTTGATCCTCCTTCCCTCTTCTTTGAGCTGTCAGAAAGGGAGATGCCATTATTTTCTAGGGGTTGGGTCAGCATGTCAATTTTCTTCTTCATGCAGGATCTTTCAGGATGATTTCCCTTACTACAGTATGCGCACTTGCTCATTTCTCCTTTGTTCTTCTTCTTCTAGGGGTTCTTCTTGGAACCTTGGGGCTCCTCTGGAGACTTGTTCTTGTCTCTCTTTTGCTCAGGTGGCTTCTTAGATTTATTCTTGCCTTTTGAATCCACCCTTGAATCTCCAGCAACTATAGCTTAGTCATTGGAAGGTTTGATGGTGCCCATCATCACCAGTTTATCTTGTTCTTATGTGAGAGATTCCATGAAATCTACAAGGCTAGGCATTTTCCAGGCTCGAGCTGTCAACTTTGTGGCATAGAAGGTCGATACAAACACTGAATAGTCATGGCCAAGCTTCAAGAGTATGGCCAAAACTAGTTGCTCATCCTTCTTTTCGATCCCACACTGTTTTAGCTGCAAAACAAGGGCTTTGAACTTGGAAAAATAGAGTTGCAGGGATTCAAAGCTATTGGGACTCATAGAGATCAATTCATTTTCAATTTGATGTCCCCTCATCTCATATATCTTACCAAAAATATCAACAAGCTTCTCCCATACTTCATTTGGTGATTTCAATCCATCAAGATGGAAAAGGAGGTCTCTGGATATGCTCAGACACAGGAGACCATAGGCCTCATCCCTCATGTTGTGCCATTTAATTTTCTCTACAGCTGCATTGGGATCTGCTTCTATTTCCATAGTCACTCTGTAGATTCCTTTCACTCTCAACAATATCTCCATCTCTTCTTTCTATTCAAAGAAGTTAAATGGAGTCAAGATGATCTTCTGAGATTGATCCATAGCTTAGAAATTGTCCCTTCAGTCAACAGAATGCTCCCAGTCAATGATGTCGAACCTGCAATAAGAAATTGGAAGGAAAGAAATCGATCTACAAAGGCTCTGATACCATGTGGAAATTGAACCCAGGTGTTAGAACAATTACACTCACGAAAATTGCCAATTACACATGCAAATTACACACAAAGAAGACTGAATATGGAGCAGAACACTAATCTATATTGAATAAGTGTACAATAGCCAACCCTGTGAAGTCATAGGATGCCACAATAAATAATTACATGAGAGATTCGAATGCATAAGGATGCCATTTGAATTTGGTCAAAAGAAGGCTTACTAAATCTAAGAAAATCCCCCATAGGTGCATAAAGCAATTTCCAAATCTGTCTAGGAGCTCACGAATTGGAAAAATCAATTAGGAAAGCTAATAGATGATGGAAGGACAACTCATACATGCTTTTATTAGGAGAAAATAGTGGAGGATGATGAAGATAAAAAACAAGTTAACTTCACCTAGTCAAACTTTCCCAATTGACTTAAAACTCAGCCCCCAAGTGGTTTCCCAAGCACTCCATGACTCAAATTTAGAAAGTTTGACCACTTTGGATATGTGGAGGACAACTTGCATAAGGTGGAATATGGAAACTAGGAAAATAAGACAAAAATTGGATTAATTAATGTCTAAGGTAGCTAACTATGGGTTGATTATTCTAACAGCCCAATAATGTGTGTTTGAATGAATATTTTATCCATGAATGATTTCAAATGCTTATATGTTATTGATTATAAATGCCATAGTAGAGCTAACACATTTATATATAGCATGCTTATATTGTTTATTGAATGTTGAGGAAGCAATTTATCAATTCAAGCTGGAGTTGGAAAGATCAATGGGGATCTACATCAACCGTCTGAAATAAGGTACAAATCATGATTCTTTAGTGTTATTTGTTTGATTTCTCTTGCACGTAGGAAAGGATTGATTTTTGGAGTTAAGTGTCTATTGTGGTACCCCAATCCATAGGAATTTCTCTCCGTAACAGAATCGGTGACTCCGCTGGGGATGTTCCTTGTTTTTCTTTGGGGTTTGGGGGCACAATGGGCTTGATATTCTTGACTTTCTCTTTGTTTCTCCTTGTTTCTATGTTGCATTTTATAGTATGTTCATGCATTAACACTCGCATTTATTGGTTTGACCCTTGGCCTGCTTTTTACCACTGTCTTCTCGGTATACGCAGGTTTTTGGCCAAAAATCGCTCACATACATGGATTTTTGGCCAAAAGTCGCATACATACACAGAGTTTTGGCCAAAATATGCATATACGCACAGTTTTTTGGCCAAAATATGCGTATACATGCAGCGTTTTGGCCAAAAGTCATGTATATACGCAGCTGTTCTTTAAACAGTCGCATAAATCCTCCATTTTGGTGAGTTTGATGTTGTGGGAAGTTTTTGGGTGGATTGTGAGTGTGGTTGGGTCTTCCTTGGGTCTGATGTTGTCTGTTGGATGGTTCTTTTGTGACCAGAGACCGCTTTTTCATTGATTTTTCTTTGAAAGTAGTTTTAGTCATTTATCCTTTTTGTTTTTCCATTAGTGCATTACTCTTTTTGTCTTGGTGTCTTGTTGGGCTTGTGTTTTATACTTGCTACAGAGACTGAGAGTTTTAGATGACTTTTATTGCATTTTTCATTCTTTTATATTGAAAAATACAAGGCAGTTGCATTTTTTGCATATGGATTTAAGGAGGTACTTACATTGGATTGCTTGGATGAGAGTTTTATTTAGGCTTGCATATAGGAAGGATTGCATTGGCATTTAGAAAGGAATTAATATTTTTGCATCTCATGTAGTGGCATACCATATTTTTCATTTGACAAAGATTGCACTTAGCATTGTTTGTTATGGCGTGCACTTTTATTTCACTGCTGAGTCTTCATATCACTAGTTGCACGGTCATTTTCCTTTGAGTAATTATAGCCAATTAAAATCAACGCATAATTTAAAATTAACTACACATTTTTCTTTTATAGGGTTCACCAACAAGAATACGTTTTAGGGTCTTGGAATAGTTCATTGTGAGTTAATTCTCCAAGACTACTAAACAACAACATGTATGTGTCTGTCCAGGTGAGATAGTGAAATCCTTGGTATAATTAGTGTATGGGAGTTTTGAGCCTCTACCAAGCGAGACATACCTGGTGCATTCAGGAGCTCACATATCCTCCCCTTGGTTTGCGTGTATTTTGGCTGTATATTTTCTTAAGAGTGTGCTCTGTGTTCGCTAGTTGGCCTTTGGAATCACAGTTACTTGAGTATATTTATGCTCTCTTGAGTTTGGGTCCTTTTATTTTCGGCATGCGTAGTATCTTATCACCCGTCCTTGGTCCTAGTACGGACCCTGGTGTTAGACTTGGGGGCATCACAGCCCCTTACCATGCTCATGGATTTGGGAGTGGTTGCATTCCTCCCTCTACTCCATTTGTGGAGGATGTTGACTCCCTTCTCTCAGTATTTACAACAGTGGTCACCCTCACGAGGGTGGTAGTGGATGCGTGAACGTTGGGTCTACACATTACTTTCCTTTTTATGTCCATCCGTTCACCACATTGTTTTCTTTGGGTGCAGTTGTCATGATCATTCCTCCCTATATCCTATAGTTTGGATTCTTTATTGATTATTTTGGGTTTTTTTGGACTAATATGGTTGTCATGTAGCGTCCAATTTTTGTACACTCTCTCTGAGGTTTTGACCGATTCGTGCCTATCACAGGTATCATGTCTAAATTGGAAGATAGGTTAGGATTTCACATTCGCTTGCATTTTTCATGAACTTATGACCATTTCATTTTAACCTTAGGTATGAACCCATTCCATGGTATCACAGAACCTTCATGCTGCTGTTAGAAGTGATACTATGTGAATGGTAGAGCTTTCCTATACATGGGTTTCCTAGTTAGCTCCCCTTTGCATTTGGTACCCATGCTGTGAGTCCTCTCTTAGGTCCGCAAGTCCTTTGTATAGTACCGCCACGAAATTTTGCAAGAGCCTCATACTCCTCTTGATCTTTTGTTGGCCTATTTCCCCAGGACTCCCTTATGTCAAGTTATAATTACATTATCATGAGATTTTCCTGCCTCATTGAGCCTTATGCCGGATTTCCTGAATTTGAGTATCAACCATATAGCATGAGCTTGTCTCATGTCTAGCCATGTAGAGCCATTTTATATATCCTTTCTAGCTTGATTGCCTATTTTTACTGGGAGGGGACTTTCCCCCAAGTGTCATTATCCTACACATGTGTCCTTGCATTGAGCATAAGTATGTTGCACTGCTTGGAACTAGTTTGTTTTCCCATTTGACACTCGTCTCATCCTAATCTGTAACTTTAAAGCAATTTTATTCTTTTTCAAGCTTTTCAAATATTTGAAAATTCCAAAAAAAATGAAAAAACCAAAAATCCAAACAAGGAAAGATGTTATATTTGGTAGCAGTCGAGTCATGTCGCCTTCGAACAGAGCACTATATATCACATCCATTGGTTGGGTTAATAGTTTGACTTTAGGAGTTGTACTCAATTATATAATTTTATCTCCACCAACTGGTTAAGCTTCCACTCCATATGGAGCCTCTGACGATGACTCCTATGTCGCAGAGATGTCCCAGTTTTGCATATCAAGTCTATGCTACCTACATTCAATCATGATTTGTCGTTATGCTCTTGTTTGAAGGAAGTTGAAACCTGAGTCGGCCATTCCTCAGTTATCTTGACTTTGCATGTCGGCCATTCCCAGTACAGTTACTGGTTCGTGCACCTTATGATCGAGTCCTTCCACATTATACAGCTTTGCTGAATACCTCGTGTTGGATGATGGGGGATGCCTTAACTCCCTCCTTCCAGCGGATTTCATCCCATCGAATTCAGATCCTTTATTCTGGGATTCAATCATGTGTGTTTGAATGAATATTTTATACATGGATGATTTCAAATGCTTATAAGTTATTGATTATATATGCTAGAGTAGAGCTAACACAATTATATATAGCATGCTTGTATTTTTTATTGAATGTTGAGGAAGCAATTTATCAATTCAAGATTGAGTTGGAAAGCTCAACGGGGATCTACATCAACCATCTAGAATAAGGTACGAATCATGATCCTTTAGTGTTAGTTGTTTGATTTCTCTCTCATGTAGGAAATAATTGATTTATGGAGTTAAGCTATCTGTTGTGGTACCCCAAGCCATAGGAATTTCTCTCTGTAACACCCTAGTTGCTCATCAATATCCTAGGGCATCCGAACTACGTCACGATGTTTTCAAAGATGAAATTTGTTGTTTTCGCAGTGGTACAATCCACAACTGGTGCAGCCTCTACCCACCTTGTCATATAGTTAGTTGTTGTGATGATGTAGCACACATGGGTTCGATTCCTTGGCGAGTTGATTGGAACCACAAAGTCCACCACCCATTTATTGAAAGGTTGTAAAGTTACCTGCGGTACAAGCGACATCTCATCTCGATGTGATGGTTTCTCGACATATTGATAGGCATCGCAGCTCCGTGCATAGTCTATAGCATCATTATGCAAGGTAGGCCACCATAGCCCAGTACGCAGTACCTTACGCGCAGTATCCCTTCCTCCATAATGTCCACTCACAACTCCTGCATGTGCTTCTTCTAGAATTTTCCCTTATTCATGAGGTAGAACACACCGTCGTAGGATCTCATCAGGTCCAAGATTGTATAAGTGTCCCACGATTAACTAGAAATACAAATACTTTACGACCAACTGCTTATTCTCCCTAGTTGACATTTACTCTGGCACAACTCCAGTGGCCAAGAACTGAATTATCAGTGCATAATGGTCATCCACGATATCAACTCGAAACAGCTGTGCATCCAACAATCCATCATCAATGTTAGTGGGATCTTCACCTATCTCAATGCGGGACAGATCATTAGACCAACATTCAAGCATCCTGGTTTCATGATTATTTCGAAATCAAATTCCTAAAAGAGAAGTAGCCAGTGACAGATCTTCCCCCCCAACACATGATTATTGACCAGATATTTCAAAGCTGAATGGTCAGTGAACATCTTGAAGTGACCCCCCAAGAGATAATGCCTGAATTTCTGCAGCGCATATACCATCGCCAACCCCTCTCTTTCTGAGGTCATGTGATTCTTCTCCACAAAGGATAACTTTCTGCTAGCAAAGGCAATCGGATGATCCAGATCTCCTCCAAGTTGCGTGAGTACCACTCCCAGCGCAACAGACGAGGCATCGACATGGACATGAAACTCCTTGGTCCAATCGGGGAACAAAAGAATGGGTGTTGAAGCCATCTTGGCATTTAATGTATTGAAGCTACTTTGATATTCTTGGCTCCATATGAATGTGGCATACTTATTTAACAGTTTCTCCATGGGGGTGGTAATCGCAGCATAACCATGGATAAACTTGCGATAGTACCCAGTATGCCCCAGTGTCGTGCGAAGCATCTTCATATTTGTAGGTGGTGTCAAGCTCAAAATGAGTGCAATCTTCACTAGATCAACCAAAAGCCCCTGCTTACATACAATGTGACCCAATAGTATCCCAAATGGTGCACAAAAGATGCACTTCTTTGAATTTAATGTGATCTGATGCTGTTGACACCATTCCAACATCAAGTGTAGGTTTGCCAAGTGATCCGTGATCAATCCATAGACTATCCAGTCATCCATATATACTTGCAAAAATTTCTGAATAAAATATTTAAATGCAGTGACAACGACGCGAGATAATACTAGAGGTGTGTTCTTCAGCCCAAAGGACATCACTGTGTATTGAAAGCAACCCCATTCGGTGAAAAATGTGGTTTTGTGGCGGTGTTTCTTTGCAATTCTTATCTAGTGATAACCAAAAAATCCATCTATAAAAGAGTACATTTCTTGACCACCTACTCCTTCAAGAATCTCATCAGTGAATGGTGTCGGAAAGGGATCATGCATGCAGGCATCATTCAGTTTCCTTAGATCTACATAGATTCAAAATTCCCTAGTCTTCTTGTCTTGGACCACCATAGGAATTATCCATTCTGATTCTTCAATCGGCTCAATAATCCCTACATCTAGCATCCGATCAAGTTCAGCCTTGACCAGTTCTTTATATCATGGATTCAAGCAATACGACCTCTATCTCACAGGTTTTGCATCTGGTTTTAACTGGATTTTCATTTCCCCTAGGTCACCCAATATACCCTTATTTCTGAGAATTTCACCGGGAACAAATATTAAAACTCATGCAATAGATCTGTGATCTTTGCCATTGTCTCGTTATCCCAATAGTCCCCAATGTTGGAAAATTTCAGATTCTCCTCTGTCCCAATGTTAACTATCTTAATCTTCAGCGGCTGATTCATGGGATCCATCGGCACATCCGGTGCTGCGACATCTCGACTTCCTTCAGTCTCTGGAATGTTAATTTTGTGTAACTCATCATCATCCTCTAGCTTGCCGGAGAGATTGTAGCATTCCATCATTGATTCCATGTGGCATTGCGCATGTGGGTCCATAGGATATACGACTGGGACAACTTTCAAGACTACATCCTCAATGATCTATAATGCATTTTTAACCTATGCGTTAACATTTGCAAAGCCAAATGTATGTGCAAAGAAAACAATTAGCTCCTCCCAAGTGGCAATTTCTCTGCATAGCTCTGTCGATATGTACCAAGACCTTGGCATTTCATCCAATGTGTGAATATAAGCATGGACCCACTCAGCCTTGGGTCGTGTCTGGAATTACCTCAGATGAATACAAGGGCTATTTTTTCCATCATACCTTCCAGTGTGATATGCCTCCATATCGCCAAAGCACACAATCGTCAATCGTCGACACTGTTCCCATTCATGAATGGTCTCCTTATGAACTGCCCACCAGCATGCTGTAGTGGCCTTCAATGCTTCTCCTAATGCCAACAAGCGTTGAGGCTCAGATACCTTTTCTTCAAACTCCTTGAGGAACCCAGATAGTTTCAGTATTCCTTCGTATATCGGCAACTCAATTATCTCAGTTGTGACATGGTGCAATGACTACATGATCAGCCCACACTTTCTGAGTGATACTTCATGCATCCGGTTTTGCCAATTTTCCAGTGCATCATCAAAATCAGAGGACACGAAGCTAGCACTGTGCCAACCCAATTCTTCATCAGTGGTAGGATGGATGTAATCCTCAGAGATATTGTAAATGTGATCCCATCCTATAACAACTTCATCTTTGACGGGTTCAATATATCACCTTCCTTCTTTAGGATCCATAGGGGCAATGACTCAGATATTTTGTTCTCAAATGTCATCAACCGCTTCTTAAAATTTATCACGGCCATGCTGTCATTGGCCCATCCAATCCCTAGTAGTGTGGGATAGGATCCCCCTCCATCAATGACTTTGATTACATTGAAATCAACACGAGTCCTCATACGTTTGACATATACAACCAGATTCAACACATGACCAATTGGTTGAACTTTAGCCTAATTAGCCAATCATAGTTGCACTGGGGACCAACCAAGCTTTGGCTCCCCATATTCTTCCACATTTGACCTAAGATCTAGAATAACTGAATCAACTTTGTAGTCCCCAATCTGAATGTTCATCTGCATTTCCTTGCCCATCTTTTTATTCTATAAAACATTTACCATGGAGTCTTGTAACTCTCTATCCAGACAGTGTAGCAACTTCTCAATCTCAACCAAAGCATCGAGATATTTTTCCAGGGATAAAAAAATCTCAAAGAACTATTGTAAGGTACCATACTGCCACAATGGTCCAGCTTCTAGCAAAGAATCAAAAGTAGAAGGCATGCCAAAAATAGGTGTCTTACCTGGATTTCTTCCAAGCACCTGGCGAGCTTCAAAAAAAGTGTCTCTCTCGGTTACGATATCAAACTGTGCTTTCTTGTTTCCAGCTAGTTGCACTTGTGGTCATGATCCATCTTCTCCAGTCGTCGCGCCTCCTTGAGTAACAATCCCGACATAAACATCCTCTATCCGCGGTTTTTCTTGGATGGTTGCAACCGTCGACCCTTGATTCTGGTTCTGCAACGGAGGCTGATTCAATGGTGGATTCTAGTTCTGCGGCAGAGGATGATTTGGTGGTGGATTTTGGTTCGCCGGTGGGTTCATAGGCTTATTGATATTCTGATTTTGTACTGGAATTTGGGGCTGCCCTTAATTCTGTAGTTGCTTCTGGTTCTATATTCGATTCTGGTCTTGGAACTCATTCTGGTTCTGTAATAAAGGAACATTGTCAGCCTTCCATCTCACAATTAACTGAGCACAATTATGATCATTCACCACATAGTATACACATTGAAAATGGGGACAATCCATCTGATAGTGGCCAAATGTTCCATAATTATAACATTGGATTGATGCACATCCTCATCCTCCTCCATGACCAAAACCTCCTCTTCCCCTAAATCCGAAGCCTCCACGGTATCCTCCTTGCTGCTGATATTGTGGTTGAGCTACTTTCTACTGATACTAGGGTTGCACCATTTGTTGCTGCGGGTGATTCAGCTGCTCCTGAACATAGTGCATTACTTGGACATACTGTTGATGTGGTGGAGCCATTGAAGTCTGTGTATATTGGGGTCTTGATGCAAACTACGACTGGGGTGTAGCCTACATCTATGGTTGCGACGGAGTAAACTGCATCTACGGTGACGACATATACTGGACTTGAAGTGGTGGTTGTATCACCTACAAATGCGGATGCTACATTAGGCAGGGATCTTCACCTTTCACAAAATACACATTGTATGTCCGCTCTTGAAGCAGATCATAGGCTCGACAGTCCTTATCCTCATTCCCAACTGAGTGACAGAAGGTGCAATATAGGCTCATTGGATTCGTAACCATTTTCTGCATGTAGGTACAATATTCATGTCGATGCCCATATACTTGACATATGTGACACCACGACACACTACCACAACTCGACAGGTTCGGCGCTCCTAAGAGTAGATAATTCCAAAAAGAAGGGCATGTATCTTTCATGTGTCCATCCACATGACACCAAGTGCACCACAAATAATCATGTTCATCTTTTTCCTTCTTGATATCCTACAGTTGAACTATCAGGTTCACCAGCTGTGCCTAGATTTGGTTCATGCTGACAACAGTTTCTCCAATAGGTGAATCTTCCAGCTTCATCGCAATTTCCAGAGCCTCGCTCTATGTTGCAATATTTTGTTGCATTTATGGGTGTCATATATGATGGACCAGTGCTGCAATGAACCACTCTTTATGTTGGACGTCACTCATATCGAAGCTGACCCATGCCATCAGTGTCTTAAACCTCTAATCAAAATCCCAAACCGTCTCATTAGGGAATTGTTTGATCTCCTTCAGGTCTGTAATGTACTGTGCTTTAGATTTTGGTTTCTTGAATTCTCAAAGCAGTTCCTTCTGAATCTCATCCAAATTCTTCACGGTGGTCCCCTACGGGACCTGTATGCATCTCATGTACCATTCAAGCGCACGAATCCAAAGGGTGGTCGCTAACTGGCCTTTCTTTACATCCTCATTGGTAGTCTATCTCGTAGTCCATATTGCCTCACATAAGAACCAATATTGTTCCAGGTCATTAGTGCCATTTCCATGGAACATAGATAGCTTCATATCATCTCCTGCCATCCTATACCTTCATCATGTAGATGCTTCTTTACTACTAGATGTCGCTTGGCACATTGGACATGTCGACGTATATTGCGTATATTTTACTGATGTTGGAGTAGTGCGCGGAGGGTAGCAGCAAGGTGGAGGGTTTGACCTTGTTGCTACCCTGGGTGTATCCTGGGTATTTTTGTCCTCTTCATTGCTGTAGGGTCACTTCCTCCCATGTGGTTTTCCTTCATGATTTTTCATTCCGATCACAATAGGATCTCCTGTCCTATACCTCTTCTCTTATTGGAACCTTGCTCCTCCCCTTGTACAACCACTCTCTTCATCGGCTACCCTCACAGTATCTTCAAAACTTACACCCATATACCCCTTATCTTTCCATTCATTTCCACCCTTCTATCGCGTTGTTCACAGCTTCCGCACACCATATTTTTACTACTTGAGGTGCATATTTAGTATGCCCTTTCCACAAACAAGCATCTTGATTGAAAATTACAGAGATAGAAAGAACCTACCTCGTGGTCCATTGAAAAATTCCCATTCCACTTCGTTGTAGGACTTGTTGGTATCAACCACGTACTCAATAATGTATCGTTCCAGAATACTGTCCAACTAGACTTCAATGGCTCACGATGCCTTATTGTCAGTTTCCTAGATTTCTTGAATTAGCTTGGGGGTCCCGGGACATCGGCTCTCCTCCCTGGAAGTTGCACTTATTGTAGGTGAATCGAGCTAACCACTCATAGAGTATGATGGGAAACTAATAGAAAAACCATTCATGAGGACCGTCGTGAATGTATCTTGCCAACCATGAATCTGTCATCAACTTTGGGTTCTAATTATCGACTTTAGAGAACTCTTGCAGTCTTAGGTCAAACCAATATTAGATCTCTGGTTTCGTCAGATGCCACAACATATCCTCCTCTTTAGTCACAACGAGGTCCCAGAAACAGAACCATTTATTGGTCAAAACCCACCAACAAAGCCTCGCTGATAGGGGTTCTCACTTTGTTGACACCCAACTAGCACGATCGCCCTGAGCACCGACCCAAACAGGTTTTACCCTGCCCGACAACACCCACAGAGCAGATGAAGTCTCACCTGAGATGTTTGAGGGAGAGCTATCGAAACTAAGTTTTTGACAGTAAGGAGGAGGATTGGGGCATCAACAATTTATCAGTATAACTGTCAGATCTAGTAGAGCCATTTATTAGATATCGTAGTATTCATCATAGATCTATCATTTCAATCACATATCTAATAGATTGTATCATACATCCATTCATTGTATCAGTATTACATTCATCATTCACAAAATAGAACCATCGCAGTGAATAAATATTGGAAAAGACATTGCGACATATGAAAGGGAAACAAGGACAACAATGATTCATCTCAATATCCACCATATCATATTCATCGGAATAGATCCAAAACAACAACTGCCTTTCTCCACAGCGAGAGAAATATCTATCCACAGAGTCGCATACAAGTCACAAAAGATTCAATCTCTCACTTTAGTTTCATATCATATCATCCAATCTCTTCTCTAATCTCCTTTTCTACAATTGCAAGTCTAATCTATATATAGGCTTGTGCCTTTACATTCAAGGTCCAATTCTAACTAAATCCTAACTAATTTAACCACTAATGACCTATATCCACAAAATGTGGTCAACCGATACAAAAATATGCATAAAATATTCAAAAGCAGTTTGTTTTCCACCCATTGCGCTATCTTTGGCTTACACAATGTCGCATGAGCTTGTGCAGCCTCCGCAGTGCTGCACAACTTACTTACCCCAAAACCCCTTCTAGCATTCCTAGTTCTAGTGGGACCTTTTTCATCGCACACACTGTTGTTGGTCCTCTACCGACTAGTGGTGGACCCACTCCAACCACCGTGGTTTCTACCATACCACCATTTATGCTTGGGGGCAATGACCCTTCCAATTACATTATGACTATTCTTACCATACAAGTGAGTAATCCTATCATTGGAGATCAACTTCACCCACCCCTAGTCATCCATGGGCACTACATTCCTACTGGTGTCAGCAACATTTCTGACCCTTCCCGATACACTCTCAGTTCTAGTCTACCTTTTATGGCTAGTCTCAACCTTCCTGACTTGGCACGATTGACTAATGAACCCATTCATCATAACCCACTATGGCCTCCTATGCCTACCAAAATCCCTTCAGACATCCCTAAGTTTGAGGGAAAGGAGGGAGAATACCCCCAAAACCATTTTATGTCATTCCACTTATGGTGTTCATTTAGCAACATTGTGGATGATTTTGTCCGATTATGGTTATTCTAGCACACACTCAAAAGTGTTGCGGCCAAATGGTACATCGAACTTCCTCATGCTACCTACCCAGACTTTTCCTCGTTAGCCTAGATTTTTCTTCATAATTTCCAGTTATCCGTTCGATATGATGAGGGTGTGGAAATTCTATTATCCTGTAGAAAAACAAAACTACCCATATCACACATCATATCCATGAATGGCACCGTCACTGTAGCCTGTGTAAGATCCAATTAGATGATAGAGTATTCCTAGATTGGTTTCTCAAAAACTTACTCCCCCCTATTGCCAAGGACGTCGCATATGAGTGCCCACAAACTGAGGATGAATCCATCCTAAAGGCACAATAGTTCGATCTCATATATGCCCAATGAGGTTACTTGTATACCATTATACCCAATGCTCCCTGTGTTGGCTCCTCACGTCGAGATACACCGAGGGCATCCCATGTTGTTGATGGATTCATTGGCTATATTACTCAACATCGTCAAATTTTACCCAAACTCTCCTTCGATGCCACCCCATTATGATCACACACCTATTGTTTCCCAACCAGGTTACACCCCTTTTTTTCACGCATAACAACTCAATTCGGAGCCACGCCTTCTTATGCACGTCCTGCACCAGCTCCTCACGTTCATGGACCAAATTTTTCGGCACACTCATGTAATGGAAAAATAGCTGGATTTGTAGCTTCACCAGTTGCTCCTTCCTATTACTAACCACCTGTGCAAACTACACTGGCCCCGACCCCAACTCCTCCTACTCCTTCAGGACAGGTCTACACACAACATAACCTCTCTAATCAACTTGCCCCAAATAACCAACAAGGGAAGGGAATAAATAAGAGAGGTAGGAATTGGGGTAACAACCAACCTCAAGGAGGTGGCCAACAAGACAACCCTCCAAATAATAATGGAACCGAACCCCCTGTACAAAATATTGATCATCCCACTCAACCTGGGAAGAACCAATAGTTGCAGACTTACCATCAGTGCACCATTTATAAAAACTATGACCATTACACACATCAGTGTCCTCATATAAATCACATTTGTCATTTACTCAAAAACGATAACAAACATGACCCTAATGGGGCTGCTCCGGCTCATTCAAACACAAAACCACAAGGTCCCCCACCTATGGTTCTCCAAAACCCCCTACCACACCAAGGAATGGTTGTAACCCAACCGTTGTTCCTAGAACCACTTCTTTGGATCAACCAATTGGTCCTGGTGTCCATCACCTCATGATGTTATCATCTGATGTCAACCTCCAGACTCAACGAAAACATTATGGATCCACCACGAAAACCATCAACCCCTCTGTGAAATCTACCTCCACCACTCCAGACATGTCTTTGCATTTTTCGAGACCCCCCACGATTGGGACTGCGAAAGTCCCACGGTTCCCTTTATGTCGCATCGTGAACAATGCCACTACCAAAGCTGCACTCAACTACAGTATAGTCGATGATTTCACTCAGTCTCCCTCATCCATGTCCTCTTTGGAAGTGCTCAAAGCCTTCCCTTCGCAACAAAAAGAATTGTTATTCATGTTAGGTGTCATCGATCCCTATGAACCTAGGTTGATTACCTTCGACCCAAAAAAAGGAGAACCCCAGATGCCATCATCTATTTCCTTCCAAGTTCCAGTCATGATTAGAATTTTGTTATTCATTGATGCATCTTTAATAATGATGGGGAATCCACCTATTTTATTTTAACATTTGTTTGGCAGAAACCTGGATCCTCAACCCTTCAACCTTCTTCCATCGCTCTTCGCTCCTATGATGGCCATCCTTCTCAACCCTAGGGCATGCTCATGAATGTCCCTATTGAATTAGCCATCAAAACATTGTTTATTGATATTGATGTTTTCAACGCCCAACTCAATTACAACCTCCTCCTAGGACATAGTTATATATATGCAATGTGCGGTGTTGCATCTGCCATCTTTTGACTCTTGATGTTCCCTCATGATGCGAAGATCATGACCATCATCTAGCTTATGTTCTATGATCCAAAGGGACTAGCCACACCAGAACATGTCCTTCCTACTATCAACGCTACCATCAACGACGTGTCCATACCTTCCCTTCTTGCTGCTAGCCCATGATTATTTGTCAGCCCTCCTATAAAGGACACTTTTTTGTCCTTACCACCTTCTCCTTTTCTGACTGGTATATCTGATTTGTGCACTATCACATATGGTAGCATTCCAACTATTGGGCCTATAAATGGCCTCTTTTGACCACCCTTAATTACCTCTTCTTGTTCTATCCTACCCTATTCAACATGCCAATTAAACGTTTTACCCCCACTCCACTCTTCAAACCACCAAGGTATGATTGGTCATTGTTTTATCTTATTAATACTTATGATTGTGATAATTAAGGCTTCATATCTTTCAATGAACTAACACATGATGGTTTATAAAGGTATTTTGAGGTATATGAACTGCAGGAAGATTGGGCTGAACAGGCTACGATAAGAAGGGGCATTCACCGCTTAAGCTGATCCCCATCCGTTCTATCATCACCCAAGGAATGTAGTTCCAGTGCGATATCCTGGACAAAGCTGTGTCAAGGTAGCTGTAACAGAACACGTCAGAATTGGAGGTCAACAGTGCATTGCTTCTTGTGTGTAGCTGTAATCTGAAGATATTGTCACTCCTGGGGCGATTAACAGTTTTCCTATGTTTCCTATTTTCCATCTTGCCACGTTTGTAACAGCTGCTGTCATTTAGGGCGCCTAAAGATTATAGATCTTCTTGGCTACCCCATAATAGGATAGGATGTTGTGATCTACATGGTATAAGTATGAAGAACTGTTTCGAGCCAGGGGTTGCTGAACATATAATCAATTCATTGTATTAGCTGTGAGGAGGAATTCTGTAATCACTCTGTCTTTTAATACAAGGAGTTACTTCTGATCTAAAGGTTTTTACATGTGTTCAGCCAGCATCTCTGTGTGAAGGATGGGCCCGCCTTCCACAGGGATCGCTGAGTTAAATTAGGTCTTTTCAATTATTTTTCTATGTGATGTTATGTTAATTTTATTCCTTCATAGGAAGCTGTAACAAGTGTGGATTTACAGTGTGTCGCGATTGCATTCCTTGGATACCTGTAGTGGCATAGTGTGATAGTCGAATGAGTAGGTAATTAGTTCTCATGCAATTCATGTGGTAACTGTAACAACTTTGTTCATCCTTAGATATTTTAGTTGTCATTTCCCTAAATTTTTGCAGCTTGTCTTTTATTTTTATGATTACAGAATTTCATTCCTGCACTTCAATTCTCTAGAATAGCTGAACTCAATCTCTGTGTTTTGAATTCCTAGATCAATATTCAATTTATGTTTTTGGATTCCTAGGAATATCGGATTAGATAGTTGAGTTAATCATTAAGTGGTGTGAACAGGATTTCCCTTTTATCTGCAATTGTAATTTAGATGTGACTTTTATCTTTTTTCCATTCTTAGACCAAGCCATAACAGAAGGTAATTGTTCTTGCATTCCTTAGAAGGTAACTAGATTAATTAGATTCTTGGGATGAGCATAGCCGAACAAAGGGTAGTATTGTTCAATTACAGTGATTTCATGTTTAAGCATATACTGTGCATGTTATCCTTGAAATACAAGACTTTCCTGGGTTGACAATAAATATTGTACACTCTGTATGTTAGTTGTAATTCACTTGCATATTCGGTGCTTGACATTTTGGCGTCGTTGCTGGGGAAGGATAAATATTAAACACCATCATTAGTTGCATCCTTTAATTGTTTCTATTCAGTCTTTTCCAAAAAAAAATTTCCTGTAATGATTTGGGTTGCATGAATACAATAAGGGTAAAGCGTGATCATCTTTCGACTCCCAAAACCCCACAAAATACTAACAGTGCAGGTGGTTTGGGTCGTGGTCGAGGTCCACAATTGGGTAGAAGAACATTCATTGATGATCTTGTTGAAAAAACTAATTCATCCACTAGGGCTTTCCATCAAGAAACACCTATCAAAAGGATCCCTGCCAATCCTGGGGCGCCAGTGTCAGGGTCCACAGTGGAGAACACACGAGCAGCCGCGACTTCCTCAAATATCCCTGCAGGAGAGGACAAAGCTGGTACAACTGGACCTACTGGTAGAGGCCTGATCTACCACATTTACGGGAAGGTTGTAACTGAAGAAGAGTGGACACAGTTCCACCAGAAGATTGCTGATCAGTGGAAGAACGCAGAAAAGAATGAGAAGAAGAACGAAGAAAAGAACGAAGGAAAGAATGAAGAGAGGAATGAAGGAACGAATGAAGAGAGAAACAAAGAAGAGAAAACAGAAGAAGGGATGAGTAATAGACACGAATCTAATGAGGAAGAGGCAATGGGGGGAAACTATCATCATGAAAATCATTCCCTTCTTGAAGGAACGATGGCTATACTTAAATTCCTGATTCAACAGCCAGAAGGGACAGCCCCTATGAAAAATATATCACCATCAGTGCTTCCTCACTTCCATGGAAAAGTGGCAAAGGACCCAGATGAATTTATTTTCAAATTTGATATCCTCTGTCGCAGATACGACTACGTCACCGATGCACAAATCTAAATCTCTTCCCTTCCACTCTAAAGGACAATGCATTACACTGGTTCATGAGCCTAGGGGGTGGAACTGTCACTAATTGGGATAGGATGAAACAGGTGTTCTTGGAGAAATATCAGGAATATTGTAACACCAAGGACAAAAGAGAAGAATTGTTCAAAATGGTGCAGAAGGAAGACGAGAGTCTGGAAGATTTTGTAGAAAGGATTTTATATAATGTGCAAAGAGGTGGATAGACGAACATGGGGTTAGATGTGCTCAAGATAATCCTGCTTCACAGGATTAGGGATGATTGTCTAGATATGTTAAACCTATTAGGAAAGGGGGATATCTCTAAGGAATCTTTTGGAAAGATTGTGGAATTATGTAAAAGGTACTCCAGGGGATCTTCCAATAAAAACAGGTGGGACAAACGGGATAAGCTAGAACATGATGTCTTCGACAGAACTCAGAAGTCATCTAATGGAGGATCCACCCATGCAGAGATAGGAAATCTCCTTAAAAATTTTAAAACAGAAATGATGAGCTCTATCTCCTCGAAAATCGACGTCCTGAAGTCAAAACAAAAACAGGCAGTAGAGGACCTCACAATAGGTGTGTTCTGCCCTCAATCTAGAAAGAACCATCCTATGAGGGAGTGCCCGCTTGACAAGGTAGAGGTGTGTCAGGTGTGCGAGCTGAACCACAACACAAAATAATGTCCCTCACTTCCCCAAGTGAAGGTTTTTCTACAGGCATCAACTCCAGAAGTGGAACTGGCCTACTTCATTGCACAAAGGAAACCTTGGCAGCCTCGAAACCAAGGTATGACCCCAGACTCGTTTCCATTTTTGAATAATATAAGCCATTGGAATAATATGAAAAATGTGAATACACAGTTCCCTTCAACTTATTCTCAGTGGAACCCTTCTCGACCTTCAATACAAAATTATAACCCATGGAATCCCTGGACACAGCCACCACACCAACCTACTTCTTGGTCTCCTGGATGGAGGAATTTCCATCCAGGGGATCAGTTTCCTCAACAACCTCCACATCAATAGCCACCATATCCTCCTCAATATCCTCAATATCCTCAATACCCTCATCAACAATCACAGCTGTACTTGTAGAACAATTCTGCCCCTAATACACCGATACGACTTCAACTACCTGCTCAACCTAATCCTAACCCAAACAATAAAAAATTCGATCAATTTGAGACTATCAACATTCCTGCCTACTCCCTTTCTCATGTGCCTTGCAACGATATTCGTTTATGATCAGGGAAAATAGTAGATCCTGTGATCATAGAAGATGTTCCACCCTATGTACATGAAGAAGAGGTGAATCCACAGCATCTATCCAATATAATTCCCATTATTGAAGATGTTGAACATCCCACAAATGGGACGGCTAAAACACAAAATGATAAATCTAGCGATACGTAGCCTACCCAACTGATTAGGAAACCACCGTATCCCGAGAGATTAATGCTACCAAGGACAGGGGGACAACCTCAATTTAACCTCTTAGGAGAGTTAAAGAATCTTTATGTTAAGATCCCCCTCCTTCAAGCTCTTCAAGACGTACCTATCTATGCTAGAACTGTTCGGGACCTGTGCACAAGGAAACTAGGAAGGAAGCCCAGAGATACTCCCACTATCCACATCATAGGGAAATTATCTGCATTAATATCAGGAAAAACCCTATTGGCCAAGTATGACGACCCTAGGAATCCCACTGTCACTGTGCGTATTGGGCATACACAGATACCCAACGTACTAGTAGATTTAGGAGCAGCGATTAATGTCATGACAATTGAGACTGTAAGAAAACTTGGGCTCACTAATATTAGGCCGACCCCCACTGTTTTAGAACTGGTAGATAGATCCACCATTAAACTGGAAGGAATTCTGGATGATCTCGTCATCTCAGTTGACTCTTGGGAGTACCCTGCTGACTTCTTGGTTTTACAACCTAAGTCGCAGCTGGGAGGACACCCATTGATCCTGGGAAGGCCTTGGTTGGCCACAGCTGTTGATCTGGGTCTATGACCATATCTGATGGCACCGAGACTAATAACCTCACTCTCTATCCTCCAGCTCGGTCGAGTCTAGAAGCTGAAACTTCTTTCTAGATGGAGCCAGAGGAAGAGGAGGGCGTTCAACCATTACTAACTATAGGGAAAGCCTTAACTTTTAAGGATGAAACTAAAGACGATGCCATTAATAAATTCATCAGTGAACCCACCTCAGTCAATAAATAAGTTTATCAAACCCTGAACATTACTCTAGGTAAGGAAGAACAAGAAAATCTCACAGAAGAAGCACTAGGCGGTGACACATACATAATCCCATCATTGAAAAGTTTGAAAAGTATTCCCATTGAGTTAGAGTCTAGAAAAACCTTGAATATTAACCCCAGCCTCTCCTTAGATGAGCCGAAGTGCCTGATCAGTCTCTTGAAAGAACACCAGGGGGCATTCGCCTGGGAGTATACAGACATGAGGGGTATTCCCTGTAACCTGTGCACCCATCATATTTATATTAAAAGAGACTCCTAGCCTGTGTGTTAGCCTCAATGATGAATGAACCCCATTCTTAGGGATATAGTGAAGGAAGAAATTCAGAAACTCTTGGAAGTTGGATTTATATATCCTATCTCAGACAGCGAGTGGGTCTCCCCGCTCGTAATTGTACCTAAGAAAAATGGTAAATGGAGAGTCTGTGTCGACTATAGGGAGCTAAACAAAGCCACACAAAAAGACCACTTTCCCTTGCCCTTTATTTATCAAGTTCTCGACACCCTATCAGGGAAGACATTTTTCTCCTTCCTGGATGGGTTTAGTGGGTACAATCAGATTTAGATTGCTCATGAAGACCAAGATAAAACTACCTTCACTTATCCGTGGGGAACGTTTTCTTACAGAGTGCTTCCCTTTCGTTTATGTAATGCACGAGCAACATTTCAAAGAGCTGTAATCATCATATTTTCTGAATTAGTTAATGAAAGTATGGAAATTTTTATGGATGATTTCACTCCTTATGGCAAGGATTTTGAAGAAGCATTGGAAAATTTGAAAAAAGTTTTAACTCGCTGTGAACAGACCCAGCTCTCTCTAAGCACTGAAAAGTGCCATATGATGATGAGTGAAGGAGTAGTATTGGGGCACTTCATCTCTGTTGATGGCATTCATGTGGACCCCTCAAAAATCAAGGTGATAAAAAATATACCTACTCCTGCAACTCAAAAAGAGGTGCAAAGTTTTCTGGGGCATGCTGGATACTATCGAAGGTTTATAGAAAATTTTTCCAAACTTTCTTCTCCTTTTTTTTCATTGTTAATGAAGGATGTGCAGTTTGTCTAGAGTGAAGCATGCCAGGCAGCATTTGTTAAGCTTAAGGAGAAGCTGTCCACAGCTCCTATCTTAAGAGGGCCCAATTGGACCCTACCCTTTCACATTTCTTCAGATGCCTCTGATATTGCTATTGGAGCAGTTTTAGGATAGCAGGATGGTAAAGTACCTTATGCAATTTATTATATTAGTAAAAACTTATCCCCTGCTGAACTTAATTATACTATCACCGAGAAGGAATTCTTAGCTATTTTCTACTCCATTAACAAATTTCGACATTACATTACTGGGTATCCTACATTTTTTCACACTGACCACTCTGCCATTAAATATCTAATGAACAAACCCGTCACTAATGCTAGAGTGACTAGATGGCTCTTATTATTATAGGAATTTGATATTACCATCATAGATAAACCTAGAAAAGAAAATGTTGTCGCTGATTTTTTATCTCGTTTCACTAACAGTGATGATAATTTGCCTGTTGAGGATTCTTTTCCAGATGAACATTTATTCGCATTTTTAGCCCATTCCCCTTGGTATGAAGATGTCGCTAATTAATTGGTTGCAGGGAAGCTTCCGGCACATATGTCTAAAAGAGAAAAGAGAAAAATCATCCAACAAAGTGCCAGGTATTGTTGGGTAAACAGTCATCTCATTTACATAGGTCCTGATCTTGAAATTAGAAGATGTGTAAGGGAAGATGAAATCTTTCATATACTAAAGGCCTGCCATGATGAACCTTGTGGGGGACACTTTGCAGACAGAAGGACAGGACACAAAGCACTGAGGATGGGCTACTATTGGCCAACTCTTTTCAGGGATGCAAAAATATATGTTTAGTCTTGTGATAACTGCCAAAGGATGGGTCAACCCAACAAATTAGATCAAATGCCTCTGCAACTTCAATCAATAATTGAACCATTTGATAGATGGGCTCTAGATTTCGTTGACCCTATCAGCCCTCATTCCAAACAAAAAGCTTACATCTTGGTTTGTACCGATTATATGAACAAATGGGTAGAAGCGGTAGCTCTGGCGAAGGCTGACGACCAGGCTGTGATCAAATTTCTATACAGTGAAATCTTTACCTATTTTGGGGTACCTAAGGAAGTAGTTACTGATGGGGGACCGCAGTTTATGTCGCATCAATTTGAAGCTCTGCTATGGAAGTATCATGTGTAGCATAAGGTAGCTTCACCTTACCATCCCCAAGCCAATGGCCAGGTGGAAAGCACTAATAAATTTATAGAAGCCATCCTTACAAATACAGTTAAGAGCCATTGTAGAGATTGGGATGATAGGCTTCCGAAAGCACTATGGGCATATCGCACCACTTGGCGTAACACCATAGGTTTCTCTCCTTACGATTTAGTGTATGGAAAAAGTGCCATTTTCCCAATTGAAGTTGAAATCAAGACCCTGAAGACGGCCACCGAAGTAAACCTAGATGTAACTAAAGCCCAAAAAAGAATATTAAATCAATTGAATGAACTGGACGAGAATTGGTTAGCTGCAGTGGACCAAACAGTGTTAATTCAACAACATAGATCCAATTGGCATGACCGATCCATTAAAAAGAAGGTCTTTTGTGAGGGAGACTGGGAATTATTATACGATTCCAAATTCAAAAGAGATTTCAAGGGAAAATTACGCACAAGATGGCTGGGCCCATACCTAGTAGACAGGGTATTTGATAATGGCACAGTCCGCCTGGTAACTATTGATGAAAACCACGTACCATTATTTGCTAATGGTCACAGGATGCGACTGTACCATAAACCAATTTCAAAGGATGCATTTATCTTGAAAATTGCCGCTGACCCAGATTACCAGCTAGCACAAGGGCAGGAATTTCTCTCTGCCTCTATCAATCTTTAATTAATCACTGTAAATCGCGCATGAATCATTGTACATAAATAATTGTTGTTTTTTTTTTCTTTCTTTCGTTATGTTATCTTATCCTTTTACACTTGATCTTTTTTTTTTCTCTGTTGTTTTTCCAAGATTTGCAGGGAAGCGCCCAAGGATGAGGGTCATATCAGGCCTGTTGATCGGAAGTCATTTTTCTGTTCCTTCTCGCACCATGACTTTTTCCTTAAATAAATTTGTCACAGCTACGACACCAATTTTCCATCAGCCGCAACACCCATTTTTCGGACGCCACAATCCATTTTCCGGCAGCTACAACACCTTTTCTGGCAGTTGCGACACCCATTTTCCGGCCACCACAATCCATTTTCCGGCAGCTGCAACACCTTTTCCAGTAGCTGCGACACCCATTTTCTGGCAGCCGCAACCCATTTTCTGGCAGCTGCAACACCCATTTTCCGGTAGCTGCAACACCCATTTTTCGGCAGCTACACCACCCATTTTCTGGCAACTGCAACACCATTTTTCGATGGTTGCAACACCATTTCCGGCAGCCGCCGCATCATGAAACTCTACCTTCTTCCATTCCCACACACCATGACCCCATTTCACTTTTGACCATAAAACCCGTTTCTCATCCGCTTAACATTTTCCTTCTCTTTTTCGGCGGTTGTGACATCTTTTTCGACGGCTGTGACATCTTTTTCGGTGGCTATGACATCTTTTCCGGTAGCTACAACTTCGCTATATTTAGATGATTTTTCTAGCATTGCAGGCCGCGTCTTTGCTTCAATTTCTTTATGACCTGCCGCTGTGACTCCTGTGTTATTAGTAGATCTTTTTGAACGCCATCAACTCCTCTAGATATGGGTTCGATTCCTCATGTTGGCAATCTGACCCATAATGTGATATTTCTCATAATTTCGACCATTTTGATGCGATGGTTTTTGCTTCACCAGTGGAAATAATTATTGCAGCATCTCTATTATAATGATTATATTTAATGACTGCGCACCGCACAAGTTCGGCTTCCGCAATGTCTGCAACCACACATTCTATTATTCTCTGAAGGACATCCAGCGCACAGTTTCGAAGGTATGGATTTGATTAACCATGTGATGAAGTATCAATATGATTTAACAATGTCAGTCATACCTCCCTTTTTATGCCCATTATTTCCCAATTAACTCTTTTCCCAAGTGACGTAAAGACTAATTATGCTACTTGATAACCACCACCTTTCCCAATTTGAAATGAAATTTCAAATAATCCGGTGTGCTAAAAATTTCCAGATTTTCCTAACTCTCCTCTCAGCGGTCCATGCATACTCTGTGCGGTAACCTCCATTGTCGGACTCTGTAATCTGTTGAGCCGCAAACTAATTGTAAAGTCAGAAACATGGGGATTCCGGCTCATTATGAACCTTCAAACACACAAGAGCTCAGGAGAAATGCTCCAGTCTTCGCTATCTTTCAAGCTACCGGTTGGACAGAATTTTTCGAACGTCTGGATGGATTTCACCGTGAAGCATCCTTACAGTTTTCTCTGAACCTCACAGAAACTCACTCCAAAATTTGGGCGTTGCACATTGAATTTTCTGAATCCATTATAGCTGAGGTTACTGGTATTCCTTAGGTGGGAAGGGCTCGGTTTGTACATTAGTCCCCACTACTGCAGCATTACAAGACTTCCCAATAGAATAAGAGCAGGTCCATCCACAGTTGGGGGAACATGAAGCACAACAGGAGGATCGGAGCCCCTCCAATATAGTTGGGGGGGGGGGGGGATGAAACTGGATCAGAGGACCAACCAGGGGCACAAGCAAAACAATTGAGAGAAGATGTACATAAAAACCTTGTAGAAGAACCAAATAATAGGGCAGAGGGTGAAATTGGAATAGCATTATATGCTGCGACAATTGAACCCGAAGATGACAGAGCCATGGCGATGGAAGAAAATATTGAGCTGGTGACTATTAAATCCTCACCCGAGTGGGGAGGAAATTTGATTGAGGAAGAACAGCCCAAGGAACAAGAAAATGCTGGAACTGGGAACATTCCTTCTACTTCAGCTATGAATCTAGAAACTCCAGCACCACAAGGAAAAAGGAAGAGATCAAATGATGAAATTAAGATATCTCCACCAATAAGAAGGAAAAGAACCAGGTCAGTTGCAGTAGCAGAAGCAGCAAGGAAAAGATGGGCAACCTTAGAAGCACAAATTGAGTTCCCCATTCTTGAACCCACGCCAATTGATGCCCCACAAGGGTTGGTCGAAGAAGAACCCCAAATTGAAGGACTTCTGTTCAAAAGTAGGCTATTAAAAGAGGAAGTCCAAACACTCAGAAGGGAATTGGAAAATTGGAAAGAAGCGTGCAAAAAACAGGGTGAAAGGAAGCCGCACACATTGGTGGAGGCTGCGGATCAATTGGAGGGGCCAAATTCTACCGAGCCTAGCAATGAGGAAGAAAGAGTGGTCTGTCCCACCTATGGAGAAATCATTAAGGAAGCAGGCCACAAGATAAAGAAGATGTAATTCGTGCCTTTATAACACAACAGTCTGCACCTGCAATGGAGGAAGTTACAGATAAAGAAGATGTTGTCACACAAGAACCAGCATCTTTAAATATTCTTGCTGAAGTTGCTACTAACTCTGGGACAGAAGAACCGAGGGATGAAGTTATTCCTGATTGTGGGGATGAATATTGCATGATGACCCCAGATTCCTCCCATGACACATAAATTATAGAAGTGGAACCACAACAGCAAGGCAATGATGAGATTGAACAGGGTGCTGCCACACAAGAACCAGTATCCCTGAATGTGCTTGTCTAAGTGGCTGACCAGATGGGAGGAGAACTAGGGATTGAGGGCACTCCGGAATTTAATAAATGATTATGTACTACAACTCCAAAATTTTCCCATGACACAAAAATCATAGAAGAAGAGCCACAACAACAGGGAGATGAAGAAGTGAGCCAGGATGTTGTCACACAAGAACCAACATCCTTGAAGGTTGCAGTAGGGACTCTTGAAATGCAACAAGAAATTAACCTTGAAGTGGATGTCATTCCTGATATGCATTGGAGTGAGGATGAACAAGTTCAAATACAATCCTTAGGTGATACGGAAATCCTTGAGGAGTAGCTGCACACTAAAGAAGACATCCAATCTCAGCAGTAAGAGGAAAGAGAAGAATAGGGCTCTGTCACACAAGAACCAGTAGCCTCACAGCCAGCTATCGAAATTGCCATGAAAGAACCCCAGAAAGAGGACGTTGTTACACAAGAACCAATGTCTCCAAGAGTGGTGGATGTTGTTGTTGAAGAGAGTCTAGAAAAGTTTTCTATCACATAAGAACCAACACCTTCCAAGATATCTTCAGATGTGCAGGGTGTCCAATGTGGTACATCAGGCGACAAGGTGTGGATTGATCCCCTTAGAAACTTCATCGACCTGGATTCTGACAAGGAGGAGCATCATAAAGAAGAAATCCTAAACCTTACAGCAAAAGTCTTAATTCTGAGAATGGAGGTAATAAAATGGAAGAGCCAGGTGGAGGAATACTAAGGAGGGATAATTTCTCTTACTGATCATAAAAGGATTATCAGGGGACTGGAGGAGAAATGGGTAGAAGAACATATGACCCAGAGACTTTGAGAGGAAGAGCTACAGAGCAATTTAAGGGAGCTAAAAAAGTTCCAGTTTATGCAGAAGGAAAAAGAGCAGATGTATTCTCTCTCTCAAGAACTCCTGGGCACTAGGGTACCTTCTTCTTACCCTGTCTTCCTGTTTGAATAGTTTGTTTGGTTTAAGTTGAGAGCTGTGAAAGAAGGGAGGTCATTTGAGATAACGAACTCAACAAAAATTTTGGAAACATTTTTAAGAAGTAATTTTGAAGATCAAAATTTGCTGTGTGAATTATATTTGCATGAGATGGCTTGCCCTGTGGACTGCCATTCAAATCATGTCCCTTTTTCAGGGGATGTTCAACTGAGGGCTTTTTCTTCTTTTGTAAGAAATCATGCTCAGTGGGAAAGGTCTTTTCAAACCTTTTCTAACAATGAAGCTCACTCTAACCTGTGGGTTCGAAGTGAGCCTCAGAATCCGGGTATTCTTCTTGCTCGATACAAGAGTTTGCTTTCATGCCCCATCCAGACTCGGCACATAATGGAACTACAAGAGGAAGTTATTTCTACTTGTACCAACCATATTTCTATACAACAACAAGCATCATTGGAAGGAAGTAAGCACATATGGTAGGTTTCCTCTCCTATATTCAGGAGCAGAGACCCCTATTGTTTTAGGAACTTTGAACAGGCACTTTCCAGGGTCGAGGGCTATATTGGATGTATCAGGGAATGTCGGGCTAATTGGTTGGGTCTGAAATTTAAATTTCCCCTCAGCCGGTGGCCGACAAAACCATATAGGGTGGACTTCTCACTAACCAAGGTAGAGGAGCAGAAATGCTGGAGATATTGGATTGCTCATAGAGGGTTCATAGAAAAGGAAGGGGTTCCTAAGTTCCCCTACAACTTCTCTTCTCTTCATGAACAGAGCTCAGTACAAGATTTGGATTCAGAATAATGGAGGTTGTTGCATGAGGACATGCAACAGGACAATTGGGGGGAGATGTTGGGCCCATAAATGGCCTCTTTTGACCACACTTAATTACCTCTTCTTGTTCTATCCTACCCTATTTATCATGCCAATTAAACGTTTTACCCCCACTCTACTCTTCAAACCACCAAGGTATGATTGGTCATTGTTTTATCTTATTAATATTTATGATTGTGATAATTAAGGCTTCGTATCTTTCAATGCACTAACATATGATGGTTTATAAATGTATTTTGAGTTATATGGACTGCAGGAAGATTGGCCTAAACAAGCTACGAGAAGAAGGAGCATTCACCGCTTAAGTTGATCCCCATCCATTCTATCATCACCCAAGGAATGCAGTTCCAGTGTGATATCCCGGACAAAGCTATGTCAAGCATGGATGATTTTAAGGAACCATACTTATTTAAAAGTGTATAAATATTGGCGAATCTTACCAATTCTTAAAACACCAACTATAAAATGTTTGGCGATATTTTTCAAAAAATATTTTAATTTTCAATGATTTTGTATCGTTTATATAATAATTTGGTGATTTTTAGGGTGAAAAAAGTTTACCCCATCAAAATTAGGGGAAACAGGGCTTCAAAAAATGCAAAATGGCGAATCTTTTTTTGGAGAAAAACCCCTAAAAATAGCCCATGGGCTAAAATTCGCCCCTAAAATTATCCCTGATGTCAAGGTAGCTGTAACAGAATGCGTCAAACTTGGAGGTCAACAGTGCATTGCTGCTTATGTCTAGCCGTAATCTGAAGATATTGTCACTCCTGGGGCGATTAACAGTTTTCCTATGTTTCCTATTTTTCATCCTGCCATCTTTGTAACAGCTGTTGTCATTTAGGGAGCCTGAAGATCAGAGATCTTCATGGCTACCCCATAATAAGATAGGATGTTGTGATCTACATGGTATAAATATGGAGAACTGTTTCGAGCTAGGGGTTTCTGAACATATAATCAATTCATTGTATTAGCTATGAGGAGGAATTGTGTAATCACTATGGCTTTTAATACAAGGAGTTACTTCTGATCTAAAGGTTTTTATGTGTGCTTAGCCAGCATCTCTGTGTGAAGGCTAGCCCCACCTTCCACAGGGATCACTAAGTTAAATTAGGTCTTTTCAATTATTGTTTTGTGTGATGTTATGTTAATTTTATTCCTTCATAGGAAGCTGTAACAAGTGTGGATTTACAGTGTATCGTGATTGCATTCCTTGGATACCTGTAGTGGCATAGTGTGACAGTCAACTGAGTAGATAATTAGTTCTCATGAAATTTTTGTGGTAACTGTAACAGCTCTGTTCATCCTTAGATCTTTTAGTTGTCATTTCCCTGAATCTTTGCAACTTATCTTTTATTTTTATGATTATAGAATTTCATTCCTGCACTTCAATTCTCTAGAACAGCTGAACTCAATCTCTATGTTTTGAATTCCTAGATCAATATTCAATTAATGTTTTTGGATTCCTAGGAAGATCAGATTAGATAGTTGAGTTAATCATTAAGTGGTGTGAACAGGATTTCCCTTTTATCTACAATTGTAATTTAGATGTGACTTGTATCTTTTTTCCATTCTTAGACCAAGCCATAGAAGAAGGTAATTGTGCTTACATTCCTTAGAAGGTAACAAGATTAATTAGATTCTTGGGATGAGCATATCCAAACGGAGGGTAGTATTGTTCAATTACAGTGATTTCATGTTTAAGCATATACTGTGCATGTTATCCTTGAAATACAAGACTTTCCCGGGTTGACAATAAACATTGTACACTCTGTATGTTAGTTGTAATTCACTTGCATATTGGGTGCTCAACACCAATCTCCTCACAACCTCAGTTGCAACCTCAACAGCATACCTCAAGGAATTATTGGGGTTCATTCCCAGTCCACATGATTCCCTTCCTCTTTCCACATTTTGACATCGCAAGTAAGCCTGTCATGGGTACTCTCAAATTACTTGGTTTCAGTTTGTGTATTCCTATGTGGTACATGGACCCACCAAACCATCCCTTGACTCCCCATATCATGTTGAATCTCGTCCAACCTATTGAGATGATGTCGTACCCACCTCTTGGCACATCAATGACTACTCATGTCTCTACTATTGCCCCCTTCCTCTGAAGAAGACTAGGGGAAAGGTAACCAAAGAGATGACAAAACCACGTCCTTCTCCTACATGTGCTTTATGCGATGTCTAAGGCCAGTGACAAAAAATTGTCTCAATTTTCCTCTCCTTCACAACCACATGTGCACTGTAGTTGAGACTGACGACACTCCAGGTGTCAATGTTCGAGCCTTACCCACAATGAAAAACAAGTCATTCTGAACTGGCCATCTATGTGTAGTTTGTAGCCTATATGGATAGTATTCACACCATTGTGCAAAATTTCATGAGAACCAGTCATTCCTTAGTGACCTTGGCACGCACTCCCACAAGTCTGAAATTAATCTCCTTGAGGAGATACACCAACACCATTTACAAGATCTCTACTTCCAGTAGTCCTTCCTCCTCATCGACCGTGGAAAATCCCCCTTATATATCCCAACAACACTTTCATGATGATGGAGATATCCTTGAAACTGCCACCGTATTCACCCCATTCCACTTAGTCCATGGTGTGGAATCGATTCTTTCCATTGAATTCCATATTCTATCGCCCCTCCTTTCTGTAGAACTTCTACCTGATACTTCACCGTTAGAAAAACACCTACCTATACTTGAACATACCAATGATGACATTCGTTCTTCTCTCTAAATGATCGATGCGTCTAAGACTTGGTTGAAGTCCCATTATGAATCCCATGTCAATCCACACACCTTTAGCGAGGGGGACCTAGTTCTCGTCTACGTGCAAGCCAATGATAAGATAGAGAAATGGAATTTTGATTCCATGTGGTATGGCCCATATGTCATCCATCGATGTCTCTTCAAGCGAGAATATCCACTTGCTAACTCTGACATTCACCTCTTGAAGAATCCCCGCAATGGGATCTACCTCAAGAGGTTCTATGCCTAAAGTCTCCCACCATGCATACCCTTGTATCATAGATTTTCTTTCTTTCTTCACATCGACTTTACCACAAGCTAGTGAGCCCTTCTAGCCGTCGATCCATGTCTAGCCATAATGATTCCAATGTATCACTTCACCGCCTCTTATGCCTATGAGTGGGTGGATCTAACCCCTCCACCCTGCCCCTATGTTGTTGGTACCCCACTGGAGGGTTAGGTCACACCTCTGCACATGAACACAATATGCCAATCAATGTCTATCGCACACATAATCTAGCTACCACTATTCTAGTAAACTATATATGAATGCAACCACAATGCATCATGTATACATACCATCAGGTCCCTAGACCTATCTAAGAGGTCGAGGAATCTCCAGATCTTCTTGGTAGTCCATCCCAGCATATGGAACATCCTCTATGATGATAGGAAGCTTCTGCCACTCTCCAAAAATATCCTTGGTGAAGAAATGACCTACAAGACTTCCTCTCTCCCTACTATTTTTTGGGTGCCATTTCCTGGAGTCACCTCGATTTGTGTGCCACCACGCGAATCACACCTTGTACGTATTGCCATGTTCACAATCCATACACTCCATCCATACTGCAAAATTGGCCTTATTTTTACTACCATCCATCATCCTGAAATGATTCCCCACTAGTGTTCCACTGTTATTCATATTAACCATCTTCACAACATAACCTCTTTTGGTACATCGAACACTTCCTCCTTGCTCAACTGACCATTACGGATTTTCTGTTAAGCTCTTTTCTGACTCCTAAAAGAATGAAAATATTGTCGAGAATGCTTGCATCCATTCATGGTCATTAAAGTATTTGAAAGGGCATATATGTGGCCTCGTTTATATCCTTTTTCAGACTATGTAGACTATTTAAAGAAAAGGACCACCCTAGCACCTTCAAGCTAGGAACATTTCCCTTTGTATCATTTTATGCTTTGTCAAACATTGGGGTAGTAACTTACGAAAAAGATCATTATGGGTTGTCTTTAAGCCCTTTTCTAGCCCTCTCATCAAGAAAAGATCGTCGATAAATCTTGGTTTTGTTCATGCTCATAAAATTATTTGAATGATCGTCTAGTTAGTATAGGTTTAAGCTTTTCCGTCCTCATTGGACTACCTACGATAAAGAAGTCTCTCCACCCCTTTGGGTTGGGAGAGCTCTCCTTTCTACACTTTTATCCTTTTTGGGGATTAGGAGACTACCATATGAAAAAGAGGTCACACTCAAGTCTTCTTCCTATTTTCAAACTCTCTAAAAATGAAAACACCATCGAGTATTTGCCTTCTCAGGCTCGATAAATATCCAAGAGATAGTATCATATTGATCATACTTCTATCCCTTCATCGTGCTCCTTAAACTATGAAGAAGGCCCATAATGGTGTTTCTAGGCGCCATCACATATGATCTCAAATTATGGCATATTTTCCCTACTGTTTAACCTTTGTTCAAAGCACTCTACGATTAGTTTCCCGTGGATCCCCTGGATATCACTATTCTAGTTACTCCCCTAGTATTTCCCATTGCAATTATCTCCCTGGTTTCACAACTATGATCCCTTTCCCATGAGTCAGTTTCATTTGTTACCAGGTCATCCCTACCATAATACTCTTAACAAAGAAAGTTTGAGTCCCCTGTACTCCCTTTCCCTTGTTCCCCATTCATTGTCTTAGTCCCCTGACTTTCCACATATTTGGTTATCCCCCTCGCACTTCTATCAAGGAAACATCATTTCCTTATTAGTTGCAGGTATCCCTTTGTCGATGTCAACACATTTATTCTAGAGAATATACCCAAAGGACCTTGTATCTTGGTTCCATCAACCTCATTAATGAGTTCCTTGGACCACTTGAAAGGAGTCATTAGTGCCTTTCGGGCTGGTTGTGTCTCACATGCTCAACTTCAGCTACATCATCATACTATTGAGATTTGTACAGGGTATTGGTTCCTTCATTGTTTGGTCGAAGACCATGTTCATCACCTGAATCTAGAACATTGATGAGTCTACTATGGGACCCGTACAGTCTCATTTCCCTTGTGATTCTCGGAATGTGTTGGCGACATTGTTCAGAAGCCCCTGAATGTCGTGCTTCCGTGTATCTCCAATACATGATTTTGTATATTGTACCACATAGATTCTGACTCTCAATCATTTATTCCATCCAGTTATGTACACCTCTATATCCAACCGAGCATCAGTTGTTATGATACTGCATTCTATGCGAATGCCATTGTTCCTATGTATCATTTATTCAGATCAACATTTGTACTCAACCTCCCATTGAGGCCACCATTATGTATCACCATTTTTATATGTATTGATCGGCACCCATTATTTGAGCCTTGATCCCCATTTTATTTTTGAGACATTGTTATGAGCATGGGTATGCCCGCCTCGTCCATATACATGTCTGATATTATATGTACCTCATCCATTTTTGAGAAGTAATACAAGACAAAAGCCACCATAGTTCGAATGAGGAGACTCCACTCCTTTGCACTCCTCTCCAGTCTCTCCACTGTTGTCACCATTTTTCCATGATCCTATGATGTCTATCAGCCATACAATGATCTCCTGCCCTCACACATCATAGGGAAATTTGTTAACACAAAAAATTGTTCACCTAGATCTCCATTGTCTAAACCATAGTTATACATCATATTCCCACCATTATTTCCTCCATTTTTACCTTCGCAACTACATTTCCGCTAAATATGGTCCAAAACATTATTATTCCTTCTCCAAAAATGAAGGGAAGTTGAACATTTATTGTGATTTATCCCCACTCTCTCAAAAAAAGGGCCAAAAAACCCTAAAAATTTGAATGGGTCAAAAACCATAGATAAATACAATGGACAATAAAATACTATGGGTCAAAAACCCTTGGACCATCCTATAAATACATTGTGAAGGCCTACCCCCAAACACTTTTTCCATTTGCTCTCAGTCACACTATACACTTTTCTTCCATTATTCCCATATCTGGTCATTTCATCCCCCACGGTGTACGTTAAGCAAGATCCATACCCATTTGGATCCATTCCCCATTTGACAACGATTCATGAAAGATACTGGGGACCCAAACCGTGGAGCTGCGGGACCATTTCCTCGGATAGCTATGGTGGCCCACATTTCATAAAAAGGTATTTTTTGTTCTTGTTTTGCATTAGTTATTATTATATATTTGAAAAATCTAAAAAATATTGTTATTGTTGCTTTTTCTTCCAGTTATTATTGTTGAACTCTACCCTATGTTGTGGACGAGCTAGGGTAGGTTCTTTTGCATGTAGTAGGGAAGAAATCCCCACTACAATAACTAACCATTTATCATCATGAAAGTTACCGCCATCTTTTTCATCAAAAGAAAGAAAAAATTAATTAAGCAAAATGCTAGATACTCGTGGGTTAATGGAGATATTTTCTATACAAGATATTATCTTATCATTAGAAGATGTGTAATACAAGATGAGATATTGTAAATTTTGAAAGATTGTCATGATGAACCTTGTGGTGTCCATTTGCAAGATAAAAGAACAACATACAAAATACTCAACTTGGGGTACTATTAGCCATATCTCTTCAAATACTCCAAGAAATATGTTAAAAGATGTGATAGTTGTCAGAGGATGGGACAACTTGTACAATCTGATGAAATGCCACTTAAGACACAAATTCTCATAGAGCCATTTGAGAAATGGCTCTTGATTTCATCGGTCCTATCAATCCACCATAAAAAGGGAAGAGGTACATCTTGGTATGTTTAGATTATGTTACAAAATGGGTGGAATCCAAATCATTGCCAAAAGAAACAGAACAAATAGTAGCCAATTTTCTCTTTGAAGAAATAATTGTAAGATTTGGAGTTCCTAGAGAAATTGTTACTAATCATGGAGCACAATTTACTTCTAAACTGGTGCAAGACATAGCATATAAATACAAAATCAAGCATCGAACATCAACACCTTATCATCCTCAAGCCAATGGACAGGTAGAGTCCACTAACAAAAATTTGGAAGCAATCATTACCAAGACAGTTCAAATGCATAGAAAATATTGGTCAGATAAGCTTAATGAATCTTTATGGGAATATAGAATCACTTGGAAAAACTATTGGTTTCACTCCTAATCAGCTGGTCTATGGTAAGAAAGTACTATTACCAATTGAATTTCAAATTCATACTTTCAAATTAGCATCTGATTTAGGAATATATCTCTATGAGGCACAAAGAGAAAGGGTCATGTAGTCGAATCAATTATATGAAATGAGACAAGTAGCACTAGAACAAACTATTTTGGTACAATAACAAAGAGAACAATGGCATGAAAAATTCATCAAGAAGAAATAGTTCAAAGTGGGACATTGGGCCTTATTATTTGATTCAAAGTTCAAAAATTTTAAAGCTAAACTTACAAGTCATTGGCTTGGTCCATATGAGATTGCACAGGTGTATGATAATGGTTCAGTCAAACTTTAAACAATAGGTGATGAATTCAGCTCATTCATAGTCAATGGAAATAGGATAAATAATTACAATAAACTTGTAAGCAAATAAGATCTTTTACAGCAAATATCTCAACAGCATGAGATGGAAGTGTTGGACAAACAAACTTTTGTGTCTCATTCACATTCCCCTTAAAATTAATATATATAAAGGGGGTTTAGTTGTGAAAATACAGGCAACTAAAACAACATAAACCAGACTTCTCATTGGAAAACCAAGTAACATTAGCCAATGAGAATTCTTAAAAAAAAAAAACTATTTTTAGTGAATTTCCAGTTTATGAGTATCTTTTTAATATAACGGTTTGCTTTTATTAGTGAAAGAAAAGATTTTCCGTGGAAAATACATGAGGACAAGTCAGTTAATAAGGATGAGAGGGAAAAAGTCATTGAATAATTTCTAAGTCTCTTTGGAATTTTCTGAACACCTTCTACATATGTCAGTATTTTACTCAAAAATCATATCAAAGCTCATCATAGTTTGCAGCAAGTGGACCTGAAGAGTACATCAAGTAGAGGGAACTGAAAAATAATATCAAAATTATTACAACATCAAGTAGAGAGACCTGAAGAGTACATCAAGCATAGGGACTTGAAAAGAATTTAAAATTTGTAACAACTTCAACAATTTTTGAAGATCATAGCAACTCCAAGTGCAATGAAGAACTTTAGAGATTTTTGTAGAAATATCCCAATCCAGGGGAACTACAAAAAAGCAGTATGACAAGAACAATTGAAGGACCAAAAAATAATTTTGTAAGAATTGTCTTTTAATGTTCTAAAATTTTGCATGATTATTCATTTTTAGTAGTGACAAAGTACCTATTATCCTCACAACCTCAATCATTTACCCATTCATTCAATTACCCTTAAGCATAAAAAACAGTGATCAAGAAGAATGAAAGCAACTTGTTTTGGTTACAAGGAAGGTTCTTGAATTTAAATACTATTGCTGCAACTCTAGACATGATGCAACTCCAGTCATTTTGATCACAAGTAGGAGCCATAAGGAGGGGTTGTTTAAACAAAGTGAGAAGATTTTGTTTTTTAAAATTTTTATGGTTTTTAACCTAAAACTTTTCTACAACAAATCAGATTTAGCAATAAAATGAAAAACATGCTCTAAGTTTGACTAATGCATCGAGATTTATAAGTTTAAAGAAAAATGCATAGGCTAAAGTAATAATATGAGCATATTCTTGGAGCATAAATTATGATGATTAAAATTCATTTTGTAAGGTGATGTGATCACTCATTGGAGTAAAAGAATAATGATGATAAACAAGGGAGTGAAAATTCATAAGTGGCAGATGCATAATGAAACCATCCTCAGTAATCATACCCTTGCATTCTCCTTACATCCACGAATTTTTGTTGTGATTATTTACTCCTCAAGATTCGAAACCTTGATGTTTTAAAATTTCCATATTTGAGACAACAAATGAGTTTTGATGGGGATATAGGAATTATAATAGTGCAATTCAATTAACTTACTCCAGTGCAGTGGAAAGATAGTGGTGTTCACAAGATTCCAATGCATTTTGTTTAGAATGTTATCTCCACTGCTGCTCTATTGGAAATCATGAACCCTGTAGACAGAATCAATATTTTATGAAGAATTATGATCCTTTCCAATATTTTTACCTCCATGATTTAAAAAAAAAACGTTGTTGATTATTCCTGGGATTCGAAGCTTTGATGTTTTTAAACTCCCAAGTGATATTACTCATGCATTATATTTCCAATTCATAACAAAGTTATCTTTCTCCCATGCCTTATTCTCTCCAACATTTTCACTTCCACTCTAGCATTATATTTAAAATCGTGAGTAGCCCAGGTGTGGCTCATTGGTGATTCGCTTGATATGAAGTCACATGTTGTAAAGGAGGTCACAAGTTCAAATCACACCCAGGCTTACCCGTTTCCCATACTTGTGAGCTATTGTGGAGTGCCTAGGGGTATAGTGGTAGTGGGAAAGGATCCCTGGACCCCATGTCACGTGAGTACCATCCTAGGCCCTAGTTGTTGATTCCCCTAGTCACAAAAAAATTAAAACTAAAATCGTGAGCTTGAGAATAGAACGTTTGTTTGCTTACAGAATCCCTATTTTCTTTGAAAAACATTCCTTCCTACACAAATTGTGCTTGAACTACTAGAAGGAACTTGAAAAATGGTTTGTATGTTGGCAATTCCATCTGTCAACATACAAATTTCGTTTTTATGGTAAACCGAGACTAAAGTTGTCAGAATCAAAGAGATACGCGGAATTTGGTTGCACAAATCATGGAAAGAGGATGTGTTCAACCAGGAATCATCTAAGGAAAGTTAAGTTAAAAACTATTGTTAATAAATTGATTAAGATATGCACCAATTCGACTTACAAGAAGAACATTCTGAGAATAAAAATATTATTGAAAACACACAGAGTTGAAAATTGAAATAGAAACAAAATATGAAAACTACATTGCAAGCTAGGAAAGGAAAAATTTAGGGTTAAAGATTTTCTTGAAGATTCCTTTACATAGAAAATAAGAATATTTTTCTTGTTGAAATTAGAAAAATGGTCTCTATATTTGATTCATCCACTGTTCTTGAAGATTGTTTGGAATTTTTTGAAAAAAAACAAGTGGATTTTTTTCTTTGAAAAATTTGATGGGCATTATAAAAGAGTTGGATTAGAGTTTTCTTTCTCATTCGATGCTAAGAGGGATACAATGGGTAAACTCACCATTAGACTATTTGAATATATCATTGCACAAATCACTAGGTTACCTCAACAAGGAGAAAGATACTTCAAAACAAAACAGTTCAAAGACAGATCTTGGACACCTTTCATATTCAGATCTAGGGAAACATCGATAGATTGGAAAAAAGTAATCCCAATAAGTTGATTGATTCATCCATGGGATGAAATAGCCTATATCTTTCAGAAATTTTTTACTTGTGAAGGAAGGTTCAATATTGTATATCTATATCACATTAAATTGATGCAACATTTGAAGAATGACTGCGACATCAATATGCCTTACTTTTTGTTGCAAAGCCTTTCTACGATGGCCAAGGATGTTCATAAATAAGAGAAGAATATAAATAAAATATTATACCACTATGGATTTATGAAAATGATCATCACATATGAATTACAAAAACAAGACTTGTTATGGCAACAATTTGTAGTCGACAATGGTTTTGAAATAGTAAAAGAGGAATTAAAGGAGAAAGAAATATTGATGATAACAGATAATGAAGAAGAAATGAAAAAATACAAGGCAACAAGCTCAAAAAATCCTATGGGGAGGATAATAACAAGAAATAGGGTGAAAATAGAAAACAAATTCCAAATAAAAGACAATTTTCACCACATATGAGAGAAAATCAAGAAAATGCCAACAAGTTCAAAAATGACAAATAACATAAAACGATGATGAATCACAACAAATTCAATATGCATATATTCAAACTTTGTAAGAACAAGAAAATAAAGTTCAATGAGTGTGAAAAAACAAAGGAATGAAGAAATGGATACTACTTTTCAGTAGCAAACTACAAAAGATACAAGAGAAGTGAAAAATAAGGAGTTTTGAAAGAAAGAAAAGAGGAAAAAGAAGTTAAAAGAAAAAGTAAAGAAATAGAATTGCTTAAAGGGAATATTAAGAAGGAAAATGAAAAAATAAAGAAGAAGAATAAGAAGCTTCAAATTCAATACATTTTGACTTCCAAACAAGCATGCAAATGGTATCCGCAAAAGAAAGCATTCAAGACAAAATATTAGAAGTTAAAAGTTCTTCATATTACACATGCCAATCATGGAAGAGGTCGATTGAAAACAATTCAAAGACACTTTTTACGCATGAGGACATGCAAGATATTCCTCTTGGGGGAGATGTTGGTCACTAATTTGATGTTTATCTTTGTCATAAAAATCCATGTTTTTCCTTCAAAATCCATATTGCCTTCTAGTCTAACCATATGAGGTATAATTGTAACTTCTTTTCATGAATTGAATTTTGCAATTTTAAAGCATGAAAATTAAAATTTTAACAGAAATTACAGGATTTAACAACTTCCCATAATTTCTCCTAGATTTGTATACTTGCAGGACAGTTGGGAATGATATGATACATGTGGAAGAATCCTTGATATCCAAGGATGGATAAATATATATCAGATTCATGAAAAGAGATTCGCAAGTCTCTAGTCAACGTTGGTCAAACCACACCACTTGTGCAGGAAAAGCTTTGTTTTTAGCATAGAATCTGGGCATCTTTAGGATTTCATGGGATTTTACCCATTTTTGTTGACCTGAAGGTTGAATTTGATCCTCTGAGAGAGAATATAGGATCGCATCCTGGGATCACGAGTGATTTTATCATTTGTGGTTGTAAACCTTTTGTATAACTACTTCAAGACATACATGGTTTGATAACTTAAGAACTTGGAATTTATACTTTGTATTTAATAGAATTTGCAGACCTTTGAGTTTTTATCAGATTGGTGCTAATTCATGTTGTTGGAGTAGTTAGCAAATGATTTACCATCTGATTTTGTTTAGGTGTGCAAGTAAATCATTGGAGGGCCCGCTTTGCCAAGCCCGCACATTCATCATCTTTTCATTCTTATGTACTTGTGGTATGAATTGCATTTTTATTTCGTTGCAGCTTGCTATTAAATTCATGTTCATCAGAGTATGTTTGATTCTAGTATTTACCAATTTAATGATTTTTAGGATGCATGTCTAGCTATTGTAGCATTAGCATATATTGTGAGTTAATTTCTTGTAAAAGAATTCAATATAAAATTTTGTCTTCAATAGTAAGATGTTATAGTTCTTTATGCTTCTTGATATCTCAAATTTAGAATAGTTGATTAGTAAAATGTCGATGGATGTTAAGAAATATAATAATTATATTTCCTGTAAAGGATTTTAGTACTTCTTAAACCTACAATGTTCAAAGTAATTTTAGATTTATTTATTTTAGACTAAGTTTAGATTTAAATCCATATACTTTGGATGTGATAATAAGTTCTACGAAAACTGAATTGATAATTAAATTATATGCTCTAATTTACATCAGTAGATTAGGCCAACATGTTCCATAGAATCCAAAGGAGGTTACTAATTAAGAAAGAGTAAACCATAAGAAGGGTAACGTTTATGCTCTTGTAGATAGCTCTTTTTAGTTTTTTAAGCTTAAAAAAAACTAAATTAGACACCAATGTTTCATAGATATCAAACATAAATTAGACACCAATGTTTTTTCATTGGCATGTGATTCCTACACTAGAAGGTGTTAAGTTAGCTATACATATGTTTTTGTGTAATTACAACTTTAATTTGTATACTTTCCATATAGCATAATCACCTAATAAATATTGAGATAAAGGCTATTGATAAGAATATCCCATTGATTTTCTTCGATGGAGCAACTCAATTAGACCATGTTTCTCAGGGTGTAGGTGGTATTTTACATCTTTAAGATACACACCAAATCTCGTTTATTGTTGGACTGGGTTATTCACCAACAACAATGTTGAACTATAGGCTTTAAGATTATCCCTTCCACTAGCTGTGCAACATCGAGTTCAACAAATCCAAGTATTTGGTGATTCCAAACTGACAATTAACCGGTTGAAGCATAGAATGAGGCCTTAAAATGTCTATTTGGATCTCATCTATGAGGATATCATAAGAATTCTGAACTTGTTCCATCATCCATGCTTTCAACATATTTATTGGGAAAGGAACACTACTACACACCATCTCTCATAAAGGGGTTTGTTGCTTGAGGAAGGGGTATGGCATAGGTGGGAGGGAATAAATGGAGAGGAGATAGAGTTGGATATATGTACCTATAAGGTATTTATGGAATAAAGACCATATATATCTCTTTCAATTTTTTATCAGATCAAGTTTCTAATCATTCGAGTCTTTCACAGGTGGATTGATAGTTTTTTATCATTTTTGGTGGTCATTTTTATTTTTTATTTTTTATGGAGAACATATTGTCTATGTGAATAGATCTCCATGTATTTATGAAGCCTTCCTTTTTTGGGTTTTTTATTCAGTTAGTTTATCTACATATATGGATACATGTATACAATTTTCGAGCTATGATTATAGAGCCAAGTTAGTTTATCTACATATATGGATGCATGTATACAATTTTCCAGCTATGATTATAGAGCCAAGTTAGTTTATCTACATATATGGATGCATGTATACAATTTTCCAGCTAGGATTATAGAGCCAATTTGGCTAAAAGAAAGATATATACAAGATCTATCTAATAGACGGTTTATTTTCAACAATAATAGACTACGATTTTTATTTCAGGAAAAAAACATAATCAGCTAAAACATAACCAATCATTTCCCTACTTTTTGCAAACAATTTTTCAATAATATTCTCTATTAACATAAAAAAATTGGTCCATACATCATAATGCATTTCCCATTTCCGCATTATCAAACTTTACACAAAAAGCCGACATTTTGGGAACTTTATATATAAAAAACCCCCAAAAAATCAATATTGTGGAGCACCCCCTTATTCCTCCCATAAAAAAATGAAAACGGACACATCCCACAAAAGTAGGAAATTCCACCAAAATAGGGATTTCCACCAAAATAGGGAAAGCCCCACCAAAATAGGGAAAAGTCCTCAAAAAAGGAAAAGACCACTATTTTTCAAAAGTTATCGACTCTAAGTGGAAAATACCACCATGGTTTGAAAACCTAAACCCAAGATACGATATGAAGGTCCTCATTCAAAGAATTCCCAACTTAAGCAACGTCACTTTGTCAAATTTCCCTTCAAAACATGAACTTCATTTTCCATTCTCGTTTAAACAGCAGTTAATATTTGGCACCTTTGTGATGGATAGTTGGAGACACCATGATTCTTAGAACCAAGAGAGATACGCTCTACATGGATGCAAGGGCCCCCATCTTTCGAGATACTCTTATTCCATGTACAACCCATTTATTTTAATAAAAATGAAGATTGTTTGATATGGTCTATGTGTGTTAAAGAATAATGTTTAATAGGGCCTCTTTATTATTAATTTTTACATGTTACTACAACCATTTACATTGATGACACCCAATTAATTGTTTACTGCTTTTTATTTAATATTTATTTTTTATGTTTTGCGACCATATGCATGTATATACTAGTTTTTATTTGACCAGTTTTACTAAAATTTACTATCATTTGCCATTGCATTTGCACTGTCATCTCAGTCTTCTACTAAGAATTCCCTAAGTATTTGTAGGTTCCCTTTAGCACTAGCGAGTGTTAAAACACTAGTTACAAAATTAGCGACCATATCGGGTCGATCCCTATCATTTTCTGGTGTTGGGTTTTTATTTTTAGTTGCATTTGTTTATTTCATTTCTTTCTCCCTGTTGCATTGTGTTTCTATTTATTTATTTCTATTGCAGGTGGCAAAGCCGACCTATTCTGACTAGTTTGGCCTTTGTCAATGCGAAAGTTTTTAAATTTTTTGTTATTTCAACGTTCGTCACTTTTGTTTTTCTATTTGGGGAAACTTAGTCACCCATTTTGTCCTGGGGAGAGAAACTCAATTCCCCTCAAGACCTCGAAAAGTGCGATCTACTCCCCCATAGCCATGTCACCTCTTTTTTCCCAATAAGAGAGACTTAGTTGCTTAGTTTAGCCCCTCAAGAGTGACCCAATAACCTAAGACCCCTTGAAAGGACTGATTTGTCTCCTCAGGTCTAGGTCACACCCTTTATACCAAAAGAAGCAACTCAGTCACCTTGTATCTCCCGAAAAGTGTGACTCAGATGTTCAAAAACACACAAAAAGAGTGACCTGACTTGTCGATCACCAGTAGCTTTGTTTTTCGGTCTTGGTGTGACCTAGTCACCTATATTTTCTTGGAGTGTGCGACTCAATCACTCCTTGTGGCCTAGTAAGAGAAACCTAGATCCTTCCAACTTCTATCCCACCTAGTCACACATGTTCTATAGAACTGCAACTTCTAAGTCGCCTATGTCCCTTGGATAAATGTAGTTTGTAAGTGTTTTGACTCTTTTTGCTTGTTTTTCAGTCTAGTTTTTCCTACTTCTAATTGCGACATTCTCCTAGCTATCAACAATATTGTTTGCTTACTGTAGCCTACACTAGATTTTCTTTGTATGCCCATTTATTAGTGGAAATAAAATTGTTTAAAATGTTTTTACTGCATTTCATGAAATACACATAGATTCAGTAGTATTGCATTTTCCTATTTCAGCTCAGTTATGTTCTAAGATTAGACTCTCCTTTTTCTAAAGGTTGCTTGTTGATTTTTTTTTTGAAAAAGAAAAAGAAAAACTTTCCAGTTCAATTCTTTATTTCTACATTTACTTTCAACATTTGTTTTTTATTATATTTAGGGAACATAACACACTTCCACACAGTTCACACCTTCAGATCAAAATGCCTGGTTCAAAACCCCAAGAATATCCTTTAAAAGTAAGCTTAAGTAAACCAACATATCTCCACACTTGAGGATTAAAAAAAATTGGTAGTTAGGTTAGAATATTAGGGATAGGAATCCAAATAATTCCCCATTTTCACTTACATCTGAAACATAGAAGTTGTCCAATTAGGGAGGAAAAATCCTCTTGTATTTATTGGCATGGTTGATACTGATTTGTCGTTGTTCCTCTTGTTTCACGGGGGTAAGTGGCGATACTAGTTACGTAAGTCTGGTTGGAATGTCACGCTACACTCTATAATGAATGACACCTAGTTCTTGTCCTTGTTGTACATATTGGTTGTGCAACGACCAAAGGACTGAAGCTGCAGGTAAAATTTATGCATATGCCTTGAATGACATAGCTTAGTGGCCATTATTCTAGGTATCTTTTACCTAAGATCCCTCTCGGTAGGGGGATATCCATTGTCCTTATTGGTATTCTATTTTGTATAGTCTGAATGTGGATTTCATCAACCTACAGGGGATACTATTTGTGAGGGATTCCAACTATTAGTGAGGTGTTTGCATGCTCCCATACCCCATAGGTTAGCATGTCCTTTTCTTTTCTAGGTAGTGTTGTCTGTTGCCTTTGTGACCACTTTGTTATCGCTCACATGCTATAGCACATAGTTGCTTTGTGTTTTTTTGAGCTCATTTTCAAAATGAGTGCCACTTTTGTTGCTATCTCTCCTCTTACATGCTCGGTTTCATTAGGATTTTTTATCGTTTTGGAATAAGTTCCCCTTTTGTTGAGATCTCTCCCTATGTACACTCTATTTCATTTGGATTTTTTAGCATACTTTCATCCCCCATTTAGAATTCACATACTTGTCACTATCTCTCTTTTAAGGTACTCTATAGACTTCAAGGGAATTCCCCTCAATTTCACTCTTTAGCTAGCACTAGTCAAACCCTATTTTGGCATTGTTCATTGTTTTCAGAACCTTTTTGCAAGAGATTCGAGTTTGGTTCTGACTCCTCTTAGTTCAAGTCACCTGTACATTCACCACACATTGATTTATGGCATCTCACATTACTCCATCCAGTGGTGGTATCCCAAACTCCTTGTGTAGAGGATTAGTCGGAGGAAAATCCATAAAAAGGACCTGTACCTACTGGAAATACCTCCAATGAAGATCTACCTACTGAAATCCCCTCCATAGTGAACCCATCCAATGACAACCCCTCCATAGGGAACCCACCCATTTGGAACCCCTCCATCGGGAACCCTCTTACAAGATACCCCTCCAATAGACACACTTTAATGGGGAACCCATCTGATAGATAGATTTCCATGGTCAACCCAATCACCAGCAAACCCCCTCCGGGGAAGCCATCTACCGGCAACCCTCCTATGGGGAACCCTCCCTTGACTTTTCCTTCACTTGGATTCCCCATATCTGTGAGTCTTACATTCATTGTTAGTCTTTACCTTCTGGATTTGGCATGACTATCCAAATACCCAATTCGCCACAACCCTAGCTAGACTTTGATTCCCACCAAATTTCCATTCAACATACCTAATTTTGAAGGGAAGGATTTGGAATTACCCCAAAGGCACACCATGTTGGTCCACTTATTTTGTTCCTCCAAATCCATAGTGGATGATTCCATTCGATTACGTCTCCTACAGAGAGCTTTCATTGGTGCTGAAGAAAAGTGGTACATTAACCAGCCCCATGGGACACATGCATCTTCGTGCATTTCTTCTAGTTTCCCACCAAGTACGATGCTAGTGTCAAGATTCTCTTTTCTTGCAAATAAACCACCACCACCCACAACATAGACCACATTCATGACTGGTGTATGCAGCGTAGTTTATGCAAGATCAAGCTATAGTATTAGATTTTCTTGGAATGGTTCCTATAGTCTCTCATCCCCTCCATTGCCAAGGATGCAGCCTCTAAGCGCCCACACACTGAGGAATATATCCTTAAATCCCAACAGTTTGACCTTATTTACGCACAATCAGGATACCTACACATTATCTCCGGGATGCCCCTCATGGTGAATCCTCTCGGAAAGAACCATAGAGGGCATCGCATGCCACGTATAGTGTAATTGGTGTTAGAAGACAGTTTTGAGGAAAATTAGCTGCAAAACACCGAGGATGATGCACAAGGTCAAAGATCGTGTGCAAGGCGTATTGGTCATTATTTTGTAGTTTTTGGTCATTATTCTGTAGTTTATGGTCTAAGTAGTTAGGAAATTGATCTAAGTGGACAATTTTGTAAAAGGCGCAAGCCGATAAATAGAGATAGGATTGTAATGTTCAAGGATCCTTGATATGAATTGTGCTTATGAGAGATTGATGTATTGACCAAGATCTTATGTGGAATGTTCCGCGGAAGACTGTTGTTTGTTTTGTAGCAATTTTGGAACTGTTTTGAGAACTTGTGTTTTGATGCAGAAGTAATATGACATGATGGAGATTTGATGGAAACACTGTGTTTTATATCTTTTGATTTCCTCTTTTCCCCATAATATGATGCGAATGAATTGATTCCACAGTATGATGCTTCTTTCTAAACGATGCGATATTTTTATGTTTTAAATCATGTTGTGATGGTCAATCTGTTTATAAGTAATTATCTTATTGAGATATGAATGTGTTAATGTGATCTGATGAATAATGGTATGGATATGCGATAATAAACCAATTCTTGGATATTTGAAGTAATACTACGATAGTTGGATAGTAGATGCACAAAATCCTATTTCTTACCATAAAACCGTGGTTCCGACAGTTCTCCCTTGAACATCTTGGGTGAGACCTCATCTATTTTGCAGGTGTTGTTGGATAGGGTAAAACCTATCTTGGACGGTGCTAAGGGAGATTGCTAAGTTAAGGGTGTCGAGAGAGAGTGAACCCATGTTGGAAGATCCGTGTCAACAAATGGTTCCGTTCCTAGGACCGTAGTGCTCAGAGAAGGAGGACACGTTGTGGAATCCGACACGACCAAAAATTTAATATTTGTTCGATCAGAAGGCTCAGGAATTTGTAATGGAAGAGAATCAGAACCATGGATAATGATATAAAAGTGGTTGGGAAGGTACTTTTATTATGATCTCCATGAGTACTTCTTCTCTGAGTTTCTGATCATCTTGTATGAGTGGTTGGTGTAGTTTCCCTATCGAAAGACAAATTTTCAAGGAGAACCCACTTGTTGGACCTTGGAGTTGATCAAACAGCTACAGGAGGTATATAATAGGGCGTCAAGGGCTATTGAAGTGTGTCTCAAAAGCATCTTAGAGGGATACATCACTGAGTTCGCAGTAGACACATTCAATTCTTATAGTGACATAGAAAGGGAGTTATTCAAAGGACCAACAGGTAGGTTTATGTTATCTTTACAATTATCAATTAAGATTCTCATCTGTGAAAAAGGCATATTGAAGATGAACTCCGACGAGTAGATCCCTTGTGTGAGGAGGATGTGGGTACCGTGGATACGAGGTTTGGATGGAATGATACGAGGTAGATGGATGGGAGTTATGATGAGACTGTGAGGGAAGCTAAGGAAGGATGTGGTCTTCTGTGAAGTGGAGCAAGGTTTCAAAAAGAGAAGAGGGAGAGGACTGAGGAGAGTCTTGTTGCGATCGAAACAAGAGGCTATGAGAGAAGATCACACGGGATGAAGTGACCCTATAGTTACGAAGGAGATGACCAGGATACACCCAAGCCCGAGGAAATACCAACTCCGAGGAACAACGTACCCACACCTCCATGCACTGCATTGCACACAAGAAGAAATAGTAGTTCAACACCAAACTATCTAACATGTCATCAACAGTCTGATAGTAGTGGATCAACGAACGTAGGAAGAAGGCCCAGGATGGTGGGCAATGATCTGAAGTTACCTCTGTTTCATGGGAGCAGGATCGAGGATCCCAAACAATATTGGTTTCTATGTGAAGCAGTTTGGACTATAAAGTAAGCTCGAGATGATGATGTTAAGAAAGGTCAGTGGTAACAAATTTTTGAGGTCACACACTGGATTGGTATATGAAGTTTGTGCAAGTTCCCACAGGGACTCCAGTGAAGACTCTAGCAGAGATCAGAACTATATTGATCGAAGAATTTAGAAAACCTAAGTCTAAGGCATAATATATCACGGAGCTAAAGGAGATAAAGAAATATCCAAATGAATCTATATGGTATTTTGATTAGCAGTTCAAGACACTGATGGAAAAAGTCAGTTTTGGGATGAGTGATGTACAACACAAGGAGTGGTTCATTGTGACATTAGTACCGCATATTAGGATTCCATTAATGCAACAAAATATTGCGACACAAAGCAAGGTTTTGGAGATCATGATGAAGCTGGAAGCTTCACCTATTGGTGAGACTGGAGTTTGAATGAATCAAATTCAATCACAACTAGAAAACATGATGATCCAATTGCAAGATATCAAGAAGGGAAGAGAGTATTGTGAGGAAATTTGGTGTACTCGATGTCATATGGAAGGACATCATAAGGATCAGTGACCATATTTTTGAAATTATCTACTATCTAGAGCTATGAATTTACTAAGTCATGGTGGGATTCCATGGTGTTTCATATGTCAATTTCATGGACATCGACACAAAGACTATGTTTTTATGCAGAATATGGTATCGAATCCTATGAATTTGTATTGCACGTTTTGCCGATCTATTGGGCATGAAGACAAGGACTGTCGAGCATATGATTTGCTCTAGGAGAGCATGATAGATGCATATTATTTGAAGGGAGAATACCATCGGCTAGCAGAGATACCACCACCACAGCAACCACCACAAGTGGTACAACCACAACCACTGCCATAGTTTGTACCACAGTCGCAACCAAAACCGTTGTTTGTGCCACAACCACATTTTCGACGAAGCAACCATAGTACAACCAGATGCAGCATGCTCTGCAGCAACCACAATATACTCAAGTGCAGTATACTCAATCGCAGTATGTGAAACCACAGTCGAATCCCCCACCACAACAACAGTTCAATCAAGCACAGTATCAACAAAAGGGAGGCTTTCGCGGAGGATTCCGAGGAGGACAAGGTGGAGGTTTTGGTCGAGGATGAGGACGAGGTCATGAACCTGTGCAATGTTAAAATTACGAAGTGTTGGGGCACTACCAAAGATATTTTCCAAACTTGCAGTCACAATGTACCTATTGTACCTTTGCATATCACATAGTTTAATACTATCCGCAACTGATTGCAAAGTGGAAAGCAAGGAATGTTCCGCTGCCCCAAAACCAGAACCAGAATGAAAATCAGAACGCGAACCATCTAGTGAATCCACCACCTAATCCAAACTAGGGACCAACGATTGTGAAGATCTGTCATTACTCGCGAAGGTACGACGACTAGAGATGATGGTCTGATTCCACAAGTCCGGTTAGATGGGAAGAAGAAGGTGCACTTTGATTTTGACGCTGAGAAGGATACATTCTTTGAAGCATGTGACGCTATAAGAAGAGATCCAGGTAAGTTGTCTGTTTATGAAATACCACCTATTTTTTATTCAACTTTGGTAGCAGGGCCATCGCGGGAACACGATACCTTACAAAACTTCTTTGAAAGTTTTATGTCACTATAAAAATATCCTAACGCACTCGTCGATATTGTGAGTCTATTGCATCGACTAGAGAAGGGACGAAGGGAGCCTTCTATGAACTCTCTGCACAAGAAAAAAATTGGAAAATAAATGAGAATGAATACCCATATTGGAGATTATGTGGTAGATTCAGCTATATTGGATCTAGGATCAGATGTCAACATTATGATAGAACAAAAATGGGAAAATATGGAGAAACCATAGTTGTTTTGGTCCCCTATACAATTGTGATTGGCTAACCAAGCTAGAGTGACACCGATTGGGTGAGTACCACGTTTAGTAGTGGAAGTTGAAGGAATGAGGACTTACGCAGACTTTGATGTTATTGATATTGTTGATGAAGGAATCTTGTATCTCGCACTGCAGGGGATCAGATTGGCTAACGACAACTTGGAGGTGATCAACTTTAAGAAATGAGTGATGACGTTTGAGAACCATGATATCAAAGTCATAGCCCCGATGGATCCAAACGAAGGAAGAAGGTATGTGGAACCAGATAAGGAAGAATTTGTAGGGGGATGGGAACATGTGTACAATATTTTAGAAGATTACATCCACCCTACTGTCAATAGAGAGATGGGATGGTGAAGCTCTAGCTCTGCATTATTGGATTCAGATGACTCCCTAAAGAATTGGTAGAATCAGGTGCATGAGGTATCAATTCGAAAGTGTGTCAGAATTACTCAGTCGCTACGACGAGTTGCAACAAATATTGTTAAGATACCAACCTATGAGGTCCTACTTTATTTACCTAAATTTTTGGTTGATTTTGAAGATAGGGTGTCAGAACCATAAATGTTATTCACATTAGATGAAGCATTGAAGGCTACTCCAGCTTGGTGGTGGGAAACACACAAGAAATTGATTGATGGGTGGTCTCTATGTCTCAGGTTGATGAACGTTCGCTTCAATGAAATAGAACAGTCCAAGTGTAGAGGTATGATGGGTGGAATCATCCCAGTGATCATTTGATTACATGTCATACCATGTGGGTGTCGCGACCAATGAACGAGTGGGTACATTCTTTTGTGCACATGTTGGATGAAATATCGTGATAGTGGTATGTATCAACCGAGCTTAGAAGACATATTACAACATAGGAGGAGTTGTCAATTTGTTTTAGCCACACCTTCAGTTTTACGGATGCTAATCTAGAGAGTCATGGTGCACTACAACATATATGTGATGTTGTTTTGAAGGTAGTTCCAGTCTCATATCTAGTGGACCTGCATGAAGCACCAATGATGCAGTCAATGATGGAGTTCTACAATGTGATAGGAGGAACTAAGGATGGAGATGACCCAAGGAATTTTAATATCCCAGAGTTCGAAGGAAGTTGAGATATTGTGGCACCATAGATGCCGACAGACAAAGTTAACCAGCCATTGAAATTTGGAAGGTCAACATTGGGACAGAGGAGGAACCAAAGTTTGAAAATATTGGAGAATATTGGGATGAAGAAACCATGGTGAGGATCATTGATTTGTTGCATGAGTTTCAATACTTGTTTTTGACAAATTTTTTTGAAATGAAGGGGATATTAGGAGATTTGGGATAAATGAAAATCCAATTGAAGCCAAATGCGAAGCCTGTAAACCAGTGCTCGTATTTCCTGAATCCACGATACAAGGAGAGAGGGAAGCCTGAGCTCGACAGAATATTGGACGCTATAATCATAGAACCAGTTGAAGAATTAGAGTGGATTAGTCCTATGGTGGTGCAAGATAAGAATATAGGTGAGGTTTGGATCTGTGTTGATCTCAGAAAGCTATATGACGCATGCCTTCATGATCTGTTTCCGACACCATTCACTGACGAGGTGTTGGAAGGAGTGGGCGGTCAAGAAATCTATTCGTTCACATACGGATTTTCTGGTTATCATCAGACCAATATTGTGAAAGAGCATTGACATAAGACAACTTTTGTTTCTGGATGTTATTAGTACACGGTAATGCCATTTATACTCAAGAATGCACCTGCAATATTATCCAAGATCATAGTTGTTGCGTTCAAATTTTTTATACAAATTTTTTTGGCGGTATACATGGATGATTTGACGGTTTATGGACTGGTAAAGGATCATCTCACAAATTTGTGACTGATGTTGGAGCGGTGTCGACAACATCATATTGTGCTAAACTTGAAAAAATGCATATTTTGTACGCAATTTGGGATGTTGCTGGGGAACATTGTTTGTAAGGAAGGATTGTTGGTCGATCCAACCAAGATTGCACTAATTCTCAACTAGCCACCACCAATGAATGTGAAGCAACTTAGAGCGACATTAGGCCATGTAGGATATTATCGCAAGTTCATTAGAGGATATACCGCGATCACAACACCTATGAGAAGCTACTGAAAAAGGATGTGCAGTTTGAATGGAGTCATGAGTGCCAGGGAAGCTTCGACACATTAAAGATGAAGATGGCTACAACACCTATCTTGTTTTTTCCAGATTGGACAAAGGAATTCCATATTCATGTTTATGTGTCATCAATCATGTTGGGAGTAGTATTTTCGCAACCCGGCAAAGGGGATAATGATCACCCGATTTCTTTTTCCAGTCGGAAGCTGTCATCTACAAAGAAGAATTATACCATGAAGGAGAGAGAAGGGTTGGAAATGGTATATGCATTGCAGAAGTTTCAACACTATCTATTGGGAGGCCATTTTAAGATGTTCATTGATCACTCTGTATTGAAATACCAAATAAGCCTGTGTTGGGAGGGAAGATATGCCATTGGCTACTCCTCTTCCAAGAGTTTTATTTTGAGATAATTGTAAAGCCAGGTCTCTTGAATGCAGGACCTGACCACTTGTCACGATTAGAGATAGGTGAGGAACCAATGAACATTGAAGATGGGTTGCTTGACATGCAACTATTCAAGGTTGGAATGGTTGATGATTACTATGAGAAAATAGTTTAGTTTTTAGCAACATGAACAACACTAGAAGGGATCACTACAAACCAGAAAAAGAAGGTGGTATTTTGGGCCGCATATTTTCAGTTGATTTCTAGAGAAATCTATAATATGGGACATGATGAGATCTTACGGTGATGTTTCCTATCGCATGACCAGGACAGGGTCTTGGCGGAAGCACATGCAGGAGTTTCAGGGGGATACTATGGAGGTCGCACAACTTCCAGAAAGGTACTACGCACAAGACTATGGTGGCCAAATATCAATGCGGATGTGATAGACTATGCATGTACATGTGATGTTTTCCAAAGAAATGGGAAGCCATCAGTACCTTCGGTAACGCTATAGCCATTTGATAATTGGGTAGTATATTTTATGGGAACAATCAACTGACTAGGAAAGAGAACCGGTGCATGATATATCATCACATTGACAGATTATTTGACAAGGTGGAAAGAAGCCGCACCAGTTGCATATTGCACTGTGGTGACAGCAGCAAGGTTTCAATTTGACAATGTTGTTACTCACTTTGGTTTTCCAAATATCTTAATGAGCGATCAGGGGAGTCACTTCTTCAATCACACCATGAGTACGCTGAGAGAGGAATTCCAGATATAGCACAAGAAGAGTACCCCTTATCATCTGCAAGCTAATGGGACAGTTGAAGTGTTTAATAAAGTGTTGGAGCATGCACTCACAAAGGTCTGCAACACAAACCATGATGATTGGGATTTGAAGATTCCGACATTCTTATGGGCTTATCGCAATACTTGAAAAATATTGAGAGGGAAGACACCATTTAAGTTGGTGTATGGGTAGGAGGAATTTATTCTAATGAAATACATTGTTCCAATTTTGCGCATCACAACAATGAAAGGGATGGATGATGCAGGAGCATTGAAAGAATGCATAGCTCAGTTGGTGCGACTAGAGGAAGACCGCTTTGTTGTAGGATTCCATCATCACGTTGAGAAGGACTGACAGAAATAATGGCACGAATGACACATCAAGAACAAGCACTTTCAACAAGGAGACCCGGTGCTGCTATATGATACTTAGTTTTGTGAAACATCTAGGTAGGTTGCAAATGCATTCGTTGGGTCCTTATGTGCTCAATTTCATTACCGAAGGAGGTGTGATACAATTACAAAAACTTAGTGGTGCGATGTTGCCTAAGTTAATGAATGGAAACCAACTGAATTACTATAGAGAGGGCCCACTGCAATGTGATGCCTTAGGAATTGCGCAGACTGGAAAAAAATTCTTTGTTTTCACATCAAGTGGTAATGAGGAGGCTGGCGAACTGCAATTAAGTGGTCACGCAAGCAGATGTGTCAAGGTCACAATTAGGGATCAATGTGGTAATGTTTGGAGGGACCCGATAGAGTCAAATCGAAAATAAATGCAATAGTTAAACTAGTTATCCGGTGGTGCTGTTGGACGAGATTCCCATTAATGGTGGATCTGGCCATTAGATCGAGAGGATCGACGATGAATTTAGGTGATGAATGGCGTATTTGGTCGAAATGATTGGAAAATATTTCACACGGTTGATCCCATACTATCAGAATTGACGGGTCATGGCTCAAAGTCATCATTATGAAGACTGAGTTGTAGAGATTGAGTTAGAGAGAGAGAGTTGCAAAGATGATATTGAAGCGTGGAACTGAGTGAGATTGAGTTGTAGAGTGGAGTGAGGTTGTAGAGCACAGTAAGTGTTGTTGTGCAATTAGGATTTATGTAGAGTGCTACAGTTCCACACAAGATTTCAAGTGAGAGTGTCCTAGGATCACCAGTCATTCGTGTCCCAACTGAAGAAAAGGTAGCTAGTATGCCGATGTGATCGTCACCCATCACACAAAAGAAGAGGGGGGTCAGTCACCCCAAGTCATCGACATAGAAGAAAATAAGCATGAGACGTTCGACTAGAGAAGACACAAAAGTAGTCGGGGCCTCCATGGTGAGGAAGGGGTGACCGTAGTGGACATCCCTAGCTTTATTCCACCACTCAAACCCAGTGGCAAGGAGTCGAATCCCACAAAGAACCATAGGTACCCCATCAAGATGTCTGCGATAACGAAGGGGATGAAATGCACACATTAGAGGAAATTTCAATTTAAAATGGGCCTTCAAAAAATAATACAAATTCCATGGCATCATGTATTATCCAATCAAAATTATTTAAAATTAAAAAATGGAGCACCTCTTCAACATTTTTTTAATATAAATTTGTGGATAGGTATCATAAAGAAAACTATTTTTTTTGTTCGTATTTTCGACATATCTCCCTGTGTTTTTACTAAAATTTTGATTGAGAGAGCTCGTTGGATGCGGAATTAAATTATGCATCCAACGAGTACCCACTCGGCATACTTTTGACGGGTGCTGCTACCCCAAAAACAAGAAATACCTAAAAAAATGTGATGATGATGTCATCATCACATTTTTTTAGGTATTTCTTGTTTTTGGGGTAGCAACGCCCGTCGAAAGTATGCCGAGTGGGTACATCATCACATTTTTTTAGGTATTTCTTTTTTTTGGGGTAGCAGCTCCCATCGAAAGTATGCCGAGTGGGTACTCGTTGGATGCATAATTTAATTCCGCATCCAACGAGCTCTCTCAATCGAAATTTTAGTAAAAACAGAGGGAGATATGTCGAAATTATGAAGAAAAAAGTAGTTTTTTCTTTTCTTCCTCCAAAATTAATAAATATTATTTTATTATTTTAACTATTATTTTAGTAGTTTTCCTTAGGAGGCCCATTTTGAGTTGAAATTTCCTCTAAAAGTTTGATATTGTCCCCTGCTTAGTAAGAATGAAATATGAGGACCATGATCTGTTAGCATTCATTGAGTGTACCAGCGACCCATTTCAAAATAGGATGGGACAAGAAGGTGATCCAACAATGCGCACTCCGCATAAGTGGGCGACGGGGTTGCAGCGATCGAGGATTCTAGGCTTCATTCATATGCCCCATTTTGGTCAATTGACGAAGGACAATGCATGCGCCAAGTAGTTGTTGGCATGCCTCCATGGTGGTCACTTATGGCTGGATCAGCTAGTGCCAGTCACCGTAGGACTGATATCTTAGATTATGGGGTTTCCCATGTAGGGGCCCAACCCATCACAATACTTTCAAAGAAAATATAACGACACGAAGTTGGCCTCCAAAATCAGAAATAAATTTGTCTTGGAGCACGAAGAACATGCATATGTTATGGATAGAATCAACGATTAGGATGTGCATATTGCAGCCAAGATTCTAGCCAGTAAAGTGGTGCAGAAAGACAGGCCTAACCAATGCACATTAGGAGTAATTGCATGTGCTGAGCTATGCACTACAGGCATACAAATGAGCTGGTCTCTCTTTTTATTGAACCAGTTGACTAAAGATGCCATGATTGTGTAAGAGGGGAAGTGTGCATTCACATATAGTTAGCTGTTGACATTGATTGTGTTAGTCACATGGATGGAGCTTGTGGACTACCAAGGAATGGATGTTGCAGTTTCCCAAGTCTGCAAGGGTACAAGGTGTAGAAATAATAGATCAATGCTATGTGCAATGATGCTAATAAGAAGCACAGGAAATAGATCTTGCTACTAAGAATTCTCACAAGCATACACAGGAAAATAAGAGAGAAGAAAAGAGACTGAATCACATGAATGAAGAGATGAATATTGGTGTGTATCCTTCCATTGAATAATTATGAATAATAGAGTACATAAATAGATCTTCCCTCATGGGAAAGTCGAATTGTATGGAAACAACTCATAAAGCTCAAAAAGGCTGACTTACCCAAATATAGCAAACCCCCATAGGTGGATAAAGCACTTGTTAAATCTATCAAGGACCTCACGAGTTGGAAAAAGCATGAGTGAGTTTTCAAGGAGATGGAAATAACATGCTAATCCTAGAAAATGGAGAAAAACTAATGGAGGATGGGTTGGAAACAAAAGCTCCCAGTTTCCTAGTTGACTAGCTTTTATCTTATCCATAGAAAAGCAGGAAAAAGCAGAAAAACCAAAAAAAAGCAGAATCTGCTATAAGGTCCTGCATACTAATTCTAGATGAACCCAAAATCAGAAATAACTCATTCCTAGGATATAGATGGCATGCATTGACTTTAAGGTGCCACCTAATTAAGCTAGTGGGTGAATAATTAATCAAATAATGATTAATTATTTTATCCTAAGTTGTGAGTGGGTTTAATATATTCCTACAACCCCCTATAAGTTTGAATTTATAATGGTATGACAAAAAAATATGGATGCATATGGATGCATATAGGGCCCAGCAACAAGGCTATGGTCACCCTTTTACAATTATTATGTCCAGAAAAGTGAGGAAAGAGGCAAAACCACATGGGGAAAATCCTCCCTCAAGATAGGACAAGGCACAAAATTTGAAATATGTCTTCAACATATCTTCATATTTACTTTAATGAGCTGACTGAACTGCTTCTGGATGAAGGACTTGCTGAAGAAATCATGAACTCCATGATCATGCGCTGGAGTGTAGAACCTGCAAGAAGGAAGAGGAGAGACTCCTTGTATCTCATCATCTGATGAAGTAGGAGCATTATCTGAATGCTTCTTGCTGTTGTCAAACACTGATCTGAAAACATAATCTGAAATGGAAAAGAGATCTGTGCATTCTCCTTCCCAAAGAGTACAAAAAATAAGGCAATTTATTTCACACCCAATTCCCTGAATAGCTGCAAAATTGTGATGTGAATCACATGTCAATCTTCCAATATGATGTAGCACCTAAATAGATCTGATATGAGGCTGATAAAACTCTGATATATTAGAAATATTAACATATGGAACAGCAAGGACAAAGTCTTCAATGGCTCCATGAGGATATAGGGCTAGACTAGGAAAATTATGAGCAACTGGGAAAAACTGATAAGTGTAAAAATCTGAATGATGGATGGGCAGAATGAGATGTTCACAATATTCAAGAAGGCTCTGAGTATTGATGCCAATATAAAAGAAGGATATGCTGAAGCTCATGAGATCAAGTAAGGTAAGTGGTATGACACAAATAAGGGTTGATGTGGCTAAGCAAACATCCAGGAAGTCACTGGGTTGCGCACCATCAATGAGAGAGGCATGCAAGAGGTGTGAAGAATCTGGCACATAGATCTCATAATCTAAGATAGGAGATTGAGATAACAATGAATGGGTTATAGGATCATAATAAATATCAGCAGCAGCTCCATATGTTACTTCTTTTTCATCAATAGTATCACAAGAAGAAAAATCACCTTCAAGAGACACAGAAAAAGATGGCTCTTCAATATTTGCTTCTTCATTGAAGGAGGAAGCATTCGAATGAAAGAGGGCAGCAGCAACATGAAATGTATGAGAAACTTATTCTTCATGATCAACTTCATCAGAGAATGTAGAGGCCAAGAGATCTTGAGAGAGAGAACAGAGGAGATGCTAGGTTCGCTCCATGCTTCATCTTCAATTTCCTGCAAACCAAGAGCTTTGTCCAAAATTTTCCAAAGCTCATATGGAAATTCAGCAGAATCTATGAGATGATATATATTTGGAGACATTCCCAACCACATAATTCCATAAGCTCTATCACAATTATTAAGCCAATCAATCTTCTCTTCATAAGACTCAGGTTCACTCAATGCACCAATGGAGACATCAAAGAGACATTGCCTCTTCAAGTATGCACTCATCTTTGGCTTCCAATCAGCATAGTTGAAAGGAGATAGTAGAGGAAATTTTGAATCCATATTGAAGTTGTTGATATGCTCTAAGAGATACTCTCTGCAACCTGCAAAACAAACTAGGAGAAAATCTTGTAAGCTAGACAAGCTCTTCTTCAAAGAGGGATAGGAGACTGGAAGCGCTCCTCAACTTTGTAGAACTTGATCAACCTTTTAGCTCTGATACCATGTAGAAATAATAGATCAATGCTATGTGCAATGATTCTAATAAGAAGCACAGGAAATAGATCTTGCTACTAATAATTCTCACAAGCATACACAGGAAAATAAGAGAGAAGAAAAGAGACTGAATCACATGAATGAAGAGATGAATATTGGTGTGTATCCTTGCATTGAATAATTATGAATAATAGAGTACATAAATAGATATTCCCTCATGGGAAAGTTGAATTGTATGGAAACAACTCATAAAGCTCAAAAAGGCTGACTTACCCAAATATAGCAAACCCCCATAGGTGGATAAAGCACTTGCTAAATCTATCAAGGACCTCACGAGTTGGAAAAAGCATGAGTGAGTTTTCAAGGAGATGGAAATAACATGCTAATCCTAGAAAATGGATAAAAAATAATGGAGGATGGGTTGGAAACAAAAGCTCCCAGTTTCCTAGTTGACTAGCTTTTATCTTATCCATAGAAAAGTAGGAAAAAGCAGAAAAAACAGAAAAAAGCAGAATCTGCTATAAGGTCCTGCATACTAATTCTAGATGAACCCAAAATCAGAAATAACTCATTCCTAGGATATAGATGGCATGCATTGACTTTAAGGTGCCACCTAATTAAGCTAGTGGGTGAATAATTAATCAAATAATGATTAATTATTTTATCCTAAGTTGTGAGTGGGTTTAATATATTCCAACACAAGGTATCATAACCTCTGGAATTTTAGTGAACAAGACAAGTTGAAGGACTGTGCCATACAGTTTTTGATGTATTGGGAAGCAGTGCAGGTTGTAGCCACAAATGTTCCACAACTCACAGAGGAAATAGTAGCAAAGTATCGATGAGTCATAATATTTTGAATTGGTCTGCATGCAATACACATGCAAGTGCGATGGGACCCAGAGAGAAAATGGTTAGAGACACAGTATAAGATAACTAAGGATGCGATGGAATCCATAGTGGTCAAGTGGCCTGTAGAGTTGAAAGAGTCAGTGAGTCCATAGGAGGGTATTAGATGATGAGGCGGGTCCTCTAGCTAATGCGCTAGTAGATCAGGAACCGATACATGATAGTGATCAAGATTCGAAAGAGGCATCATCAAGGACCTCCACATATTTGGAGGTAGATAGAAAACACAAAGAAAAATGAACGAAGAGAAGGAAAGAGCACGAAGAGGCTAGCGACACATCGCTAATGGTAGATGCAGAAGTAGATTGCATTGTTACAGAAATTACAGTGGCAAAAAGTGCAAGTGAAGCGCAACTGAAGAAACAATCAACAGAGTTCTTTACATAGGTAAAGACCAAGATCACATATTTAATTAACACAATTTTCAAAAGAGAGCCAAAAACAAATCTGGTGCAGAGGATGGTTGAGATTAGTACGGGGAGGAGGGCCAGGATTGTGATGATTCTACCTCAGGAAATATAAACACAGAGCAAGGCTGTTGACGAATCCTTGTAGTAGTTTGAAACCATTGCATTGGACGTCAATGAGTGATCAATGCACACATTGGTGCAGTTGCAGAAGTTGGATGCACAAGAATTGGTTGACTGGGAGAAGATCGTCGATGACCACCTGTTGAAGTCGCACGAAAGATAAGCAACAACGAAGAAAGAGATTGAAGATTAGAAGAAGGAGGATGATAGCTTGACTATAGAAAAGGATCAACTTGGGATGATAGAGAGCTGTTAGAGAAGGTGATTTCTATCACATGTTAGGAATTTCTGGAGATCATAGAAGACATGAATGCTGAGACGAAAGAGAAGAATCTAGGTGAGGTCATTACAGCCTTCAAATGCGACATTGAATAATTGAACGTGCTTGTAAACCCAAACACACCACCAGAGAGGACTGCAGAGCACAAGAGCGCCATTGAAGACTTCACGATGCAACTTGAAGAGATGGAGAAAGAAGCTAAGATGGGTGTGGATGTGACTACACATTTTTGGGGAAGTGTAGTCCAAGATGAACAATTGGAACAACTCAAAACGCAACTGAGGGAAGCAGAGGCATAGCTGGCTACACTGAGGAAATCGCTCAGAACAATGCCACCAGTTGTACATGTAACAAAAGAAACAGAATTAAATGAGTTGTAGCAGTGATTCAAAAAGGTGCACAAAATGAAATAGAGGTGCACAATGTAACTTGAAGAGTTTCAAGACATTGGTGCGTAGCTATCACTGAAAGAGGTTACTGCACTTCAAGAAGTACAGGATGACCGAAGATAAGTGAATGCAAGGATTGTTGAACATCCACTTGAGTGGGAGGTTACATAATTCATGGAAATTAGTGCTAAGGTAAAGGAGAAATTCAAAGAAGTCACCCAACAATATGAGGACTTCAATATTAAGATCAACGACTACACTATTTCTAGTTGACGTGGCTCAAGGACAAGACATAAGATTATGTTGAGGGACTGTTGGCAGGTATTTTTGAGGAAAATTAGCTCCACAACACCGAGGATTATGTGCAAGGTCAAATATGGTGCGCAAGATGGATTGATCATAATTTTGTAGTTTCTGGTCCAAGTAATTAGGAAGCTGATCTAAGTGGACCATTTCTAAAAGGTGCAAGCCTATAAATAGAGATAGTATTGTAATGTTGAAGGTTCCTCGATATGAATTGTGCTTATGCTAGATCGACGTATTAACCAAGATCTTATGTGGTATGTTCTGCAGAATACTATTATTTGTTTTGTACCAATTGTGGAACTATTTTGAGAACCTGTGTTTTGATGCGGAAGTAATATGAGATGACGAATATTTGATGGAAACATTGTGTTTTATATCTTTTTTCTTTCTTGTTTTCCATGCGATATGATGCAAACGAATCGATGTCGCAGTATGATGATTCTTTCGGAATGATGCAATGCTTTAATGTTTTAAACCATGTTGTGATGGTCGATCTGTTTATAAGTAATTATCTTGCTGAGATCTGAATGTGTCAATGTTATCTGATCAATAATGGTGTGGATCTGCGATAATAAAACAATGCTTGGATCTATGAAGTAATGTTGTGAGAGTTGGACAGTAGATACACAAAATCCTCCTTCTAAATCCAGAAATGTGGTTCCTATAGTTCTCCCTTGAACATTTCAGGTGAGACCTCATCTACTCTGTAGGTGTTGCTGGACAGGGTAAAACCTATCTGGGCCGATGCTCAAGGAGATCACCAAGTTAAGGGTGTCAAAAAAGATTGAACCCTTGTCGATGGACCTCTATCAACAATTGGTACTATCACATTTGTTGTTTGACTCTATGTGCATCACTCCCACAGAATGAATCCTACATACAAACACCTTTAATGTGGTACAGCCCCTGATGGGGTCCTTTCCCACTCTCGATGGTGGTCCTAATTTGTCGTAGGGAACCTCCCATTTTGTATCAACACCTTCTTATGTGCCTCTACCCCCATATCCTAATGTCCATGGCATATTCTATCAGAGACCTTCCTACAAAAACACTCAAACCTATTAATTGGGCCCATTATCGGTCTCTCCACCACAAACCCCACCTAAATATCCTCCCATTCTGCAAGGGCATGTTTACGCTCAACAAAACCAAACAAAAACTCAATTAAACCCAATAACCAACAAGAGAAACCTAATCATAGATGATTTATGAACTATGGAAAAAATCAATGCCAGGGAGGGGGAAAACCACCTCCTAATCCCCCAGGAAAAAACAGAGCCAACCTTACCAACTAGGATCCTAACCAACCCCCTAAGAAAGGAAAGAATCCATAGTTAACAACTAACCACCCATGTTCTTTTTGTAATTTCAATGGAAACTACATACATAATTTCCCCCACTTAGCCAAACCCCACCAATGTTGGAATGAGGATAACCGTTGATATAGGACTATCGCCACTCAGGCGCAGCCCAACCCACCCCATCCGGTCTATCCTCCCATGGTGTTGCAAAATCCTTTTCCCACTCAAGGGGTAGTGACAACCCAACCTACGATGAAATACAAAGCCTCTTCAAGCCATCCTCCTGATTTGGAGGTTCAACACATCTTTAGGATGACATCTAAATTTAGCTTCCAAACATGTCGCAACTAGTACAGTTCATCCCCTAAGAGCATTCCCATTGATAATCTTGGGTATTCTACTCCCGTGGAACTTTCTTTGTAGTTACCTCGACCCCCTACTAATCAAAATCCCAAAGCATTGAAGTTTCCTTTGCATTGTTTCATGAACAATGCTAATGCTCATGTTTCACCCAACTACAACATTGTGGATGACTTGTCGTAGTCTCATGCTGCCATGTATACTTTGGAATTTCTAAGAAATTGTCCCATACAACGCAAATCCTTGTTTTCAGCATTAGGTGTAGTTGATTCCATTGATTCACACCTCATGGATTTTGAATTGGATTAGTCTAAACCCAATATGCCCTCATCCATCACATTCCAAATCCTCATCACAATTCGCAACCTAGTCATCTACCAGTGTATCATCGACAAAAGCACATCCATATCCGTCATGTCCACCTTTGTATGGAAGAAGCTTGGGTCACCCAAGTTAGATCCATCTTCGATTTCCTTACATGCCTACAATGGTTATGCTACTAAACCCTAGGGACTTCTCTCAAATGTACCTGTTGAGCTAGCCGACAAGACCTTCTTTATTGACATTGAAGTGTTCAATGATCAGCTTGATTAAAACCTTCTCCTGGGATGTAGCTACATGTACACTATGAAAGTAATTTCTTCTACAATATTCCAACTTATGGTGTTCCATCATGATGGGAAGGTCATTAAGATCGATCAATTAACCTATTATGACCCTAAGGGACCGACCAAACTGAAAAATGTTGTCCCTATGGCTGACCACTCCATCAACAACACGTCCATCCCCTTACTTTTTTTCGTAGGGCTTGTCCTCTTCTATGAGGATCCCATGAATGATACTTTTCAGGATTTTCCTCCACCTCCCCTCATGCACAGATTTTAGACCTATGCACCATTTCTTCTAATTAACCTACACCTAACCATCAACCTCAACCCCAACTATAGCTGATGTCCATGTCTAAGAAACTACCCAAAAACGAGTGGGGAGATACTCCTATTCAATATATGCCTTTCTTATCCCCCCATTAAGAATAGTCAACACATTAGTGATGGCAACCCTTAACCTTAACCTTCTAGGGTTAACCTTGGGCATCCCTATTTGGTATCTCACCCCACCAAACCCTCCTTAGACCCCAGAGATCGTTCTGATACCATTCCAACCCATTGATACTACCAACTAGCCACCTCTTGGCATGTATGCATTAGCACCCTCAATTCCTACATCCCCTCTGATCACATTGAAGGATGCTCCTAGAAACCACCTAAATCCTCTCAAGAATAATGTAGGGGGCAACATGAAAAACACCACCCCATACACTAACTTGAGCAAAGTCATGAACACACCTTCTACCGCCTCAGCTCGAGCACTACAAACTTATCCTTTATATGATGTTATGGGTCCTGCTACTCAAAATTGTCCACATTTTCGTATCTTAGGCATGCATATCTAGAAACAAATGATGAGGAGAACGTCCTTGTGGTTTAGGTACCTAACCTTACCCAACCAAAAAACAATTCCCTTTGGACAAACCCTCCATGTGAGATCTACAAACTTTATGACCACTACTCTCACCATTGCACCAACTTACTTGAGTACTGCTCCGTCTTGCCTTATTTACATAAACTCTCCTTAGAATAAGAAGTCACCGTTGTCGAAGAGATTCACCCATCTAAATTCTCTTCAAACGAGGTCAACACCATTTATGTTATCTCGACACATGATTATTCATCCATGTCATCAGTCGTTGCCGAACCTTTCAATCTTACCACCTGATGTTTATGCAGTGATGAAGAGATCCTCGAAGATCTAACTAAGCCTAACTTCCCTTTGGATGACATGCATCATCATGTGTATTTCATTCCCGAGGATTCTAGTGCACCTACATCTGACCAGTTCTCTATGGAGTTGAAAGACTTCCTCCGTCACTGTAAAGTTGATTGGTTCAAGAACCCAATCCTAACACCCGATGCCTTTGAGGAGGGGAACATGGCCAACATCTCACCTATTATCTAGGTGGATAACTCGTTCCAACCAGGAATCATAGAAAATATCAGGTTAGTTTCTTCATGCACCTATGAGGAGGTCGCCGCATACAAAGCACTCTTCCAAGATGTTTGGTGCAGGCTATAAAGTTTAAATTCTCTATCTCTCAAACACCAAAACTCGGATTCCAATATTTTGCTAGTAAAAAATAAGTGTAAATCAATATTTGGGACTCAATGAAGGTTCTCCCACCATTATCTTAAATTTGCATATACTTTTATATCGATGACTTGAATAAGGAAATGTTTTTGCGCCGAGAGGCGCTCTACAGCCCAGTATGGGGGAGATCTTGTCACGTGATGTAACGTGATGTAACGTTACTAACATGTCGGCAAAAAATAATAGTTAAAGTGAATATTATGGGGGAGATATTATCACGTCATGTAACATTACTAACATGTCGGCAAAAAATAATAGTGAAAGTGAATATTATGGGGGAGATCTTGTCACGTGATGTAACGTTACTAAGGCAAAAAATAATAGTGATAACATGTTTTTGGATAAATGTATTTGTGGAAAGTATCTCACAACATTTTCTTTTCCAGACAATTTAATTGTTGTTCGATTCATAGTAGAGCAACCCTATTTTTCCAATGAGACTCAAAATATATGGAATTCTGCATTCACATGGCAGCAGATCAAAGAACATTTAGAGGACAATATGTGTAACTTCGTTTTCAGACATGAAAATATAAGCATTTCAATGAGAAATATTGATGACATGATTACAAGTATTATAGAGGACGAGGACGCAGCTAATAGTCATTCTACAGATCAAGAAGAGCTCGAAGCAGCTAATAGTCTTCGCGTAGCAGTGGACGGGTTGCCAGAATTTCTTATCATTTCCAAAGAAAGTGAAAACGGTGATGATGGAGTAATTTGCTCAATATGTTACGAAACGTTTTCCAATGAAATGCCTGAGAAACAGTTGTCATGCGAACATCTCTATCATTCAAAGTGCATTCTTTTATGGTTTTATCCTAAAAACTCATGTCCAGCGTGCATAAAAGAATGATAGGTTTTTAGTGGCCTGGTTATGGCTTCCACTGTCACTGTTTTTTTTATATTATTTTGGAGTTGTCTAACTGGGACTGGGACTATTCTTTCAGGTAGATTTTCTGTCCCAAGGCAATTTTAAGACTATAAATGAAATCATTTGACATAAAAATCCCCAGGACACTAACGTAGATGTTGGCCAATGACCCTGTTATTTAATCTACAGCCACTGAGTTAGGGGATCATCTCCGCATCTAAATGATTGTCCAAATGAATGACTGTATAAATGGCTATATAAATGACTGTATAAACGAATGGCTGTATATGGGGCTTTAAATAGGGCTTTACTAGATGGGTGGGGTACTGGAATGGCTGGGGTGGTCAGAACACACCCTATCCGCCTGAATTAAGACCTAGACCTGTTAGATAAATTCAACTTCCCTTTCATTAATAACCTCTAGCCTCTTTTTATAGAGGTTCAAGGAGATGTTTTAGAGGCGTATTACAGGGCTCCAGGATATTAGAGGCTCATGGTTTCCGGATGCGGCTTAGAGTGCTAAGCATAATTCATTGCATATATTATTTATTATAATTCCTTGCATTCATATATATAAAGAACGAAAGAATGAATGAGCAGCCCAATTCCAAAGTGAACACGTTGCCCACAGAATTCCTATGGTGAATTGATCACCAGCGTAGAGGCTTACTTGAATTTGGATGAACACCGAATCTGGCATACTTATATATTGCTCTCCATAATTGTGAAAGTACTTCTTATTTGACTAGCCTTTTCCATATTTGACTAGCCTTTTCCAAAATCACACTAGATCGAAGGAAAGAATAAACTGGAAAATATAATGCTTCAGCAAATCACAAGAAATATAATGGAGGCAAAGAACAAGTTCTCCGAGGAATAGGTATCTTTTCAGCATGTTTATAGAAATTGAATTAATAAGCAAATAAGCTGTCAAAGGAATCCTGTTCTTTCAAAAAGGTCTGCTGGCATATTCTGTCTATAAAAGAACTCCTCAAAAAGTTAATCTGTGATAACAATTCATTTTGATAATAAAGTTAATCTGTGATAACATTTCAATTTGATAAAGAACCAAATTGGTTTAGTCCAAAACGTTATGATAAAATATAATTGCAATTATTCCGAAAAAACCTTTAAACAATTTTATTTTTTAAATATTTATATGATAAAAATCCAACAATTTTATCTTTTAAATATTTATATGATAAAAATCCATTCTTATGGATCACATTAGTTTGGTCCAAAACCTCATGACAAGTTATTCCCAAAAAAAACAAATTTAAACCATTATGTTTTAGATGTTTATGGTTATATATTCTTGTAACAGTTATTAGCTGTTTCGTATTAAATACTTGAGGTCATGTAAACAGACTTTTTGCTATATGTGAAGTTAGGAAGTCCTTTGCAAATACTTCGTAATTGTTGGCTGAAGAAAGAGAGACCTTTTGTTTCCAAAATACTTGTAAGGTAAATGAAATGTATATTTTAATTTCTAAATGAAATAACAAATACACAATTTTAATTTTTTTTAGTAAATTACTATTACCAAAATACAAAAAAATATGGTTTTTGAAGTCCCAAAATTTAAAAATATCATGTTTTCTAAGTTGTCACTAAAAAAATAAATCCCACCAAAATTATGAATTAGATCTCAGGTCATCAAAATTGATATACACTAGCTTGGATTCAAATTCTAGGCTCTATCAAGCATGGAGAGGGATCAAATCTCAGGAGGTGCAAACCTCTCCTCAAACAGCTCCTTGTGTGCAATAACTGAGAAGAGTTTTGCACCTGTGGATATTTGATCCCTCTCGGCGCTTGATAGAGCCTAGGATTTGGATCTATGCTGATGCAATCCAATTCATGATTTATTTGTATTTGTGAACAATATCATCAATATAGGTTGTGATAATGAACACAAAAAATAATAGAATTCTATATGTGAAAATTCATTACGTATATTAAACTTTAATGCACTTAATATCAATGCTATTATAAGAATATATTAAAATTTAACCTCTTGCATTTATAAATATATTTATCTTCTTACATTTATGAAGAGTTCAATGTCTAATTTTTTATTGTTTTTTATACATTGTATCATGTTGAATTAAAAAAAAGTATAGTTCAGAAGGATATAATCCAAAGTGTGATTTCACCAATGATAAGTTATAATTTTCAACCACTTGGATTTTTCTTCTCTTCTTGATTATCAAGAAATAAATTTAAATTATTAAAAAATTTAAAATAATTAATGACAAATGAAGGTGGGTTAAGATAATGTACTTCATCTATGTGGATTTTGCAGATTTTGCAATGGTTATCATCTAAATACATGTTGTTTGTAACCATGTTAATCAAACTCTACCAATGGACTCTATCATCAAGGAAGGATGATGTTTATGAAATACGACGATATTAACTATTAATTTAGAGTTGTTAAAAAACAAGGGCAAAAATTCAAGAGTATGTTAAATATGAAACTAATATTAATTTAAATTAAATGATTATTTTAATATATTTTATTTAAAGTTTAATTTCTTAAAAAAAACATTATATATATATATATATGTTATTATTCGGTAATTAAGATATAAAATATATAAATTGTCTACATTATATATATGTTATTATTTGATAATCAAGATATAAAATATATAAATTGTCTACATTCTTAGTGGAGTGGATCTTCCAAAGACTTATTATTTGTTATCATATTTTGAATTTTTCTAAAAACAAATCTAAAATAATGCGACTCTAAGTAAATAAAAGAAACAAAGACACCAAGAAAGATAAACTAACAAAATTTAAAAAGCTAAAATAAAATAAAAACATTAAATTTTATAAATAAACCAAATCAAAGAAAAGATGAACACAAAACTCAATTAGAATTGAAGCTAGAACAAAGACAACTAAGACAATACTTGACACCTTGCTTGATTTTGATCATTGCGATGTATGGATGGGAACCATCTTCACTATTTTTCAGTCCATAAATTGTAAGGTTTTCAATGTTATTCTATTTTTTAATAAATTCTCTTAACCTTGTTTTACAGGAAAGACTAATTCAGGAAATGACTATGGCATTGTCCATACAAATATGATGTTCTAGGTTTTGAATGCATATTCAATTAGGGTAGGGTTGATGGCTTGACCCAATTGTCTTAGATATTAGCACTATGTTCCTTAACTCTAACATGTATTAACCTTCTAGTTTCACCAAAGTAAGACTTTCCATAGGGACAATATATCATGTGTTTTTTTTTGTTGATGAGGATCAACTAAAACTTTGATATATTTTAACATCCTCTTCATAGTATTTAGAGGTCTCAATTTTTTATGATTTTATTTTACTTCAAGATTTTGATAATTTATTCAATTGTTTCTTGGATATAGGGTAATATAATGTTAATGCTTAAATTTTGCACACATACGACATTTTTGCAATTTATACAATAAATCATCATTAACATATAGCATGAAACCCACCAAAGGCATCTTTATAAGATCCAAGAACCAACATGAGTCCAGAAATTCCCAAAAGTAGTCAAAATACAAGACTTCATGTCCAAATGACTATTTATATGTGCTACCATGCACATTACCAGTTCAACTACCGTGCGACCAACATGTCCCTTTTAGATCTGCACAACTAACATAAATGTTAGGATCTCCCCCACTAGCAGTGCATTAAAGGTTCCTTAAAACTCCATCACCTTCAAGAATTTGAATTTTGTCTCTTCACACACTTGAGTTCCTTAAATGGCTTCCTTTGTGTACCTTGGATATAGCTGATGAGATTAAAGAGTTCACATTGGGATCTTGTTATTTCTTGGCCACTTGTTGGCCTATGAAAGGAATCCATGGACATGCTTATTAAAAGAAGAAATTATAGCACGTTTATGCTGCTGGAATTGTGCTTGAGCTCCCTCATATCTCACCTCTTCCCTCTTGTTTAGCATTCACCAAGCTCCCTTGCCACCTTCCTTGAAGGGGACATTGTTCTTCTCATTTTCTCTTCAAGCCATTTGAAATCTAGTGTGGACTAAATAGACCTCCCTTAGAGGGATTTTTTTCCTCCTTTTGGAGCTCACATCTCCAAGGTGTTGTACATGCTTGACCATTTGGCAATACAAGAAGTAGTTTGGCACCTATTGGTTGTTTGAGTTTGCATTCCTACCCCTTTTTTTGTTTTTTGTTTTTTCATTTTCTTTGTTTTTGTTATATTTCACTAGCACCCACTTGCAGGATAACTTGGATAACTACCCCACCACAAAGGGGAACCTAATATTGAAGCCTTTCTACATCCTACAAGGATTTCCCCCTCACCAAGTGAAAAGGATTTAATCTTGTGCAATATTTTTCACAAGATTATTTCATGGTGACTCCATTATATTTTAGTTCATTTCTCTTAAATTAGGTTGTTATTTTTTAAGTGGATAATTTCTAGTGCTTTATGCTTTGTAGGCGAAGAGTCCATCCCTCAAAATATACCTAAGTAACCAACCTTCAGGCTTTCAACGGGCCTCAATGTTGTCACTAGTATTCAAGAGTTCTCATTTCTCTTTGCTTACTTGATATATTTAGTTAAATTAGTGTAAATCCACTTTAGCACATAGGAAAGGACCTAAACACCCTCATCTCCCAAAGTATTCCCTTCACCTCGCATTCCATATGATCTTGGTGAATCAGAAATGGGAGTTAAGTATGAAATACCTTTGTTTCACACTTAGATTATTATCATTTTGTTTTGCAAGCGCAATTAACATATCTAGAGTTCAAGTTACAAATCTACATTTGCATTTGTTTTGAGCTCTTTATTTAATTGCAGTTGTTAATTTTCTTACTTCACATATGTTTGGCCACTTGCACACACTAAGGGATCTAAAATATATTTCAATCCTAGTATTCTCTTGATATTGCACTCCATACGATCTTGGTGAATAAAAAAAGAATGAAACTATGAAATACCTCCCTTACACACCTTAATTCAATTAAGACCCATTAAATCAACCCTTGTAAAAGATAACCAAATAAAATCCTCCAAAAGAGGTCACAAAACAACAATTTAGCTTGGTAGGATTGATTGGGCTAGGAATCCAAACAATGCCTACCAATCTAGTTTCATTAGGAATTTTTGAAACATGACATTGTTGAATTTTAGGATACTAGCGAAATCCTCCTATAATAAAGTGTTAAAATAAAACCTAGATTAGAGGTGCACTATGACGAAGGAGGTGAAAGATGAGGTATAACCACCATGCTCTCCCCTATGAGTCACTTCTCTCATTGTAGGGAGACAACACTCTACCGCGTAGGTTGAACCACTAATCCACACTTGACACAATATATCTCAATGGCCAAATTTAGGGCATCACTAAGTAGCACGTGTTCTTGCAATTGAATCCTAAAGTCAACTATTGTAGTTGGGAGGTGTTGCTAAGTCTTCTTGATTGGAACATTGGCCCCATTACTGGTAGAATTGGCTCTCTTTTACCTTCACTAGTCAATTGTTGCGTGGATCCAATTGTCACTAATAATTGTGCCTTTGGAAGGCCCAGTTACATTTGATAGGAAGGACATTAGTTCTTTTGAGAATCTACATTTTATTTTTCTTTTTAAATACAAAGTTCACCTAACTCGTAATTAAAAAAAACGTACATGTGGACATATTTGCACTAAGCCATCTTTGAATATATCACTCACTTATTGCACCATTTTGTATCGGTTGTGTTGGCATATTTTTTCATCTTTTAAATTGTGTTTATTTCTAGCATCACTCTTACTTTGTCACTAAACTTACACTATAGAGGAACACCCTCCCTAAGGCAGTCCCAGAGACTGCAAGGCCTCTCCCCTCTCTAAAGGGGTGTTTTCACATTTTCTCCCCATGGTAAATGAGGGAGCTCCCATAGTGAGGGATTCTCCTAGGACACCTTGATTAGATCCCCCAAGCGATTCTACACCTTTCTTAATTTATTCTTTCCCCTTGGATAGGGATTGGACCCTCTTGCTTCCTCCTCTCACGAAATAGGTTCACCTTTATATTCTCCCTGTAGAGGAAATACCACTCCACCTTCTTCCTGCTCTTCAAGAAGACACCACAAAACATCTTCATATTTCCATAGAATACTAAGATCACCACCACATATTCCCTATTCTCCCCATCACAGAAAGAATATACAAAATATGATGGTGGGACACAACCCAAACCTACCATTCATGGCTAGCTTGAATCTCCCTGATCTCGAAAAAATTGTTAATGACCCTATTTCTCATGATGAAACCTAGATTGGTATGCCTGAAAATATACTCTCATACATTTTTAAGTTTGAAGGTAAATAAGGAGATGACCCCACCAACCATCTCATTTCACTCCATCTACGGTGTTCCTCCAACAACATAGTGGAGGATATAGTGAGGCTCCACCTCTTCCAAAGAACTCTCACTATTACAACACCAAAGTGGTACATGAATTTACCCAAGGCCTCCCATACCACTTTTGGGATCATAGCCACCACATTTATCACCTACTTTTAGTTACCGTCACAACCTAGGCCTCAAAATTCTCACAAAAAATCAACACAATATTGCGACCCACATTAGGAACCACATCCATGAGTGGCGTCACCACCTCACCTTGTGAAAAATCAAGATTCAACCTTAATTCCTTTTAGATTGGTTCCTTAAATCTGTCCAGCCAGCTATTACGAAGGATGTTCCTACCTCCATCCCACAATATAAGGAATATTCCATCCTAAAGGCCCAACACTTTGATCTCATTTATGCCCAACCAGGGTACCTATTCACCATCCTTCTCGATGGCCCTCAACATCTGTTTGTATATCCTTCCATTGTTGGGATGTCACATTTAGTTGATAGGATTATCAAGTTCATTTCCTCACAAGGTAAATCTCACCCCAACCAACGCTTGCACCACCATATATGGTGGTACAATATCCACCCATCCCCGCTGTGTCAGCTCCCCCTACTACTATATCAAATTCACCATTTGGATAGTTATAGTACGAACACTATAGTCTATCTTAACCAAATGCAAGCAAAAAACAACCAGTGCATCCATTGCAAATGGAACGAACCCTTCCTACATCCACATCATATGGAGCAACAAGCATATATCCCACTTCCAAGGTATATTCCTTACTATTTGTAGTTGGGTCCTCCTGGTTCGGTCCTCATACCTTATATGGGGGTCAATTTAGTCCATCCTTCTTTCCAACAAAAAAATCAACAGTTTGAGTAGTTGAACATTGCTAATCACCTCGAATCATCAAAATCAGGGGAAGAAGAAGGGAATGAACAAATAACCCCAGTAAAAAGGGAAAGGGGAAAACCCACCCAAAAAAGTAAGAAGCACAAAACTGAGACCAACTACTCTTTCTCAATATGTGGAGACTATGGTCATTGCCCACTTATCCTCAACTTCCAACAATTGCTGGAAGCGAAGAAGAAGACAATATTCAACCCCCCTCATCTGCCTAATTGAACATATCCACAACAAGCTATCTTGCAACAACCCTTTGCCAATTAAGGGGTTGTGACTCAACAACTGAACCCTCTCCCAATAAGAAATGGTTCATTTCAAAACATATTCATGAACTCAACAGTTATCAACCTACATACATGAGTTAAAGGATACACAATCCCTAAGTCCTCACTAGTCATAGAGGAAGACTCCATCCCATAAAGAGACCCCTTACATATTTTGTTCCCTAACATGGACCAGATACCAAAGGAACCCCTTTGGCATACCCCTCATAAGGCTCATATAAAATCCGCCCACAATTATAGTATTGTGGATGACTTGGCTCTGTCTCCAGCTACCATGTGCACCTTAGAAGTGATACAATCTTGTCGAACACAATGGAAGATATTATTGAATGCACTTAGTGCCATAAACTCTTCATACTTGCACCTCATGAATTTTTACCTTGACAAAAATGACCCACGACTACCCTCATTAGTCGCATTCCAAGTCCTAGTCATTATTATGAACATTATGCTTCATTAGTGCATAATCGATGAAGGTGCATCCACTTGCGTGTTGTCCTCCAGTGTATGAAAATATTGGGCTCACCTGAGTTAGTCCCCTCCTCTATTTCCCTCAACCCATATGATGGGTGACCATCCCAACCAAGGGGATTGTACCAGAATGTTCTCATCGAGCTAGCAGGAAAAATGGTAATAATCGATATTGAAGTCATCAATTCCTAGGTATACTACAATATCCTCTTGCATCATAGCTACATGTATTCCATGAAGGCAGTAAATTCCTCGATCTTTTGTATCATGATTTTGACCTTTAATGGGAATATTGTCACCCTTGACCATATGAACTACTACAACCCCTATGCCACTACCAACCCTGAGAATGTCCTACTCATCATAGGAAAAGTCAAGCAACCTCCTTACATTGATGTGTTCTTAGGTATGTACAAATATTTCGACCTCTTAGTAGCATATTCAGGCCCTCCACCTGAATTCCCCCCCTCTATGGATGACCTCATGTGTACAATTTTCACCTCTGAGAATGAGTCTCCCAATGCAATGACACCATCTTCAACACCCCCCACGAGTCATGGAGTTGAACAAAACTTGAATCCCTCTGTGCCTCCCATGTTCCAGATACCATTTTTTTACCCCACCACTAGAGTGAAAAGGACATTGGTTATGGGTCAATCAACCCTCCCTAAACTCACTTTGGAAATCCCTATGTGGAACCTCACACCGATGTACCCATATATGGCCTCAAAACTCGTAGCATACTATGAAATGGTACCAGTTAGATGGGTTACTCTATTAGATATTCTTGTTGAATCAATGGCACTTGTGACCAAGCCACCACCAGCGGTAAAAATAACCATAAATTGGGGCATCATTTAACCCAAGCTGAAGGACCCCACAAATGAGGGCATTAATCAACCCAAGTTGAAATCACCTGCCTTAAACAATATTACCCTCGATTCCTCATTGAGAGTCGCTAAGCCTAATGTTCAGGACGCTAAAAGACAAACATTAAAGGACCCCATCATTACTAACACCCCTACCATGTCAGTCACCCCACCATGTACTCTATGTGGTTAGTATGCCATGTGACAAACATGTTCCATACCTTACAAAATATCATGAGTATGCTTAAGGCCCCTTTTAGAATCACACACGACTCCCCTAGTATGGAAAGGGCCACTACAACCTCCTCTACACCCAACAAGACCCCTAAGTCCAAATCATTACGCGCTAACAAAGTGTTTTTTATTTGTTATCAGTTTGGGAATTATGCACACCATTTCCTTGACCTCCCTTGATTTTTGGGTGCATTGGAAACCGTTCATCTCTCCCACCTGGTTGAGGATACTTCACCCCAACAAAAAGTAGCCTCCTCTATCATTGTTCTTACTACTTTAGTATCAATTACAGTTGTTCCCACTACAAAAACAGGTTATCACAACAACCTCTTCCCCCCTGACACCTACTCCACAACTAACACCCATTGAGGTAGTATTACATCATGATGCATGCACATATTGTGCGAATCACTCTCATCTGATACCCAAGTGATCTATTACAAACAAGACAACTCAAACATTTCCCATGATGATGACACACGATCCTATATGTGCCAAAGTATCACACCCATGCCAATCATATGGGGATACTTCCCATTATTTGTTTTAGTGTCCCATTTTATGCACTGAACAAGAAGTTCTCCTTGAGCATATGCACCTATTCGATTAACTTCTCGATATTAGGGTCTCTCCACAAGAATCCTTTATCAAGCAAGTTGTTCCCACTGTAGCAGATACCATCGAGAATGTATCCTCCATATCCAATCTACTCACTAGCAATGAATCAAGATTACTCATCTTCATATGATGACCAAGATCCTCGTCATCCATTACATAACTGGTCACACAAGGTCCATACATTTGAGTCTTCTATATCCTATATATGACTTATATTCCCAATGCAAGCTGGACCCGCCAATGCATTACTTGAATCCCATTGTTCATTTTCACTTTAAAATACTAATGCCACATTTTATGTTTTCAATCCCATCGATGGAAAACTAAAACTATCCTTTGTTTACCATGCACATGAACAACTACCTAGACAACTACATTATCTTCATAGATGGTGCAAGCTATTGGTCAATGAATATTTCCTCGGCTACTTAGGACATTTATAGCCCCCTCCAAACTCTATACCACATGGAAGGATTTTTCCTAGGGGTTGTTAACACTCAGAATTTACCCCCAGTTGTGAAAGTTTATTCATAAGGTAACAAGAAAACCATTCTTTATGAAGAAAGATGGCTTCTTTATTTCCAGAGAGGGATCTCTCAATAGTTTAACTCACATGCTAGAAATATTTGCAAACAAAATAAAATTTAATAGTGAATGTGGCTAAAACTGGTGCTCATTGGGCATGGACTCATATATGATAGAAAATAATAGTAGTGTTGTTGCAATGGAGTTTAAACAGAGGCAGGGTAGATACTTCTTCACAGTAAAAAATATGGTTGTTTGGTGATGAAGAGGAATTTAGAAACAATCCATTAATATGGACATCTAACAAGGATGAATCCAATATTAAATTTATAATAATAGTTTTCTGAATACTTGAAAGAAAAGGATCAGAGCATATGAGTATGATTTCTAATTCAATATAGACTCATTCAAGTATGAAAAATATTACATAATGAAAAGATTAATTGGAAACACATTCACATAAAGAAGGGAAAAGTACATACTACAAAGTAAATAACACAAGAATCTCTGTAAAATGCTTGCTCGACTCTAAAATTTTATTGATCCTTAGAACTCTCTTACAATACTCAATTTTTCTCACGGGTTCCAACCTTCAATACATTGCAAAATGTTGATTAGATACAAAAATGCTCCTTGAGCTGATAACTACTTCTATGCTAAAAATAGGCAAAATAATTTCCTTATTACATTTGTCATTCTAACTCCTAACCAACTAACTACTTCATAAATTTATTACAAAATTAAAAAATAAACTAGTCTTCAATAACTCTCGATATTCCTTCACTCATGCAACTTGTATTTTGTTTTCCCAAATTTCTCCATTGTCTTCCACTGATCAACACTTGGAAACTCCAGATTGAATATTTCTTTAGCTAGTACTCGTATCTCTACGCAGTCCACGTATGAAATTTCTGGCAACTGAACACAAATATATCTTAAAGTGTCAATTATATCAAATCCTACTAATAATTTTTCAATTAATGTTTTCCCTGATAAGCACTGCTGCATGTCTTCAAATTTTCTATGATCCAACCTACAATTGACCAGCTGAGCATGATATTCAACTTGAGACATAAGTTTACCATTTTCCTCCCAGAAAGAAGGTAAACCCTTTTGAAACAATGGTGTAAATGACCCTATAAAAATCTTAACTTGATGTTGCATGATGTCAATTTTGGATTGGACAGTGTCTAGATGTTGACATTTCCCAACTGCTTTCCTTACTGAAGTAATCAGTAAGATTATGTACTTTATTGCCATTGTTTTTAAATCATCTTCTGATAAACCATTTAGAAAATTAACTGTATTTATAGCTGTGTGTATGGGTTTCTTATTCAAAGCCTCCTTCACTGCTTTACAGCTTTGCTTGGAAGCATATGTAACTATTTCCTTATCTAGAATGTAGTTCAAGTAAGTCCTAAGTTTTACAAGCTCAGAAATAATCAATTCCCATATTAAATGTCTTGCCCCATGTAGTGGGAATTGCCTAGCCAATTGCTTTGTCAATTTGTCATTTTTATCGAGGAGGTCTTTGCATTTATTTTCCATCACTTTCCTTTCTTCCTCCTTCTTCAAAGATGCATATTCCAGGTTTTTGTTTTGGTTTCTAAGACCAGCAATTTCCAACTCTTTTAAACTCACCTAGGACATGGCCTGCAAAATAGATTCTTCATTTGAATGTGCAACAGGTTGAATTACATGTACCTCAGGCTCTTTCTTTTTATTTTCTATCTCTTTCTACAAAATAGATTGTTTTTCTTTTAAAACTTTTACATCTTCCATCAAAAGAAACTTTTCTTTTTCCCACTCTTTTCTTTCATCAACAAACTTCAAAATTTCGTCTTTACAGTCACTTAACTTATCAGTCAACATATATTTTTATTTCTCTAACTCAGTCAACTCTTATGCTTGAATAAGCTATGTAGCAGGGATTTTTAATTTTTCTTCAGCAATTGGATTTTGTTTTCTTTTTCTGCAATAATTTTTTGAGTAGCTTCTCCCTTCTTTGATTCACTGTCAACAACCAACAAATGTCCTTAGAGCTTCTTAATTTTCTATCGGTGGGACTTATTGTCCACCTTTTCCCTCCTTAATTGATTTTCTATTTTTGTTTTGGTGGATTGCATCCTAGACACCTTTAGAGTAGCCTTCAAAAAATAACTATAGATTACTTCTCCAATCTGTTTGTGCAAATGAATCATATCTGGGACTGGAATGTTCTCTAAATTCAATCTCATTTGTGCCACCCTATTTTTAATATCCACTTATAAGTTTAAATTATTATGAGCATGGCCCTTAACAGTTACTAAAGAAACATGTTTTCTAGATATCTTCCTGACATTAGCATATAAATTTAGAGACTCATTTAAGGATGTCTCCCTATTATCTTTGTATTTATCATACATTTCAGCTACAGTTTTAAATTTATCAGTAGATCCTTTAGGATTCTCTGAGAATGAATATTCTTTCACCTCAAAGGCTGGTCCTTTTATTAAAATGAGCACATTGATTTGTGGATAACCATACAACTCACAAGATAGATCACACAATTTACTCAGTTATTGAAGAATGAAATAGTGCAAAAATGGCTTGCAGCTGTGAATGTTTTTCATTAATAAAAGAGTAATTAGATAATAATTACAATGAAGTACAATGGCTTAAATAGCCACATGCAATTCAAATCCACATGAGGAAATCCGAATTGATTATACTCTACTTGACTGTAGGTAACTAAGACATTGTCTAAATCACTGTCGAAGGACTCAATAGTTAACTAACCTTGTCTAAACCATTACTGGATTTCAACGGAGTTCTAAAACACAACTCAAGTGTCTACTTCAGTGTTAACTGAGGCTAACTGACTGTGGTAGTTGAGAAATGTGCCTCTCCTATGTGCAGCCATGAAAACCTAGGACTAACTGAATGTAGAGGAATAAAACTGAATGTAACTGACTCCTAACTCAGCTTGACTAGTCACCAACTCAACTCAATTGACCTTGTTTGGTATCACCACTCCCAATGGCTCCTAAATTGTAGGGATTGGTCTAGGAGGCTCCTAAAATAATGCATTCAAGTTCAATCAGTGGCAGTAGGCCTCAATTAGTGTCCCCCACACTTTAGTAACTGGAACATGTGCTCCAATTAGGCCAAGTGGACCAAATGGTGCTAGTGACAACAAATAGACTGGGTGGACTCCCGATTTAGACATGACTCCTGATTTAGACATATTACCGCATTGGAAAGGGAGGATTAATAATCCTAACACCCCCCCTAAATGCTAACCTGGAAAATATGTGGGCCCTGGTAACTAATACCATAGGTCACCCATTACGTCAAGTAAAGTAAAGTAACTGCTCAATACCAAGAGCTAGGGAAAAAACCACATGGGAAAAAAGCCCCCCTCTAATTAACAAAGTAGAATCATGATCAATATGGTTCTTCTGTGCATAGGTATCCCAGGGCCTGGCATGTGAACCTCTCCATCATTATTTCTGGAGGAATATTCCTCTTTGTAAGAAGAATGATATGCTCAACTAAATCAGAAATATAGACAACTGCCAGATGAAGATTAGACCCATGTAGAGCAACTGAAGTCAACTAATAAGTGAGGAAAGGATATTGAGGATTCAGAACATGTGAGAAACACTCAATAAATTGATATGTTGCATCCATTAACAGAAAACCATGAGTGGTAAAAACATCCCCAAGTGTTAGGAGCAAGTGTCCAAGCGGATGCAGAAAATCTTCCTCTTTACTAGTTCTGTGAGGAGTTGAGCATGTGACCAAAGGTAGAGAAGCCCTGGGACTGTTGAGAGCGAATGCTTGAGCTCCATAGTATAATATAGCTTCTGAAATATATAATGAATCACAAAATAAAATATCAGCAACCTCATAAGAGGAAACTAACACCAAATCCCCAGCAAAAATTTTGAGGAAGAATTGCGGTACTTGATTTTTCACACCAGAATTGGTGAGAGCAGCTACAAGCATGACTGGAAGCTCTTGGATTTTAAAATATGAACCAAATAATATCAGATCAGAAATTAAATCATATCTAAATAGGTTCACAACAGATCCAAAAATGTCAAATGAAATCAAATCTCCAGCAGCAGTTTTGTAAGAGACTTGCGGTACTTGTTTCTTCACACCATTGATGAGAACAACTACAAGCAGTACTGAAAGATTATGAATTTGAAATATTAAACCAAGAAATATCAGATCATATATAAATAATATCATATCATATCCAATAAATTTAATATCAGATTCAAATAAATGGTCAACCGAGACGATGGATGCATAGCTTTCTTCTTCTTCAAAATTCTGAATTTTGGTGCATGCAATCCTGCAGGAATTTGCTAGAGGATCTAGATCATGGGGAGTGAATGGATCCCTTTGGTAATATGATATTTCTTCCAAAATATTCAAGGTATTACCTATTTTCACACCAGAAGCAACATTAGAGGGAGAAAAATCAAATTTCTCTTCACTTTTGGAAGCAATTACTGACAAATTTTGCACAGAATTCGAAGGAAAATCACCGGTGAATGTTTGCATGGAAGTGCAGCAGTATTTTTATTAAATATTAGAGATTTAAATGACTTGTTCTGTTTCATCCATATGAGGAGATGTGATATCAGATATCTCATAAACTTCAGGAGCATCAAGAGAAGGAGTCACTGCAAGGAGATTGTCTTCAATTCGAATTGACTGTGTAGAAGCTTCTGCTTCTTCTTCATCTTGAACAACTTCATCAGAGAGAGTGGAGGATGATATTTTTGGATTTAGAATGCTTATGGTTCTGAATATGCTCTCCAAAGTGCTATTATGATCCTCATCAATCATTCCAAAGGTTATCTCCAATATTTTCCAGAGATCCTTTGGGTTTTTAGCAGACATTTTGAGGTAGCGCATGCTAGGAGAAACGACCATATACATTGTTCCATAAGTTGCATCACGTTCATTTAGCCAGTCATCCTTTCTCTCAAAGGACTCTTCACCAAGTCCAATAGATACCTCATAGAGATCTTGTCTCTTAAGAGATGCAATCATCTTCATTTTCCATTCTTAATAGTTTGTGGATAGGGTGAGAAGAGGAACTGCTGAATCCAGAATTGATGAACCCATTCGAAGTTGTACCTGCAAATACACAAAATACAAAGTAAGGTTGACTATGTGCACATTTCAGTTTTCATCACACCTAGCATAATTGATCAAGAAAGCTTGATCAACAATTCCTTTAGTTGGGGTATTAAGTGGTAAACCTTCTACTTCTGGTGCAGAGTAGGAATGGAGCAAATTGCTAAAAAAAATGATCCAGCTAGAGATCTAAGGAGGAGAAGTGCCTTGTCCTCCGAGGCTCTAATACCATATTAAATTGAGCACATAGATCTATGGAAAAACACACAACTCACAGGATAGATCACATAATTTACTCAGTTATTGAAGAATGAAATAGTGCAAAAATGGCTTGCATCCGTGAATGCTTTGCATTAATCAAAAAGTAATTAGATAATAATTACAATGAAGTACAATGGCTTAAATAGCCACATGCAATTCAAATCCACATGAGGAAATTCAAATTGATTAGACTCTACTTGACTGTAGGTAACTAGTACCTTGTCTAAACCACTGTTAGAGGAATCAATAGTTAACTGACCTTGTCTAAAACATTACCGGAGTTCAACAAAGTTCTAAAACACAACTCAAGTGTCTACTTCAATGTTGACTGAGGCTAATTGACTGTGGTAGGTGAGAAATGTGCCTCTCCTACATGCATTCATGCAAACCTAGCACTAAATGAATGTAGAGGAATAGAACTGAATGTAACTAACTCCTAACTCAGCTTGACTAGTCACCAACTCAACTCAACTGACCTTGTTTGGTATCGGCACTCCCAGTGGCCCCTAAATTTTAGGGATTGGTCTAGGAGGCTCCTAAACTGATGCATGCAAGTGCAATCAGTGGTAGTAGGCCTCAATTAGTGTGCCCCACACTTTAGTAACTGGAACATGTGCTCCAATTAGGCCAATTGGACCTAATGGTGCTAGTCACTAAAAATAGACTGGGTGGACTCCTGATTTAGAGATATGACCAAATGGACAAGGGAGGATTAATAATCCTAACACCTTTGACCTCCATCTGCTTTTTATTTCCTTCGGTCTTAATCACTTCTACGAACTCCCCTTTAATCTCAGTCTTTTTCCTTTTGATTTTTTTGAACTTCCTTCTTGGTCTTGTTACCACCTAAGTTGTACTTAGTGGTTTTTTATCAAGTGAGCCTGGTGAACCGGACAAAGATTTTTCGTTCGGACTTCAAAAGACCTTCGGAAGTGCTTGTTGTACTATATGACATGTTCATATCCACTTGGAGGAGTTGTAATAAATGTTCTAGAATTATAGTGTCTATAAAAGACTCGGTCTCATAGACTTTATTTGTCAATCCGATTAGCCCAGGGTGTTTTTTCCTTTGGTTATTATTGGTTGTTGAATAAACGACTCAATCAATACCTCCAAAGTTGGGGTGGTCGGCTTGGAATTTAGGCCTATTGAGGTTATTAGAGTCTATGTGTCAATTTATAAACATGCTAGGCATCATGGTCGAGCCATATGAACATGTCTAAGTCCCCCTAGGTTTCTTAATTTTTTTTAATTTTTTAATTTTTTCAGTGTTTTTTATTAAAATTTAATTTTTCCAAAACTTAAGCTATTTTTTAACAGTTTAATTGGAAAAATTGGTTTTGTAATAAAAGTGGGCTCGAAAGTCCGTTTCAGTCATGTAGGTGCTCATTTTCAAGCTAAGAGCACCTAGTAAACCTATAGACCGACTATTCCTAGTTTTAAGTGATTTTCCATCACTCAGGTCAGAAAGCCCCAAAAAATCAATTATTGATTATTTTAATTAATAAATTGATGAATAATGGAGCAAATCCAAAATCCTAGATCAATGGATTCTTAGCCGATTTTATTGAAATCAGTCAAATTTGCACCAGATTGATCGGATCTGACAAAGATATCAATTTTTTGTGTTTTCTTCTTTGAGAAAGCACCATTTTACTTCATTGCCTCCTATTCACCCTCCTTGACTGAAGGAGGTGATCTAGGTGGATAAAGAGTTGAACTTCAGCTTCCTTTATGGGGAATTTCGCCCTCCCTCTCTCCTGCACATGTGTGGGCTCATCTGGATGAGTTTTGGTGGATGCTTCAGTCAATAGGTTGAGGTATCAATCATATCATCTCTTCGATTGATATTCATACTCAATAGGCTCAGTTCAGCTTTAGATCAACATTGATTGACTCTCCTTTAGCTACAGTGATCTGTCTCCTTAGGATTTGCGCCCCCCCTAGGATGGATCTCTTGTTTTTTGTATAAATAAAGCTCAGGGTGCCTCTTCCAAGCTAGTTAGAATTGGATTGAGGAGTTTTTCCCATTATAATATTGCTATATTTCTATTGTGAATAAAGAATATTTGGAGGCTATACCGTGTAGTGCATGTGTTTGTGTGGATTCCCAGCGTCATGCTGCTAATGTGGTAACTGCAATTTCTTTCCAATTTCTGTGCTGCTTTTGTTTTCTGGCTTCAAGGATTCGGTTGAATCAAGTAAGGGTGTAAACTAGGCAAGTTAGATTACTTGATCTTCTTTATCCATATTATGTATGCTCAATAATTTCATTTATATTCTTAAATAAGATTATTTTTGCATGACCTTTCATTTTTGTTGCTTTATACATCTATATCCAGATCTCACGAGGTGTTGTGTAGGATTGTGTTATTTAGCTGCAGGTTCCCAATTGGATGAAGGTGTGGATCAAGATTGACACCATTCCTTATATAATAAGCTCAAGAATCTATCCCTCAATGCTCCAAAAAAGGGCCTCCTTTCAGCTTGTTTCATTCAAGCAACGAGCCAACCTTCTCTCCTCTTCTTCTCTTTTCTTTAAAAAAATCAATTTTCTTACCTAGTTACTGTGTTCAAAAGATTTGTAATCATTTGGATCTGTTATATCAAAGTAAAATTTACATAGATATTCTATTTCAAAGCTCATAGTCTAGATCTCAATTCTAAAAAGTATCATTAAGCATTCTAGATCTAGCATAAGGAAATCATCCGTTTTGGATAGCAAGTTAAAGAAATCAGTAGGTTGCATGCTCTAGATTTAATTTTTTGTTTTAAAAGAGATTAAATCCAGAAATAAGTGCTTATTTCATTGGCTGCACAAACATCAAGCCAAGATCCCAAGGAAAGCTTGCTTTCCTTGGTTCCTTTTCCACCTGTTTAGCTAGTTTTAACTTAGTCTTTTTTGAGTTAAGGTAGGCTGATCCAAAGGTACTCTTAAATTGATTTTGGACATATTTTATTCTAAAATTATTGCTGTTTTTTATCAGATGTAACATAAAATAAAAGAATCTATTGTTCTAAAGTGGCCTCGGGAGCGTTCAAATCCCCCCAGGGGTCTCCCCTTTCACTAAAATTTAAATTTTTTTGGAGAGTTGTAAGATATTGGTTTCATACCATATAAGGACCAAGAGGTTTCTGATATTTCAGTTTGCTGATATTGTAACCAATAATAATAAAATAAAATCTTTTTTGAGTAGGCTCTTTTGAACCTGCTCCCCATCCCCCCAGGGGGGATCTGTGTCCATTTCACTTTTTTGCATTTTTCCTGTTTTTCTGCTCTACGTTTAGTACTAACATGCAGGATTGTATACTTTGATATAATTTTGCATTATTCCATATTTTAATTTCAAAATTAATCATACTACTTACCCCATGACTTCCCTATTGACCCACAAGGGGAAAGAGATGCGTGGTAGGACTAATTAGAAAACCAGTATTGTGTATTTTTTATTCTTTTTTCATCATTTGTTTCATTAGTCATAATAAAATTAACCCCTCCTTGATTCCCCAATTGAGATCCACTAGGATCGAAAGAGGCTCCTTGAGGGTTTTCCTTTTAACAAGAACACCTATTTTAAAATTTACTAAAAATAACGAAGACTCCAGTGTGTATGCTCTGTGCTTGGCTATGGTTCATCCGATCAGTCAAGCTGCATCAAAAGCACTTGAGTGAATAGAATAATTAGGATTCACTCTCCCCAAATTGACAAACCATTAGGCGAAAATCCAATGCCTCGATCAAACCATTATGGTGGAAAAATACCCAAAGGAAGCGGGAACTCCTGAAAAGCGACCTCGAGGCGCTGATCTCTGTTACACCTTAGGGTGCATTGTGAACAACATCCTCAGAGACTCCATTCATCCCACATATTCCTTGTGGGTGGCCGTGATAGTTTAGTTTTGGACATACTTCAAGTACCCCTTGGGTATATCTGGAGTCCCCTCGCCTAAGTTAAATTACTCATATTTTTACATTAATTTAAAATTAACCAATATACACTTGCACAACATTCATTCCAACACTTGCAAGCACTCTTAATTGTTTTTCGAATCCATTTTCAAGGTACTGGTTAACTGTTTATTTCTTTCAATGTATATGTGATTGGGTGTCATTTTTGTGCTTACTTGTGATTATCTCATCATGTTTTTTGTTGTTTACAATTGTTAAATCGAAACTCCTAAAAAACTTACTCTTTAATACCATCATAATACTAAATAATTTTTCCTTAGTAACTTAATAGGGTCTACCCCCCTTCACTTCGTTAGGAGTTGAGCCTGAATAGAGGAGTCAAGAACAAGGCGATAGCCTTGACTTGAGACTTTCCCCCAAGGAAACATTGAGTGGGTTGAATATTTCTGCCACATAACCCAGGTGTGTGAAAGGCGGCAACAGGTCTATTTCCATTGCATCTGAGAAAGTACTTTTATTAATCATCTCTGAATGACTTGCAATGGGGGTAATCACATGTGTTCTTGCAATCATAGCCAATGGATTCTCCTATGTAACACTTACATCCTGTACTGGTGATGGTAGATCTTGCTACATAACCTCTTCATCCTACATTAGTGAGGGATAATCTGAACAATTTTCTTTCTCAGCTAAACCCTCAACTTATTGGTGTTCAAAAGGTTTTTTCTTATTTACATGTCGTCTTATTGAGATGATATGATATGGATCATAGTTCACTATAGTAGCTGTTTGAAAATCCATCTCTTTAAGAAATATTTCCAACACAGGAAGTGCAACCTTGCTCTTTATGATAAAGGGTCCAATCACCCAAGGAAATTTTATCTCTAAAGCTTTTCTAAAGCTGTTGAAATGTTCATTCCCAACTATCAGCTTTTGTCTCACCATATCCAAGGAAAAAATCCTAGGAGTGAGGAAAGATGGAAAAATATATGGATCATAAGTAAAGACATATACTTTGATAATTGTATGCTCCCCCAACAAGAACCAATCTCCTATTTTCCTTTTTGGGGAAAATTGTAAGGTTTCTTTCATTATTGGTAGCACCCTCGGTAATTTATCTTGGAAAAAGACATTGTAGACCTCTTCCATTAATAAATTCATGTACTTGAATAAATTACTGTTGATTTTTGTTGGGTATATGTTATAATATTTGCATGTGCGTATGGAGGGATGGTGCACATGTTAGTGCTGTAGCTCGGCATCCCAAACTTTTTTGGCTTTTTATAGAATTTATGGCTATTTATAACTATTTGTGGCTATTTTTAGAATTTGTCTAAAAATATGTAACTTAATCCCAGTTAAGGGATTGGAGTCTTTTTCTAATCCGAGTTAACGGATTAGGGTATTTGGATGCTGCTGAATACCTATATTTTGTATTGTGAGGATTCGTAATGTAATGAAGAGAAAATAGGAGGTGTGGCTCCAAGGTTTTCTGGTTTTCCCAGTTAAAGGTTTCCAGGGTAATTATCTATGTTTATGTGTGAATGATGTGTTGTGATCTCTATTTTACTTAAAATAATATGTATGCTTTGCTTCTCTACACAGGCTTAAAAATTACTTGTGGTATCAGAGCTCGATTTTGGCATTAGGGGGATGCCTTTCCTGTTAAGGGTTCGACACAGTTGATATATCTTGGGTCTGTGATAGGTTCATTGGGATATTTACAGTGTTGATTTGTGCATTGAAAGAGAATGCAAAGCAGTTCAAGAATTAAGATCGATAAATTTAACGGCCAGAATTTTGAGCTATGGAAGCTCAAAATGGAGGATCTTCTAGTAGATCGGGAATAGTGGATTGCTGTGGATCTGGGTATGAAACCCACTGCAACGTCAAAAGATGATTGGGATATATTATAAATAAAGGCAAGGAGGACAATGCGATTATTATTATTAGACTCTATGTTGTTGAATGTATCTAGTGAAGATAGTGCAGTAAAGCTATGGGAAAAACTAGGGAGTTTGTATCAATCAAAATCCCTTGTGAACAAATTTTGTTTCGGAAAAAGAAGTTGTTTCACCTCAGAATGGATGAGAATGACACTATAACAGAGCATTTGAATGTCTACAATACTCTGGTAACTTAGATAACCTCTGTTGGTATTAAAATGGTTAAAGAAGATAAATGTATTACTTTATTGTGTTCTTTGCTAGATTCCTAGGACAACCTAATTGTTGCAATAGGTAGTGCTATCCAGGTGACCTTAAAATTTGATGAAATTGTATCATCCCTACTATCAGAAGAGATGAGGCAGAAAACCATGGATAATCACAGCATGGATGCCTTGTTTGTGAGAGGTCGTCCCTAGGAGAGAAACAAAAATAAAGGATCTAGGGGAGATCTAAATCTAAGGGTAGATCTAAATCCCAAGGAAAGAGAATAAGGAAGTGTTGGAAATGCGGTAAATATGGGCACTATAAAAAGGATTACAGATCTAAGAATTTTAAGAAAGCAAAGGGATATGAGGATACCCCTTCCACAGAGGAAAAGAACTCCTTAGAACAAGGAGGGGATGTGTACCTACGTTCCATGGGTAATCCTTCAGAACGTGCTATATGGTTTATTGACTCAGGTGTGTCATGGCATATGACCCCTCATAGGGATTGGTTCTCTGAATATGAAAAGTACAATGGAGGATATGTGTACTTGGGAGATGATTCACCAACCAATATCATTGGACATGGTAGATTCAAGCTAAAAATGAAGGATGGAAGGATTAAAACTCTGCCTGGAGTGCTACAGATTCCAAATCTAGCAAGAGACTTGATATTTGTCGGAAAGATGGATCTTGCAGGTGTAAAGACTATGTGTGGAGATGGTGGTTGAAAAATGGTTCAAGGATCAAAGGTATTGATGAGGGGAGTTCAATATGGAAGTCTGTACAAAATATTGGGAAAAACCATCATTGATGAATGTAACAATTTTGTTGTGCTTGAGGAAGGAGGTAAAGATGACAAAACCCTGACTGCATCAGGAGGAAAGACAATGCTATGGAATCAAAGATTGGCGGAGAAAAGGGAGTTCGAACATTACAAGGTAAAGGTATGGTTGAAGATATGATTGATTGCACTCTGGATTTTGATTTCTGTGAACATTGCATATATGGAAAACAAAATCGAGTAAGATTTGCATCTAGTGCTACAAGAGCAAAGGGTATTCTAGAATTAATACATAGTGATGTGTTTGGACTTGTTCCTATTCCATCATTAGGAAAATATGTGTATTATCTTTCATTTATAGATGATTTCTCAAGGAACATATGGATTTATTTCCTTCGAAATAAATCTGAAGTATTTGCCAAGTTTAAAGAATTTAAGGCTCTTGTAGAAAATCAGTTAGAAAAGAAAATAAAGGTGTTGAGGACAGATAATGGTGGAGAGTTTTGTGGGAATGAATTCGAGGAATTTTGTAAGAAGTGCGGTATAACAAGGTAAAAGACTACTCCATACACACCTCAACAAAATGGAGTTGATGAGAGGATTAATAGGACGTTGATGGAAAAGGAAAGGAGCATGCTAAGCAGTGCTGGGATAGGACAAGAATTCTGGGCAGAAGTAGTGGACACAACATGTTACTTGGTAAACCGATCACCCACATCAGCATTGATTGATAAAACTCCACAAGAGGTATGGACTGGCAAGAATCCGTCTATTAAGCAACTGAAATTTTTTGGGTGTGATGCTTATGTAAATGTTCCAAAGGAGAAAAGGAGCATGTTAGATAACAGAGCTGAGAAGTGTATCTTTATTGGCTATAAAGCTGGTATGAAATGGTTTAAGCTTTAAAATCCTATAACTAAGAAGACTGTTTACAGTCAAGATGTTGTGTTTCGAGAGGTCAAAGAATTCCCCAGGCAGGAAGTGAATCCAATGGAAAAGGAACCAGAGAAAATAGAGTTTAATTTAGAAGGTGAAGAATCTGACTCAATAGAAGAAGCTAAATCAGAAGAAGAAGAACCTCATACTCCAATTTTGAGGAGATCATCTCGAGAAATAAGGCAACCAGAAAGGTATTCCCCTCCCGATTTTTGCTCTCATTTTCCTATGTCTATTACTGATGATGATCCTAGAAATGTGAAGAAAGTTGTTGATTCAGAATATAGTGATCTCTGGAAAAAGGCCATGGCTGAAGAAATGGATTCCTTTGAAAAAAATGAAGGTTGGAATCTAGTCCAGTTACTAGTTGGAAGAAAATCCATTTGGAAAAAATGGCTATTTAAAAAGAAGTTGAATGCAGAAGGTAAAGTGGATAAGTATAAAGCCCGCTTGGTAGCAAAGGGATATTCTCAGGTAGAGGGGATTGATTTTGGTGAAATATTTTCTCCAGTTGCAAATTAACTTCTATTATATTTCTTATTTCTATTGTTACTGCTTTTGATCTTGAAGTAGAGCATATGGATGTGAAGACAACATTCTTACATGGGGATCTGGAAGAAGAAATATACATGAAACAACCAGAAGAGTTCATAGTAAAGGAAAAGAATGAGTTGGTATGTAAACTAAAGAAGTCCCTTTATGGTCTAAATAAATCTCCAAGGATGTGGTACCAAAGCTTTGACACATACATACTTGGAATAGGGTTTGAGAGAAGAAAAGTTGATCATTGTGTATATTCCAAACAGGTTGGTGATCACTTCATTAGCATAGTTCTGTATGTTGATGACATGTTGCTGATTGGAAACAACAAAGATGTTATAAAGGAGGTAAAGTCTCAACTGTCCTCCAAGTTTGATATGAAGGATGTTGGTGCTGCAAACTTTATTCTAGGAATGGAGATAAGAAGAGATCATGCAAACAAAATGATCAGTTTAGATTAAAGAAAATATGTTGAGACGGTGCTACAGATATTTAACATGTAGGAAAGTAATCCAGAAAGGTTCCTATTCCTGTAGGTGTAAATCTATCTATAGAGCAGTGTCCCGAGACATCGGAAGAAGAAGAATACATGTCACAAGTTCCATATGCCAGTGTAGTTGGTATTTTGATGTATGCAATGGTCTATATAAGACCATACATCTCTCATGTAGTGGGAGTTTTGAGTAGATATATGTCAAAACCAAGAAACGAGCATTGGGCAGCTGTAAAGAGGGTCTTCAGATATTTGCGTGGCACCACAGACTATGCAATATGATACCAAGGAAGACCTAGACCAAAAAGAGTAATAAATGTACATGGATTTGTTGATACAAACTTGGACGGAGACCTTAATCACAGAATATCTACAAGTGGCTATGTGTTTAATCTATTTGGAGGAGCTATCAGTTGGATGAACAAGAGACAAGTTGTAGTTTCACTCTCAACTACAGAATTTGAATACATGGTAGCAACTCATGCAAGCAAAGAGTTGTGTGGTTGCAAATATTGTGGTCAGGTATTGGCTTTCTACATAAAGGTGTAAGGTTGGATTGTGATAGCCAAAGTGCAATATTCCTAGAAAAGAGCCCTGATTATCATGATAAGACAAAGCATATTGATGTGCAATATCACTTTGTGAGAGATATGGTTGAAGACAAGAAGGTGCTGCTGGAGAAGGTTGACACCGTGAAAAATGTTGCAGACTCATTAAAAAAGTCTATTAGTATAGAGAAGTTCTCTTGGTGTAGAGAATATATGGGAATTGCTACCCTGAGCCTATGAATTTATGAGTACATCAATCATTGCTATGCAAAGGAAACAACAAGTGGGAGAATGTTGGTATATGTTATATTCTTTACATGTGCGTATGGAGGGGAGGGGCGCATGTCAGTGCTATAGCTATTTGTGTCTATTTTTTGAATTTGTCTAAAAATATGTAACTTAATCCCAGTTAAGGGATTGGATTATTTTTCTGATTCGGGTTAACAGATTAGGTTATTTGGATGTTGCTGAATACCTATATTTTGTGTTGTGAGGATTCATAATGTAATGAAGAGAAAATAGGAGGTGTGGCTCCAAGGTTTTCTGGTTTTCCTGGTTAAGGGTTTCCAAGGTAAATCTATGTGTTTATCTGTGAATGATGTGGTGTGATCTCTATTTTGCTTAAAATAATCTGTATTCTTTGCTTCTCTGGATAGGTTTAAAACTTACAATTTCATCTGTAAGGACCATCTCTAGAAATTGTAAATTCCCCTCATTAAAGAACAGGAACCTTGTGACTAAACAAGACTGAAATATGAAGTGTTTAGTGCTGTGGAAATTCACTAGCTGAGAGTGAATACTCTTAGCCATAAATTCATCAAATTTAAGGCATAATGACTGGGAAGACTCTGACTCAGACTGATTTGTTCTTATTTTGAATAAAAGGCTCATCAAAAACTTAGGAATGTACCTATCAATATCAATACCTAAAAACTAAATCATTAATGAAATAATAAACTTAGTTTCCTCATTGAATAGGTTAATATCTAAAGGAAAGGACTGGTTCTAAGGAGACACATCTGACCTGAAACAACTGGTGAAACGGGACTTCTTATGTTCAAGGGTTGCATCTTGAAAGGAATGAATTAGGTATTCTCCATTAAAGTATTCTTGGCTTAGGGTAAATGAAGAAGGGACTGTAAGTGAATCCCATACGACTAAGGAATTAACATGACACATAATTTTATTTTTAGCTGAATCCATGACCACTCTTTCAGAGGAGGAATAGTTAGACGCACACCACTCAACAAAATCCAGAAAATTCAGGGTTTGTTCTGGATAGAAGAAGTAAAAATGGGACTTGAAAACACCATGTAGATATGAACGTTGGTCCTTAAATGCTGTTATATTATTTTTCAATTGATTAATAGGGCCAAAGGATGAAATAATATAAAAATTTTCACTATCTGTGTCTTCAAATACTTCCTCGATTTTATGGAACTCAAAACCTGAGCTTTTATATCTCCTCCACTGTCCATACTTAAATATTATTTGGCAGGTAAAACGTGGCCTACCTGGTAAATCGATGGGTGGAAGAGTATCTATCTAACCTGGCTTTATCCACGTACAACATTGCTTTTCTTCTCCAATGCACAAAAAGACAAACATCTTTCAACCACATGCCTTTATGTTTTATCATATTTTTCATAGTGGAATCCTCTACTATATTTCATGCAAATCTCACAGGAAAATCCTTATTTGTCCATAGATCTATTCCACCTTTACTATGAGTCATCGATCTTGATTATTGATTAGCCCTCCTTCCTTGAATCCATTGTCATACGTTTTTTCTATCTTCCCTACAATTTTCAACGGATCTTCTAATAAACATTGATCTCATACAATTCCAATCTTGACTATTGATTGATGTTTCATTTCAACGCTATCAACAAGTTAAGTGAAATCCATTGATGTTATCCATTTCAAGTATCAATATTTTATTTATTTCTTTCATTAACGATTCTGCTCAAATAACACTGTACATCAGGTGCGCATATTCTCCCAGCGGACTCAATCTCTACCATGGATCTTTACCAATTTCAATCTCAACCATTGATTAATGATACCCTTTAACATATTCTATTGATCTCCTTTCTGAATTCCTCTGTGCATCTTCAGACATCAGAATCTCCCTAGACCGTGGATCTCTTTACCTTTAAATCTCTTCCTTTGATCAAAGTGGGCCCTTTAACACATTATGTTGATCCTAGATATTAATTCATCATCTTATCTTTCATCAACGGAATCATCTCCTGCCATCAATCTTTCCAAGAATGAATACTTACCATCGATTAATGCTGGGTTTTAACAATTCTGTTGATCCTCGACTTGGTTTTCTTCATGCATCTTTCTCTAGCGGAATCCTCATGCATCGTAGATCCTTTTCCTCTTGAAATCCACACCGTATATCTGTGTGAGTCATAAACTTTTTCGTTGATTTCAAAAGTTTGCTTCTCTATGCAATTCTCACCAGTGGAATCATCTCCCATCGTAGATATCTTTTTACTTTTTACTTGACCGTAGATCTAAGCTACCTTTAAACCTTTCCGCTGATTATCAAATTTACTTTCACCTTCCATCTCTTGGTAGCAGATTGAATTCCAACAGTAGATTCCTTGCCTGAAGATCTAAACTGTGCAGTCCTTTCATTCTATAGCATGAGTGCTTATTTTTCACTTTTAACCTCTTTCCAAGGTTTATTTTGTGATTTTTCTAAGAAATAGAGGTTTTGACATCATATTTAGCTCCTTTAAACATCCTTTAAGCACCTTCTAAGCACACATTTAGTCATATCATAAAAAATTTCCATACCATATATTTTTTCTCCTTAGTCCTGCCTCATTCAACTGCTAACCAAAATGGCGCTAACAATTGTCTTCAACTGGGGATTCTATCCTCGCTACAAGGTAGCACATAACCCACATACCAGTGCTAATGTTTCTATACAAAATATTTAAAAATTTGACAACTCAAAACTCTTTTTTCCTTTTTCTGTAAATAATATAAGAAAATGGAAAATTTACAAGATCTTAGGGCCTTCTCTCTTGGATTCAAATCTTTAAATTTGTCATATGTACTGATTTGTCAATTAAATAAATATGTACAACTAATATACAAAATTACCTTCTACCTGATGACAAGTAATGTTTCATAAATCGTCCATTTATAGGGCCCCCTTTGAGATGAACCCCATCTTGACGTTGCAGAATGAATGAATTGTCTCCTCTGAAAGAAGAAATGATGTATGGCACTTTCCAAATATGATCAAATTTTCCATATTTTTCTTCCTTAGGTTCATCCCATTTTAAAACTAGATCATCCACTTGATATTTTTCCTCTTTAACTTTCCTATAAAAAGTCTTCTTCATTTTCTCTTGATGTACGTGCACTTTATCATAAGTTGTCTCTCTGACCTCATTCAACTCAATAATCTGATTTATCCTCCTCTACATGTGATTTGGCTCCTCCTCTTGTTCTTGTAGCAGCTTCATGACTGGTAGACCTAAAGAAACTCGAAATACCACCTCTGCCCCATATACCAATTGGAAAGGTGACATCCCAATTTCTCTTTTAATGCTTATTTTGTCTTCCCATAGAGAATATTTCAATTTTGTATACCAAGCTATCTTGTTTTCTTCTAACAACTTCTTGATTATTCTTATTAAACTTTTGTTGGAAGATTCTGCAAGCCAATTCCCCTGAGGATAATAAGTAGTAGAATGATTCAAACTGATATGATACTTATGACATAAGCTTCTCATATTTTTTGACCTGAAAGTTGGTGCATTATTAGTTACAATTATTCTGGGACTTCCAAACCTTGACATAATATTATTCTCCAAAAAATCCATGAAAACAACATCAGTAGCCATCCTGGTGGGTATAGCTTCAATCCACTTATTAAAATAATCAGTTGGAGTCGGGATCCATCTATGCTTCCAAAAATAATTTGGGTTGATTTCTCCAATGAAATCTAACCCCCATTGTTGAAAAGGAGCTTCTACTGAAATGGGATTAAGTGGAAAAGGTACTAGATTTATTTTTTCATCAAAGATATGACACTGATGGAAAGTTGTGATCTCTTTATAAACATTTGAAAACATGGTGGGCCAATAGAAACCAGCTCTTAAAATTTTGTTGGCACTTACTTTCCAAGAATGATGCCCTCCATAGAATCCCTGATGAAATTCTCTCATAGTTTTTTGGGCTTCATTTTCCAATAGAGGTTGAGAAAGATACCTCTTATATGTTTCCAATACAAATATTGATTCATGATACAAAACTTTGCTTCATTTTCCTTCACTGATCTAGATCTGGTTTTACTTAATGTTGAAGGTGCATGTAAATTCTGTAGAACAAAGAAAATATCACTGTACCAAGGAGATAAAGTGAAATCTTCAATCACCTGCAATCCTAAGTCCAACACATTTGAATGATTAGATAAAAAATTCAACTGTAAGGATTGATAATTGTAATTAGTTATCATCTTTGCCAGTCCCTGTCCTTTCACAAGTTTTGTAGGCATGATCTTCAAATCATATTCTATCCATACTGATATCCACTTTGATCTTTTTCCCTCTGGATCAGGTTGAGTAAGAATGTTATTTACTACATTGTTGGGTACATATGATATAATGTGGGAATGCAAAATTTACACTCTGAAATATTTCAAAGACTTTACTAAGGCATAAGCATGTTTCACCATGATGTCATATTTTAACTCCCAATCTCTCAACACCTTGCTAAAGAAAGCAATGGGTTGTTCGGAATTTTGTTGGTTCTTCTGCAACAAGAATCCAACTATTGTATGTTCAAAGGCATAAGCGAAAACTAGAAAATATCTATAAAAATAAAGACTCACTAAAATAGGGGCCTCTGTGATTGGCCTTTTGATATCATTAAAATATTGTTTGGCATCTACAGTCCATTTAATTTCATTGTCATTTTTAAACATATTTGTAACATTTCTCAATAGACCTGCAAAGCTAGGGATAAAAATTCATAATAATCTTACTAGACAAATAAATGATTGAACCTCCTTCTTATTCCTTGCTTTCTATACCTTCATAATAACATTCACTCTATTTGGGTCAATCGTAATCCCATCCTTTGAAATAACATGACCCAATAATTTTCCCTCTTTCATAGAAAAATTAGACTTTCTGGGGTTGATAGAAATACCATACCTCCTACACTTTAAAAATACATTTTCCAGATGTTTTATATGATCCTTATCAAACTTGAAATAAACTGTGATGTCATCCATATAAATTACAACAAAATTATTCTTCTCCTCAGCAAAAGATATGTCCATTTCTCTCTAGAAAGTAGATCCTGCATTCATTAATACAAAAGGAATTTTGGCATACATGAAAGTCCCCCATGGTGTAGTGAAAGATGTCTTTTCTTGGTCTTCAAGAATAACCTTTATTTGGTTGTATCCAGAAAATCCATCCATTGTAGAAATTCTTTAAGCTCCAACAACCTTCTGCAGTATGTGATCCATTTTGGGCATGCTGATGTTGCTAACACTACCCCAAAAAAAATTCATGTTTTAGGGCCCCCCTTTGATTTCATAGCTCTTGATCTTACTTAGACCTTTTTCTCCTTCATAAAGTTTCTTTTCAGTAACTTGGATTTTCTGGACAAGTCTGAAAGTTTTCGCACCAAGTATGAAAACGTTTCTGATATGCTGTGTCGAAACATTTCCTAGATTTTCTCCAATACATCGAAAAGCATTTTCCTTTCCGCCCGAATCTTTATTGTTGATTTTACATTGTTTTGACCCTATGTGTCAGGAAATTTTTCATCATTCCACCGACACAATGAAGAAGGTTTGGGTTTTTTTCACTCGATCTTGTTCTTGGGGCTTTCAACTTGTGTCAAAATAATTTTGATTTCCAGCCGATACTATTGGCAGTTTTCTCCCTTTTTAAGCCAACATGATTTGTCGGGATGTTTCACCTAAGTTGGCCAACAGTTGCGGAAAGAGTTTTCTTTCGTCACCGGTGCGTTCATTTTCGCAAAGTTTTATCGACATCACATCCTTTTTGCAAATTTTCCAATAGGTTTTGATCAAGCGTTTTTGGTATCTATCTCCGACAGTGATGGGTTGTGTTTGGTTTTATTCCCAAAGAAGGTGGATTTTTGCTTGCGTTAACAGTTGATTTTGTCACTGTCGACGCTGTTGGATGAACTACACTGACACTACTACGGTTTGGATTCAATGAAGCTAACCGACAGTTGCAGTAGAGTCATGTTTTTCAAGCCACCAAAATAGGAGGTATTTCGTCTTGCCCCGTCGACACAGTTTCATTGATGAAGTTTAAGTGTGGGTGCCAAATGTTGTTCACACACGCTCATGCGGTGTAATTTCCCCACCAAACACATTTAATGCATCATTGTTGTTTTATTGTATAAGCCTAGAGTGTTTTTTGATTACGGGCATTATGATTTGATAAGGATTGTTGAGACCAGTCTGTTTGAGCATGCATTATGGATTTACGAAGGAGTGCTACCTCTCGTTCTAAGCGCATGCCTACCAAAGTTTTCCATTTGGAGCCTTCATAGTAGTTGGCGTCGATCTTTTCGAACAACCATCAAACTATCATTTCCAGGTAGGATCTAATCCCAACATGACTTGTTTGATTGGTTAAATGAAATTTTGTTTGGTTCTTTACATTTAGGTTTCGTTTTACGAAGCTAGGTTTGTCGCGGTTGTCATCGGGTTTAAAAGCCTTCTTGTTGGCCTCTTGTTTTCTCTTTAGCAAGCATTTTTTGACTTAGCTGTCCATTTGTTGACCTATATTGCTCTGGATATGGTTCTATTTCTACCTGCTCCCATCCTTTTATTGCACCAAACCCCTCATACCACTTAGTCCATTCAAACATGGCTGGCTTAAGGCCCTGGTTGTGCAATAATGAGGCCGATATGGCCCGATTTGTATGGTGGCCCTCCCTCGACTGGTTCATATCTGTCTATGACAATAGGGGTTATTAGAGCAGTAGAGATCCAAAATCCTTTGTATTTCGGTCAATTTCATAACCTAGGTTTTCAGATAGAAGGTGTTGGCCCTAGTTGTCGGTGCCATGGCTTCATCGTTTTTTCTTTGGATTGGTGCTTTTGCAGATTGATATTTTTCTTGAGAGGATTCATTCATAGGATTTGAAAAATGCATGATATCCCAACTTGGAATGATAGATGTTTGATGACCTGGCAGTTTGAACCAGCACATAGACCAGTTTTATCATCCCGTTTTGATCTTTCCTTGGTTATGGTTTTGATCGTATGATAAGTTTTACATTGCAAAGTCATTTTTCGATGGCTAAAGATGATATGGTAAAATAATAATCATTAATATTGTTCAAGAAAGGAATGATTTGTTAACCAAATAATAGATTTTACAGTAGTTCTTCATTTTCTTATATACATGAATGCATGTGGTTTATAATTGTAGGGATGCTAAGACATGTTTTGGTGTTTTTGTGTAGCTTCAATTTGCATCCGATACTATTCCCAAGAAAGGAAAGATGAAAGATAAATTTGTTGAGGAATAGTCGGACCTAGAAATCATGCCTAGGGTGGAAATAATTTTTGAGGACACCAAATCAGTCACCAGAGCTGAGCCGAAATTCCAGTGGGGGAATATATCTCATATGATCCAAGATCAAAAGGTCCCCAACGTAGGTTTGGAGGATTTACCCTTGTGTGGAAACATTTTGAGATCGGGGATTACAAAGGTATCCACACGGCCGGAGCTTTTTCCCTACACCAAGGTCATCGGATGGATTTTTCCTAAAATGAATGCGAAGGATATGATTATGTATAATATGGAAGAAACTAGTTATGCCTCCTTCACCCCCACATACATAGCCCAAGTCTACGAATTACCTGTCGCAAAAATGATGACAGAAGGAAATTCATTCCATCATAGAGCATCTGGTGAACATGAAACCGCTAGTCTACGTACTCTATATAGACTTGTAGCACTGATCCTTAACATGATTTTTGATAGGGCTGATGGAAGATTTGATAAGATTGGTTGGGTACCACTGATGTATCATGTGACCATGGAAGGTACCATTTTCAACTGGGCGGACATAGTAGCTAATAGATTTTCTTCCTCTATACCTGCAGCGTAGGGAGGATTGCACCAGTGGAAGTCCGAGTTCTACATGGGATTGTTTTCAATTGACTATTTACTATGCCTACACCCATTTTAGAAGTTGAACTATAGTTGGAAGGATGGAAAAGCTCCTATTTACATTGCATGCCAATTGTTATGGGCTCATGGATATCATAACTCATACAAGCTCATCTATGAGGAATTCCTAATGCCTCTTTATCAGTTGATTTTTCTTGAAGAATGTAAATGTATGTCATAAGGTTCTCTAGAAGCTATAAGGGAACATGGAGATTATTTCTTCTCTAAAGAAGGAACTTATTTGAGAATGTATGGAGGAACCAAAGCCCCTTCACTAGTGCTCAAGTATGCCTCTGATTATATAGTGCATACGAAAACAGTAAGACAACTCTTTTTGGATGGATTCATAAGTTATCTGTTTGATATGAAGAAGGCGGTTTTCCTGCCAATGTCCTTCTATGTTGGTATTTATATTTTTTCCAGATCTAAAAGTGCACCAGAGTTTGTGAAAGACCTGGAACATTTCTATTTTGGTGAGAAGAGTTTTCAAATAAATGATTCTCAAGGAAAGGTTGCTGCACACCGTGTACTTGTGAAGGTAAACTTTGAGTACTCTGCTCACTTAGACAAAGATGAGGAAGTATGTCGCAATGCTTCTAATATGACTTCTCTGAACAAGAATTTTAAGAGGAAAATCACAGTTTTAGGAGGAAAAGGTAGCAGCAGCACCACTACTGAATAGAAAAGGAAGGAAGAAGAAGCTACTCAGAAAGAAAAGGTAGAAGAAACATGAAGGTTAGTCTAAGGAGCAAAGAAGTTGCTTCCTGAAGAGGCTCAGAGAGAAAACAAAGAAGAAGAGAAGAGGCGATAGGAAGAAGAATTTGCTCAGTGAAAAAAGGAATAATAAGTTGATCAAGAAAAAAAGGAAGAAGAAGAAAGAATACAGAAGGCGTTAGCTGACCGAGAAAAAGAAGAAGCTGAGAGGATAGTTTAGGAACTAATACGCAAGGAGAAAGAAGATCAAGATAGGGGGAATCAAGAACAGAGTACTACTAAAGGCGATCCTGAAATTCTGCCTTCTACTTCAGGAGATATATTAACTAAAGGTCATCTCCCTATTGTTGATTTAGGATTAGTACCCTATTGTTGATTTAGGATTAGTACTCCATCTAAGCAACATGTAGTTGCAAGTTTGGATAAAGTGTTTTTTGATCCTAAGTGAAAAACAATTGTTTGGAGATATGAAAAGAAGTTGAAAATAGGTACTCATCCTAAGGTAACCATGGTTACTAAAAAGGATATCATGAAAAATGTAGATGAAGATATTGAACAAATGGCCTTGCTCAGTGTTGCATATGCACAGGAAAGTGCTTATAATGTTGGAAAATTGAAAGGAGTCATGGACCACTACAAAGAGAAGATGGTGCAAATAAAAGAGACCCATAGAAAAGAATGAGGGGAAGGCTGAGAGGTGAAAAGGAAGCATGAAGCCACACTTTCAGATTTATAAATGCTTCAGGAAGCCTACAAGATCCTGGAAGAAGAAAAGGAAGCCTTGGCATTGTCAAACACTATTATTGATGGACAAAAGAAGGAACTAGGAATTAATATTGTGGGTCTAGAGACACAAAGGGATTCAGTTGATAAAGAAGTAGAGCAGTTGAAGGCCTCATTTGTGAAATTGGAGGCACAAAATAGTTCTTTGGAGGTTCTGTTTAAGGAATCAAATGAGTGAAAAATGGATATAACACCCCTCTGAGAGCACACTCTCATGATAAGAAGGGAAATAGATCAAGTTCAGTTAAAACTTGTAGAAGAAGTCTACAAAATTAAGAAAGCAGAATCAATACTACAGGAGATCTTGGTAATATCCACTGATTTTAGAATGAGAACTCAAGAAATTGTAGAAATTATCCAAGGCCAACTGACTTGGTTGGAGAATAATGCAGAACTTCCGAAAAATGTGCCTCAAAAGAATACAAAGAATTTGAAGATCGAATATGAACTCATGGATTCCAGCAGCAAGGCTACTACAAGACTAACAATCGCGGTTCGGAAAACATTGGAAAAATGCATGGAATTTTACAGAAGGGTGCTTATGACACACAACAGTTTCCAGATCTATACAACAAAGAGAATTCAGGAGTTTCTAGGTCAAGAGGAGAATCTGAAGTACCTTCATGACAGGATGCAAGAACATGAGCTTAACATACAACTAGTTAAGGGCCTAAATTAAAAAGTAGTAAAAATTTTGGTGGCACAAGTTGCAGTCAATAATTGCTTGATGGAAGACCAGCTCGGAGTCACTCCACCAATAGTAGTAGAGATATAGTCTCAGCTATCCGCACATGAAGTACCAATCACAATATTGGAACCTATGGACTTCAGGACAATAGCTGCACATGCAATTGCATGGAAACAATTCATGAATGGATTGGCTGGGCCCGCCTAATCTTTTGTTTTATTCACATGTGGCAAATTCTATGTAATATTTTGTATTTATTCCAATTTTCCTAGTGATCAGAATAGAGGAAAAAATTTTGTAATCGAAGATTTAAGGAATCCCAAGAGGCTAGGATAGCTAAAAATTCATTTTGTAAGAGTATAAGTAGAAGTGGAGTAGAAGAGATAGAGGACCTTTTCTGGCACACTTATGCTGAAACTTTTTGTAATGAAAACTACTTATTTTTATAAATAAAGAGAACCAAGATTTCACTGGAGGAAGTACTGTATGAGCTTCAAGATGGATTATGTGGATTGCTGAATGTGAACTACTTTTGTTTTGTCTTGCTGCATAACTGTGAGATCGTTCCGACCTATTGAATTATTTCTACAGTTTATGAATGGTTTCATTTTCTATTTCAAATCTTGTGCAATAAATGAGTAATGGATGTTTTAACTTAACAAAGCTATCTTTTTGTTATCTTTCTGCTGTATTTATGTATGAAGAATTTAATAGCTACCTGTAGGATTCTATGTGCAAAAAATACAGTATATTACTCGTTCTGATATAAATTATGCTCTCTAGGGATAGTTAGAATTAGTTTAGAATAGATTAGTTGTTCTTTGCTTTCATAGAGTGATTGTGGGGAAGGAGTGGTAAGAAGGAGGGAAGACGTGTGCATATCTAGTGATGTTCTTACCCATTGATCAATTGCATTTAGTATAGGCACTTTCATTTCATCATAAAATATAAAAAAAAACATAAACTTTTGATCTGGCCGTAACCACTAAAATAGATTTAAAACTTTCTTTAATTCTACGGTAGTCGGGCCGCTAACCAGAAAGATTGCACATTCCAAATGATAAATGATCTAATTGGGAACAATTATTGGGGAGAATCCCTACTGTTGGTACCTGGTATTTTTCTAGGCATCAACATTTTTGGCGCTAGAAGGAGGGCCACTATTGCATGGCTGGCAAAGGAAATCTGTTTATTAGAAAATTTTCCACTGGTGCTATCTCTGAGACTAGGTTTCCTGAAGACTTCATTTCCAAAGGTTAAACCCTAAAGTAGAAGTTCCAAAACAACTCTACCCTATCCCTTTTGAAGTAGTAAATCACTTGAGAAGACACACAAGGTATTATGTGAAGAAGCTTGGCAGATTGCAGACAATCCATGAATTACCTAGAAGGTGAGCTCCCACAAGATTACCCACTTACATGAAAGATTCAATTTTGGTGGGAAATTTTGAAGAATTGGTCAATTTATCCTTACAAGACATTGTTCAATCACTTAATCAGTTAGGGAAAGATTCCTTGGTTTTTCAGTCACCGATTCAGTCTCCACCACAATCTCCTCGCAGAATCATGGCTGGGAATGCACCCCCAAACGCTAATCAACCTGTGAATCCACCACCACTAGCTTGGTGAGCTAGAGCAACATTCAACCCAGTTGCTCCTTTGCATGCTTTTCCTCTGAATGTTGATAAGTCATTGCCTAATTTTGATATGGGAAAAGGAATTTCTATAGATGATCACTTGTAGAGTTTTTATTGGCTCTAGAACTTTTAGCAGTAGAGCATGAATATGTAGTGTGTAGGATGTTTCCACACACTTTTGAAACTAAAGCATCAGCCTGGTATTTTGGTTTACCAACAAATTCTATAACAAATTGGGATACTTTTGAAATATTGTTTAAAGGCAAGTTTGGTAGCCAAAGAACCACTGTCGCTCTCATGAAAGAATTGATTTCTCTGCGAATGGACAAGAAGAGAAAGTGCAGGATTTTACTTAGAGGTTTGCTTCGCATTTAAATAATTTTAGTGCTACCATAAAACCTGTTGAAGAAAATTTAATAGAATATTATACTTCAACACTTTCCCCAGACATAACAATGTTTTTTAAGAGGTCAGTAAAGCCATCTTTGGTAGAAACTTATGAAGAAGCCAAAAAATTAGAGGCTGAACTTGAAAGTATAAAAAAACACACTGCAGAACCAGATACACGGACTTTTAGCAGTGAAAAACCTTTGTTGTTGACAAGGCCTAAAGAGGAACATTCAAGTGAATTATAAAATGTTGTTAAAATGGTACAAAAGCTATCAAACAAGATTGTTGATTTAGAAAAGGATAAAGAAGCCAGTTCATCCAGAAAGTAGTTCAAACCTTTTTTCAATAAAAGAGAGGAAGGTGACACATATCAACCCTCAGTATATAGTTCTTCTATTTTAAATGTTAATGAGGTAGGAATGGATAATTTATGTACATTTCATTATGAACCTCATTTTGAAAAAAATTGTCCACAATGGATTAATTCAATTACTCTGGTTATGAACCAAATATTAGATGCAAAGATAATAGAGCCTGAAGTGAAATAAGAGAAAACAAATGAACCAGACGAAGCACATGAAATGACAATGGTATTGTAGGACTATGCACCTACTTTGGGGTTAGAGGAGGAGGAACCTATGGAGGAAATTCAAATTTTAGCAATCAATGTCACAACAAGAAGAAAAGGACCAATAATGGATTAAAGTTTATTATTGCCCAGGATTAGCAAGATTCAAGAAAGTATTAAGAATATAAGTAGTAGTACCCAAATTCCACCTAAGTATGATTTGGTCACCTCTAAAGAGAAATTTACAACAGTAATTAAGCCTATGAATGTTGTCAAAAATAGAGTAGAAAGTAACAAGAAAAGTCCGACAGAATGTGATATGGGATATGACATAATAAAGGATATCAAGAAAACCAAAGAAAATATTTATTTATTTTAAATGTGAAACTTACCTCAACAAAGAAGAAAGCTCCTGGAATCCTTTGATCCACAACCTAGTAGATCCCAGGATCATATTCAATTAGATAAAGAAATAAATGAAGCTAGTATTGGGGGGGGGGGGGGGGTATGAATCTCAAACCTTTCCATTTTTATTATCCTTTGATATTTTTTAACCATAATGTGCATAATTGTTTGGTAGATTATGGCGCTTCTTCTAATTTCATGCCTCTTTCATTTTGTAGAAATATAAATGGCCAACCCACGCCTTCCTCATATAAAATCATACAGTTGGATAGAACAACAGTCAAGGTGGTAGGAGAAATGAAGAATGCATTGATATGGTTATATGCAGATGAAAGGGTTTTCCAGTTTATAGACATCATGGTAGTGGATATACTAGAAGTATATGGTTTGATATTGAGCAGGGGTTGGTCTGTGAAACTCATGGGTACTTTGCAATCGACTAGTCAGACTTGTGGTTTCCCTATAAGAACTTCCAGAATCAGATCAAACTAATGAGGGAACCACACATGAAGCATAATGTGACGCAATTGGAAGGAAAAAAAATGAGCCTGTAAATTTGTCACATTCAAGTTTGGGTAACTATTTCATAGATCTTGAACCTGGAAATTATCAAGCGAAAGAAGCCAACAGTGAGTCAGATAAACAGTCCGAGCTCCTTCATTTTTCTAGGGCTGACAATATTGATTGTAACATAGTTAATTTAGATTCTAATTTTGAGAGTAACAATAGCTATGTATAGTTAGAAGATAAATTTTGGTTGTTATTTTTTACGGTTCTAAAACTCAAGAGGGATCAAGAGTCAGATGCTCTAATCCAGGGCTTGAAAAAGGCCATTGAATTCAAAGTAAGGAATCTAAAAGTTTTTGGGGATTTTGAAATAATTGTCAAACAAGTTCGAAACACAATTCATTGTCTGTCACCACATTTAAAAGGCTACCAAAATGAAGTTTGGGAACTTATAACAAATTTTAATGCTTTTAATATCAATTCAATTCCTCAACTACAAAACGTAGCGGCTGATTTGTTAGCTACTTTTGCTGCAATATTGGTGCCTACCAATCACAAATGCTCAATTGAATTAATTTTCAGGCCATCTGTACTAGACAATGTCACCAATTTGAGGGTATTTGATGTCGATCAACAAATTTTGGAGTTCTTAACAAATGATGAGACTTTCAAAGACTTAGTGATTGATGACAAAGAACATGAACCCAATCTTCAAAGTGGGAACTTCATACCAAAAGGGGTAAGAACATTGGAAGGGATTTTTTATTTGAATAGCAAGTTTAGAAATCCTACCAATGCCAAAACAAACAGTTCAACAATGCAATATGAGCTGATCAATCTTGGGATAGAGGTTGAACCCAAGTATGTGAACTTGGGTAAATGTTGTTCATCGGGTGAGAGGAGCAAATTCATCAGTTTATTTCAACAATATCAAGATTTTTTTCTTGGACATATGAGGATTTGAAGACAGATGATACCTGCATCATCTAGCATGTTATTCCTATTAAAGCGGGAGTGAAACCATTTCAACAGCCACTAAGGAAAATGCACCCCAAAATGGAACCCCTAATTCAAAACAAAGCAAAGAAGTTACTTGATGCGAAAATCATTTTCAAAGTTCAACTCTCAGAGTGGGTGGAAAATATGGTACCAGTAAGAAACAAATCTAGTGAAATAAGACTATGCGTATACTTAAAAATTTTGAACCATCCTTCAGACAAGGATAATTATCCAGTCCCACCAATGGAGAAAATATTACAGATGGTTTCAGGTTCTAAATTGTTCTCCTTATTGGATGGGTTTTCAAGCTACAAGCAAGTATTGGTAGCAGAACAAGATAGGTTGAAAACCACATTTCGTACAAAGTGGGGAACTTTTTCTTACAGAAGAATTCCCCTCAGGCTCATCAATGCTGGAGCCACTTTCCAAAGGGAAATGGATAAAGTGTTATGGGGTTTAATTGGCAATAGTGTGGTGGTTTATCTGGATGACGTAACAGTTTTCTCCAAGAAGAGAGAAGAGCATATGTTTCATCTAAAACAAATTTTTGACCGTTGTCGAAAATATGGCATCTCTTTGAATCCTAAGAAATGTGTTTTCACAGTATTAGAAGGAAATCTGTTGTGTCACATACTTTCTAAAAAAGGAATCTCCATAGACCTGGAGAGGATAGAATCTATAGCAGAGATTCCCTTACCCCACAATAAGAAAGGCTTGCAATATTTCATGGGGACTATAAATTTTATTTGAACGTTTGTTCCTGATTTTGTTCAAATAGTCAAGCCTTTGCAACAAATCGTGAAGCAGAGTGTACAGTTTAAATGGAATGACATAGAAAAGGGTGCATTTAACAATATCAAAGAAGCAATATCCCATGCACCTTCACTTAAAAGTCCTGATTTTGAGAAGGAATTTATCTTTTACACTTTCACTTCGGATAACTCACTCGCAACAATGCTTACACAGAAGGAAGAAAGGGGATATGAGTACCCCATATAATTTATGAGAAATGGGTTGCAAGGTGATGAATTGAATTACCCTGCTATTTATAAATAGGCGTATGCAGTCTTTAAAGCAATAAAACAATTCAGGCCTTACATTCTTAAAATTAGAACCAAAGTGATTGTTCCTCACCCGACAGTTCGAACCCTTTTTATACAAAAAGACTTGGGAGAAAGAAGAGGAAATTGTGTGACCTCTTTACAGGAATATGATTTGGAATTTAAACCAGAAACTATTATCAAAGGGCAAGGGCTCTGCAAGTTAATGGTTGAAAGTCAAATAAATGAAGACAATGATTGGGGAAATGAAGCTGAATTGCATATGATTGATGTGTGTCCTATTTGTACAGCTCCAGAGTCTTGGTATAGAGATCTGATACATTATCTCGAACACGGGTATTTACTAGAACACTGGAATTCTAAACAAATAAAAGAACTCCATTTGAAGTCGGCATCTTATCAAATAATAGATGGAGTTCTTTTAAGAAAGAACTATTATGGAGTATTTTTGAGATTCCTGGAACAAGAAGACGCGTCTAAAGTTGTTAAATAATTGCATGATGGTCCTGCTGGAGGACATTTTTCATGAGATACTACAACACACAAGATTCTAAGAGATATATACTACTAGCCAAACTTGTTTAAGTATGCTCATGCTTATGTTTGAAAGTGTGACACATGCCATAGAAGAAGTGGGAGACAAGCAAAGGCAGTTGGGCCATTGCAACCGATTATTGTTTCAAAACAATTTGAACAATGGGGAATTGATATAATTGGAGAAATCAATCCCAATTATTCGTTGTAGAAAAAATACATCCTCAACCACTGATTACTTCACAATATGGGTGGAAGCAATTCCGTTACAGAAAGTGAACGAAGATGCAATCATAGACTGCTTACAAAATAATATTATGACCAGGTTTGGGATTCCAATTTCCCTGGTTTTTGATAATGCATCTTACTTTTCATCGATTAAGCTTAATGAGTTTGCTAATGAGAAAGGAATTAATTTGAATTATTCTGTTAATTATTATCCACAAGGTAACTGATTAACTTAATCAACTAATAAAAAACTTATTAGAATTTTAAAGAAAACTGTCATAGAAAATTAGAGAAGTTGGCATGTAGCTCTTCCAAATGCACTATGGGCTAATAGGGTCACACCCAAAAATTCCTTACGAATTTCAACTTATACTTTAGATTATGGAAAGGATGTTATTTTACTCTTGAATATTTTATTGTCATCTTCTCAATTAGCCCAGATGTCAATAGGGTCTGGTAGTGAGGTTTTACAATCTCGAATTAATAATTTTCTAAAACTTGAGGAGTCTAGGCTCAAATCTAAAGAGAGATTTAAGCGCCAGCAGGAAATCATCAAAATATGGTTTGACAAATGTAAGTTTAGGAAGGGAAGCTTTTAAGTAGGAGATTCAGTTCTCAAGTGGGATCACCCGCATGATGAGAAGCGAAAGCATACTAAGTTTCAACACCTATGAGTTGACCCATTTCAAATTGTTGAAAAGTTAGGCCCCTCAATGTATAAGTTACAGGATTGATAGGGGTGGGAAGAGAATCTGTCTATCAATGGTCTAGTTCTCAAAATTTATTACACTTAGTACTGTAGGAACTTTTTGTACATAAATAAACTTTACACTTGTTTTGATTTCTTTTAGTTATGTTTTCTTTGTTTCTACTGATTTGATTTTCTTTGCATTTGATTTATTTCAGTTTTCCTTTGCTTTATTTTAGTTTTATTTCAAAATAAGCTAGCTCAGCTTTTGGTGCTTGGGGGACATTGGAATTTGGACAAACTGCCAATATTTTTAATCCAAGAACTGCTCATTGGAATTTATCTATGTCAAATTTCTATCAAAACAAAATTCTTTAATTTGATAGACTGTTGAAGGGAGGCTATTTTAAGAACACATTGAAGTCCTATTTTAAACCCTGTTAAATAAATGAGGTAGGAGAGGTCTAGAATACTATTTTAGGGCTCCACCCACTTCACATTAATATCTACCCTAAGAATCTTGCAGCAAATGACCCACAAAAAGGAAACAAGACGGAGAGGTGTATGGTATTCAAAATAATCCCATGCCATAAATAAAAGCCAAAAGGATTAATATAAAGAGTCATACTCCGAAAGAGAAAATATATCAAAAGAATATGCTAAAACCTAAACGGTAAATGATTGGATTGCTCAAATGTTATTCCCCGTCTATGAGCTAAAACAAATTATCACTCACACAAAAGGACACCATGGAGATAAGAACCTAAATCAAATCTCAAATACAAAAGAAGCAATCCGGGAAGACTCAAAAGAAAAAAGTCTTAAGCATCAAAAGAATGCAAAAGGACATGGGAATGAGGAACAAATGAATACATCTGTCCAAACTCTATTGCGATCATGTTGTGTCTCAGCCGAAAGAAACCAAATGCAAAGGTAAATGAATCTCACATTTTGGCCTCAAAAGAGTTATCGAGACTTTGAAAACCTAGTTACCATACCCAAAGGGACTAAAATCAATGAGATGTTCTAAATCTTACATTCCTAGAAAAGGTCTAGATTTTTAAATAATTTTGAAAGATAGTTTTCTAATGAAATAATTGGTTTAATGGAATGCCATAAAGCAGTGTTGTGTTTTAAAATATAGGTTTTCCAGAGATATATGTTCACCAGCCAGTCGCCAATTGTTGTTGCTGCAACCACTACCCCCAAAAAAATTCATATTTTAGGGCCCCCCTTTGATTTATTAGCTCTTGATATTACTTAGACCTTTTGCTCCTTAAGAAAGTTTCTTGTCAGTAACTTGGTTTTTTTGGACAAGTCTGAAATTTTTTGCACCAAGTATGAAAACATTTTTGATCCACTGTCTCAGAACATTTCCTATATTTTTGCTGATACAACAAAAAGCATTTCCCTTTTTTCCCGACGCTTTACCGTTGATTTTATGTTGTTTTGACCCGATGTGTCGGGAAAGTTTTCATCATTCCGTCGACACATCAGAGAAGGTTCAGGTGTTTTTTAGCCGATCTTGCACTCGGAGCTTTCAACCTCTGTCATAAATAATTTTCATTTCCAATCGATACTGTAGGCAGTTTTCTCCAATTTGAAGCTAGCGTGATTTGTCGGGATGTTTCACCTAAGTTGGACGACAATTGCGGCTATATTTTTCTTTCATCGCCAATGCGTTTGGTTTGGCAAGGTTTTATCACTGTTAGATCCTTTTTCAAATTTTTCGATAGGTTTTGATCGGGCATTTTTAGTTTCTATCTCCAATAGTGTTGGGTTGCGTTTGGTTTTCTTCCCGAAGAAGGAATATTTTTTTTTGTGTTAATAACCGGTTATGTCACTACCAAAGTTGTTGGATGAATTGCATTGGCACTACTGCAGTTTGGATTTGATGAAGCTAGCTGACCGTTGTAGCAAAGTCATCATTTTTGAGCCACCACAGTCGAGGTATTTTGTCTCACCCCTCTGATGCAATTTTGCCGATGAATTTTAAGTGTGGGCACCAAACGACGTTCGCACATGCTCGTGCAGTGTAATTTCTCCAACAACCACATTTAATATGTCATCATTGATTTATTAAATGATCCTGGGGTGGTTTTTATTTTGGGCATTACGATTTGATAAGGATTCTGAAGAATAGCTCGTTTGACCATGCATTACATAGTTTCTAAGGACTGGTACCTCCCATTCTGAGCACGTGCCTACCAAAGTTTTCCATTTGGAGCCTTCATAGCAGTTGGCCTAGAGCTTTGCAAAAAACCATCGAACTATCCTTTCCAGGTAGGATATAATCCTATCATGGCTTGTTTGATTAGTTAAATGGAATTTTCTTTGGTTTTTTGCATTTAGGTTTCGTTTTGTGAAGTTAGGGTTATCGCGGTTGTCATCGGGTTTAAACCCTTCTCCTCGGCCTCTTCTGTTGTATTTAGAAAGAATATTTTGACCCAGTTGTCCATTTGTTGAACTAGCTTGCTCTGGCTATGGTTTTATTTCTACCTACCCCCAGCCTTTTCCTACCCCAAACTGCTCAAACCACTTAGTCCATTCAGACATGTCTAGCTTAATGCCCTAGTTGTGCAATAATGAGGCCGAGATGGCCCAAGTTTTCCTCCAGCCCTCCCTTGACTGGTTCATATATGTCTACGGGGATAGGGGTTATTAGAGTTGTAGAGATCCAAAATCATTTGTATTTCAGTCAATTTCGTAACCTAGGTTTTCAGATAGAAGGTCTTGGCCCTAGTGGCTGGTACCATGGCTTCACCGTTTTTTGTTTGGATTGGTGCTTTTGCAGATCGGGAGTTTTCTTGAGAGGAGTCATGCATAGGGTTTGAAAAATCCATGATAGCCTGAATTAGAATGCTAGATGTTTGAGGACCCAGCAGTTCGATCCCACATGTAGATCAGTTTTATCATCCCATTCTGATCTTTCCTTGGTTATGGTTTTGATCGTATGAGGGGATTTATAGTGCAAAGTCATTTTTTGATGGTTAAGGATGATATGGTAAAAGAATACTGGTTAAGCTTGTTCTATAAAGGAATGATTTGTTAACCAATTAATATATTTTACAATAGTTCTTCATTTTCTTATATACATGAATGAATGTAGTTTATAATTGTAGGGATTCTAAGACATGTTTTGGTGTTTTTGTGTAGCTTCATTATTCATGTGATACTATGCCCAAGAAAGGAAAGAAGAAAGCTAAATTCATTGAGGAAGAGTCGGACCTAGAATTCCAAGCCATAGAGATCCAAAATCCTTTGTATTTCGGTCGGTTTCGTAACCTAGGTTTTTAGATAGAAGGTGTTGGCCCTAGTTGCCAACGCCATGGCTTCATCATTTTTTCTTTGGATTGGTGCTTTTGTAGATTGATATTTTTCTTGAGAGGATTCATTCATAGGGTTTGAAAAATGCATGATATCTTGACTTGGAATGCTAGATGTTTGATGACCTAGCAGTTCGAACCCGCACACAGACCGGTTTTATCATCTCGTTCTGATCTTGCATTGGTTATGGTTTTGATTGTATGATAAGTCTTACAATGCAAAGTCATTTTTTGATGGCTAAAGATGATATGGTAAAATAATACTTGTTAAGATTGTTCAAGAAAGGAATGATTTGTTAACCAAATAATAGATTTTGTAGTAGTTCTTCATTTTCTTATATATAAGAATGCATGTGGTTTATAATTGCAGGGATGCTAAGACATGTTTTGGTGTTTTTGTGTAGCTTCAATTTGCATCCGATACTATTCCCAAGAAAGGCAAGATGAAATATAAATTTGTTGAGGAAGAGTCGAACCTATAAATCATGCCTAGGGTGGAAATAATTTATGAGGACACCAAATTAGTCACTAGAGCCGAGCTAAAATTCCAGTGGGGGAAGATATGTCATATGATCCAAGATCAGAAGGTGCCCGACATAGGTTTGGAGGATTTATCCTTGTGCAAAAACATTTTGAGATCGGGGATTAAAAAGGTATCCACATGACCGGAGATTTTTCCCTACACCGAGGTCATCGGATGGATTTTTCCTAAAATGAATGCGAAGGATATGATTATGTATAATATGGAAGAAACTGGTTATGCCTCCTTTACCCCGCATACATGGCCCAAGTCTACAAATTACCTGTCTCATAAGTTATCCTGACCGATGATTGGATAAATAGTTTCACTACTGATTATATTGGATGCGCAAAAATGATGACAGAAGGAAAGTCATTCCGTTAGAGAGCATCTGGTGAACATGAAACCACTAGTCTACGTACTCTATATAGACTTGTAGCACTGATCCTTAACATGATTTTCGATAGGGATGATGGAAGATTTTATAATATTGGTTGGGTACCACTTATGTATCATGTGACCATGGAAGGTACTATTTTCAACTGGGCATATATAGTAGCTAATAGATTTTCTTCCTCTATACCTGCAGTGTAGGGAAGATTGCACCAGTGGAAGTCTAAGTTCTACATGGGATTGTTTCTAATTGACTATTTACTCTACCTACACCCATTTTAGAAGTTGAACTGCAGTTTAAAGGAGGGAAAATCTCCTATTTACACTACATACCAATTGTTATGGGCTCATGGATATCATAACTCATACAAGCACATCTATGAGGAATTCCTAATGCCTCTTTATCAGTTGATTTTTCTTGAAGAATGTAAATGTATGTCAGAAGGTTCTCTAGAAGCTATAAGTGAACATGGAGATTATTTCTTCTCTGAAGAGGGAACTTATTTGAGAATGTATGGAGGAACCAAAGCCCTTTCACTAGTGCCCAAGTATGCCATTGATTATATAGTGCATAAGAAAGCAGTAAGACAACTCTTTTTGGACAGATTCAGAAGTTATCTATTTGATATGAAGAAGGCAGTTTTCCTGCCAATGTCCTTCTATGTTGGTAGTTATAATTTTTCCAGATCTAAAAGCGCACCAGAGTTTGTGAAAGACCTGGAAAATTTCTATTTTGGTGAGAAGAGTTTTCACATAAATGATTCTTAAGGCAAGGTTGTTGCACACTGTGTACTTGTGAAGGTAAACTTCGAGTACTCTGCTCACTTAGACAAAGATGAGGAAGTATACCGCAATGCTTCTAATATGACTTCTCTGAACAAGAATTTTAAGAGGAAAATCACAGTTTTAGAAGGAAAAGGTAGCAGCAGCAGCACTACTGAACAGAAAAGGAACGAAGAAGAAGCTACTTAGAAAGAAAAGGTAGAAGAAACATGAAGGTTAGTCAAAGGAGCAAAGAAGTTGTTTCATGAAGACGCTTAGAGAGAAAATGAAGAAGAAGAGAAGAGGTGAAAAGAAGAAGAATTTGGTCAGTGAAAAAAGGAATAAGAAGCTGATCAGGAAAAAAAGGAAGAAGAAGAAAGAATATAGAAGGAGTTAGCTGACCGAGGAAAAGAAGAATCTGAGAGGATAGTTGAGGAACTAATACGTAATAAGCAAGGAGATCAAGATAGGAGGAATTAGGAACAAAGTACTACTCAAGACGATCCTGAAATTCTGCCTTCTACTTCAAGAGATATATTAACTAAAGGTCATCTCCCTATTGTTGATTTAGGATTAGTACCCTATTGTTGATTTAGGATTAGTACTCCATCTAAGCAGCATGTAGTTGCAAGTTTGGATAAAGTGTTTTTCGATCCTAAGCGAAAAACAATTGTTTGGAGACCTGAAAAGAAGTTGAAAATATGTACTCATCCTAAGGTAGCCACGGTTACTAAAAAGGCTATCATGAAAAATACAGATGAAGATCTAGAACAAATGGCCTTGCTCAGTGTTGCATATGCACAAGTAAGTGCTTTTAATGTTGGAAAACTGAAAGGAGTCGTGGACCACTACAAAGAGAAGATGGTGAAAATAAAAGAGACCCAGAGAAAAGAATGAGGGGATGACCGAGAGGTGAAAAGGAAGCATGAAGCCACACTTTCAGATTTAGAAAGGCTTCAGGAAGCCTAGAAGATCCTACAAGCAGAAAAGGAAGCCTTGGCATTGTCAAACACTATTATTGATGGACAAAATAAGGAACTAGGAATTAATATTGTGGATCTAGAGACACAAAGGGATCTAGTTGATAAAGAAGCAGAGGAGTTCAAGGCTTGATTTGTGAAATTGGAGGCACAAAATAGTTCTTTGGAGGTTCTGTTTAAGGAATCAAATGAGTGGAAAATAGATATAAAAACCCTCCGAGAGCACGCTCTCATGATAAGAAGGAAAATAGATCAAGTTCAGTTAAAAATTATAGAAGAAGTCTACAAGATTAAAAAATTGGAATCCATATTACAAGAGATCTCGGTAATATCCACTGATTTCAGAATGAGAACTCAAGAAATTGCAGAAATTATCCAAGGCCAACTGACTTGGTTGGAGACTAATGCAAAACTTCCGGAAAATGCGCCTCAAAAGAATACAGAGAATTTGAAGATCGAATATGAACTCATGGATTTCAGCAGTAAGGCTGCTGCAAGACTGACAACCGCGGTTGGGAAAACATTGGATAAATGCATGGAATTTTACAAAAGGGTGCTTACGACACATAACAGATTCCAGATCTATACAACAAAGAGACTTTAGGAGTTTCCAGGTCAAGAGGAGAATTTGAAGTACCTTCATGACAGGATGCAAGAACATGAGCTTAACATAGAGCTAGTTAAGGGCCTAAATTAAAAAGTGGTAAAAATTTTGGTGGCACAAGTTGCAGTCAGCAATTGCTTGCTGGAAGACCAGCTTGGAGTCACTCCACCAATAGTAGTAGAGATGAAGTCCCAGCTATCCGCACATGAAGTAACAGTCACAATATTGGAACCTATGGACTTCAAGACCATAGCTGCACATGCAACTACATGGAAACAATTCATGGATGGATTGGCTGGGCCAACCTAATCTTTTGCTTTATTCACATGTGGCAAATTCTATGTAATATTTTGTATTTATTCCGATTTTCCTAGTGAGCAGACTAGAGGAAAAAATGTTGTAATCGAAGAGTTAAGGAATCCCAAGAGGCTAGGATAGCTAAAAATTCATTTTGTAAGAGTATAAGTAGAAGTGGAGTAGAAGAGATAGAGGACCTTTTCTGGCACACTTATGCTGAAACTTTTTGTAATGAAAACTACTTATTTTTATAAATAAAGAGAACCAAGATTTCACTGGAGGAAGTACTATATGAGCTTCAAGATGGATTATGTGGATTGTTGAATGTGAACTACTTCTGTTTTTTCTTGCTTCATAACTGTGAGATCGTTTCGACCTGTTGAATTATTTCTACAGTTTATGAATGGTTTCATTTTCTATTTCGAATCTTGTGCAATAAATGAGTAATGGATGTTTTAACTTAACAAAGCTATCTTTGTGTTATCTTTCTACTGTATTTATGTATGAATAATTTAATAGCTACCTGTAGGATTCTATGTGCAAACAATACAGTATATTACTTGTTTTGATATAAATTATGCTCCCTGGGGATAGTTAGAATTAGTTTAGAATAGATTAGTTGTTCTTTGCTTTCATAAAGTGATTGTGGGGAAGGAGTGGTAAGAAGGAGGGAAGACATGTGCATATCTAGTGAGGTTCTTACTCATTGATCAATTGCATTTAGCATAGGCACTTTCATTTCATCATAAAATATAAAAAAACATAAACTTTTGATCTAGCCATAATCACTAAAACAGATTTAAAACTTTCTTTAATTCTACGGTAGTCGGGCCACTAACCGGAAAGATTGCCCATTCCAAATGATAAATGATCTAATTTGGAATAGTTATTAGGAAGAAACCCTAATGTCGGTACCTGGTATTTTTACAGGCATCAATAGTTTTGGCACTAGAAGGAGGGCTGCTAGTGCATGGGTGGCAAAGGAAATCTGTTTATTAGAAAATTTTCCACTGGTGGTATCTATGAGACTAGGTTTCCTGAAGACTTCATTTCCAAAGGTTAAACCCTGAAGTAGAAGTTCCAAAACAACTCTACCCTATGCCTTTTGAAGTAGTAAATCACTTGAGAAGACACACAAGTTCTTATGTGAAGAATCTTGGAGGATTGTAGACAATCCATGAATTACCAAGAAGGTGAGCTCCCAGAAGAGTACCCACTTACACGAAAGATTCAATTTTGGTGGGAAATTTTGAAGAATTGGTGAATTTATCCTTACAAGACATTGTTCAACCACTTAATCAGTTAGGACCAGATTTCCTGGTTTTTCAGTCACCGATTCAGTCTCCACCACAATCTCCTCGCAGAATCATGGCTGGGAATGCACCCCCAAATGCTAATCAACCTATGAATCCACCACTACCAGCTTGGCGATCCAAAACAACATTCAACCCGGTTTCTCCTTTGCATGATTTTCCTCTGAATGTTGATAAGTCATTGCCTAATTTTGATCTAGGAAAAGGAATTTTTGTAGATGATCACTTGCAGAGTTTTTATTGGCTCTAGAACTTTTAGCAGTAGAGCATGAATATGTAGTGTGCAGGATGTTTCCACACACTTTTGAAACTAAAGCATCAGCCTAGTATTTTGGTTTAGCAACAAATTCTATAACAAATTGGGATACTTTTGAAATATTGTTTAAAGGCAAGTTTGGTAGCCAAAGAATCATTGCTGCTCTCATGAAAGAATTGCTTGCTCCACAAATGGACAAGAAGAGAAACTGCAAGATTTTAGTCAGAGGTTTGCTTCCCATTTAAATAATTTCAGTGCTACCATAAAACCTGCTAAAGAAACTTTAATAGAATATTATACTTCAACACTTTCCCCAGACATAACAATGTTTTTTAAGAGGTTAGTAAAGCCATCTTTGATTAAAACTTATGAAGAAGCCAAAAAATTAGAGGCTGAACTTGAAAGTATAAACAAACATACTGCAGAACCAGATACATAGACTTTTAGCAGTAAAAAAACTTTGTTGTTGAAAAGGCCTAAAGATGAACATTCAAGTGAATTATAAAATGTTTTTAAAATGGTACAAAAGCTATCAAACAAGATTGTTGATTTAGAAAAGGATAAACCAGCCAGTTCATCAAGAAAGTAGTTCAAACCTTTTTTCAAGAAAGGAGAGGAAGGTGACACATATCAACCCTCGGTATATAGTTCTTCTATTTTAAATGTTAATGAGGTAGGAATGGATAATTTATGTACATTTCATTAAGAACCTCATTTTGAAAAACATTGTCCACATTGGATTAATTCAATGACTCTGGTTATGAACCAAATATTAGATGCGAAGATAATAGAGCCTGAAGTGAAATAAGAGAAAACAAATGAACCAGACGAAGCACATGAAATGACAATGGTATTGTAGGACTATGCACCTACTTATGGATTAGAGGAGGAGGAACCTATGGAGGAAATTCAAATTTCAGCAATCAATGTCACAACAAGAAGAAAAGGACCAATAATGGATTAAAGTTTATTATTGCCCAAGATTAGCAGGATTCAAGAAAGTATTAAGAATATCAGCAGTAGTACCCAAACGCCACCTAAGTATGATTTGGTCACCTCTAAAGAGTAATTTACAACAGTAACTAAGCCTATGAATGTTGTGGAAAATAGAGTAGAAAGTAACAAGAAAAGTCCGACAGAATGTGATATGGGATATGACATAATGGAGGATATCAAGAAAACCAAAGAAAATATTTATTTATTTGAAACGTGCAACTTACCTCAACAAAGAAGAAAGCTCCTGGAAGCCTTTGATCCACAACCCAGTAGATCCCAGGATCATATTCAATCAGATAAAGAAATAAATGAAGTTAGTATTGGGGGGGAGTATAAATCTCAAACCTTGCCATTTTTACTATCCTTTGATATTTTTAATCATAATGTACATAATTGTTTGGTAGATTATGGAGCTTCCTATAATTTCATGCCTCTTTCATTTTGTAGAAATATAAATGGTCAACCCACGCCTTCTTCATGTAAAATCATACAGTTGGATAGAACAACAGTCAAGGTGGTAGGAGAAATGAAGAACGCATTGATATGGTTATATGCAGATGAAAGGGTCTGCCAGTTTATAGACATCATGGTAGTGGACATACTAGAAGTATATGGTTTGATATTGAGCAGGGGTTGGTCTGCGAAACTCATGGGTGCTTTGCAATCGACTAGTCAGACTTGTGATTTCCCTATAAGAACTGCCAGAATCAGATCAAACTGATGAGGGAACCACACATGAAGCATAATGTGACACAATTGGAAGGAAAAAAAATGAGCCTGTAAATTTCTCACATTCAGGTTTGGGTAACTATTTCATAGATCTTGAACCTAGAAACTATCAAGTGAAAGAAGCCAACAGTGAGTCAGATAAACAGTCCGAGCTCCTTCAGTTTTCCAGGGCTGACAATATTGATTGTAAAATAGTTAATTTAGATTCTAATTTTGAGAGTAACAATAGTTATGTACAGTTAGAAGATAAATTTTGGTTGTTATATTTTCACGGTTCTAAAAATCAAGAGGGATCAAGAGTCAGAAGCTCTAATCCAGGGCTTGAAAAAGGCCATTGAATTCAAAGTAAGGAATCTAAAAGTTTTTGGAGATTTTGAAATAATTGTCAAACAAGTTCGAAACACAATTCATTGTCTGTCAGCACATTTAAAAGGCTACCAATATGAAGTTTGGGAACTTATAAAAAATTTTAATGCTTTTAATATCAATTCAATTCCTCGACCGCAAAATGTAGCAGCTGATTTGTTAGCTACTTTTGCTACAATATTGGTGCCTACTAATCACAAATGCTCAAATGAATTAATTTTCAGGCCATCTGTACTAGACAATGTCACCAATTTGAGGGTATTTGATGATGATCAACAAATTTTGGAGTTCTTATCAAATGATGAGACTTTCAAAGACTTAGTGATTGATGACAAAGAACATCAACCCAATCTTCAAAGTGGGAACTTCATACCAAAAGGGGTAAGAACATTGGAAGGGATGTTTGATTTGAATAGCAAGTTCAAAAAGCCTTCCAATGCCAAAAAAAACAGTTCAACGATGCAATATGAGCTGATCAATCTTGGGACAGAGGTTGAACCCAAGTATGTGAACTTTGAGAAATGTTGTTCACCAGGTGAGAGCAGCAAATTCACCAGTTTATTTCAACAATATAAAGATTATTTTCTTGGACATGTGAGGATTTGAAGAAAGATGATACCTGCATCATCCAGCATGTTATTCCTATTAAAGTGGGAGTGAAACCATTTCAACAGCCACTAAGGAAAATGCACCCCAAAATGGCACCCCTAATTCAAAACGAAGCAAAGAAGTTACTTGATACGAAAATTATTTTCAGAGTTCGACACTCAGAAGGGGTGGAAAATATAGTACCAGTAAGAAACAAATCTGGTGAAATAAGACTATGCGTATACTTCAAAAATTTGAACCATGCTTCAGACAAGGATAATTATCCAGTCCCACCAATGGAGCAAATATTACAGATGGTTTCAGGTTCTAAATTGTTCTCCTTATTGGATGGGTTTTTAGGCTACAACCAAGTATTGGTAGCAAAACAAGATAGATTGAAAACCACATTTCGTACAAAGTGGGGAACTTTTTCTTACAGAAGAATGCCCCTCGGGCTCATCAATGTTGGAGCCACTTTCCAAAGGGAAATGGATATAGTGTTTTGGGGTTTAATTGGCGATAGTGTGGTGGTTTATCTGGATGATGTAATAGTTTTCTCCAAGAAGAGAGAAGAGCATATGTTTCATCCAAAACAAATTTTTGACCGCTATCAACAATATGGCATCTCTTTGAATCCTAAGAAATGTGTTTTCACAGTATTAGAAGGAAATTTGTTGGGTCACATCATTTTTTAAAAAGGAATCTCCATAAACCTGGAGAGGATAGAATCTATAGGAGAGATTTCCTTACCCCACAATAAGAAAGGCTTGTAATATTTCATGGGGACTATAAATTTTATCTGAAGGTTTGTTCCTGATTTTGCTCAAATAGGCAAGCCTTTGCAACAAATTGTGAAGCAGAGTGTACAATTTAAATTGACTGACATAGAAAAGGGTGCATTTAACAATATCAAAGAATCAATATCCCATGCACCTTCACTTAAAATTCCTGATTTTGAGAAGGATTTTATCTTTTACACTTTCGCTTTAGATAACTCACTCGCAGCAGTGCTTACACAGAAGGAAGAAAGGGGATATGAATACCCCATATAATTTATGAGAACTGGGTTGCAACGTGATGAATTGAATTACCTTGCTATTTATAAATAGGCATATGCAATCTTTAAAGCAATAAAACAATTCAGGCCTTACATTCGTAAAAATAGAACCAAAGTGATTGTTCCTCACCCGACAGTTGGAACCCTTTTCATAAAAAAAGGCTTGGGAGAAAGAAGAGGAATTGTGTGACCTCTTTACAAGAATATGATTTGGAATTTAAACCAAACACTATTATCAAATGGAAAGAGCTCTTTAAGTTAATGTTTGAAATTCAAATAAATGAAGACAATGATTGGGGAAATGAAGTTGAATTGCATATGATTGATGTGTGTCCTATTTGTACAGCTCCAGAGTCTTGGTATAGAGATCTGATACATTATCTCAAACAAGGGTATTTACTAGAACACTGGAATTCTAAACAAATAAAAGCACTCCATTTGAAGTCGGCATCTTATCAAATAATAGATGGAGTTCTTTCAAGAAAGAACTATGATGGAGTATTTCTGAGATTCCTGGAACAAGAAGACGCGTCTAAAGTTGTTAAAGAATTGCATGATGGTCCTGCTGGAGGACATTTTTCATGAGATACTACAACACACAAGATTCCAAGAGATGGATACTACTGGCCAACCTTGTTTAAGTATGCTCATGCTTATGTTCGAAAGTGTGACACACATGCCAGAGAAGAAGTGGGAGACAAGCAACGGCAGCTGGGCCATTGCAACCGATTATTGTTTCGAAACCATTTGAACAATGGGGAATTGATATAATTGGAGAAATCAATCTGAATTCTTCGTTGTAGCAAAAATACATCCTCAGCCACTAATTACTTCACAATATGGGTGGAAGCAATTCCATTACAGAAAGTGAACGAAGATGCAATCATAGACTTCTTACAAAACAATATTATGACCAGGTTTGGTATTCCAATTTCCCTGGTTTTTGATAATGTGTCGTACTTTTCATCAATTAAGCTTATTGAGTTTGCTAATGAGAAAGGAATTAAATTGAATTATTCTGTTAATTATTATCCACAAGGTAACTGATTAACGGAATCAACTAATAAAAAACTTATTAGAATTTTAAAGAAAACTCTCATAGAAAATCAGAGAAGTTGGCATGTAGCTCTTCCAAATGCACTAGTATGGGCTGATAGGGTCACACCCAAAAATTCCTTAGGAATTTCACCTTATACTTTAGATTATGGAAAGGATGTTATTTTACCCTCGAATATTTTATTTTCATCTTCTCAGTTAGCCCAGATGTCAATAGGGTCTGGTAGTGAGGTTTTACAATCTCGAATTAAATCTTTTTCTGAAACTTGAGGAGTCTAGGCTCAAATCTAAAGAGAGATTTAAGCACCAGCAGGAGATCGTCAAAATATGTTTTGACAAATGTAAGTTTAGGAAGGGAAGCTTTGAATTAGGAGATTCAGTTCTCAAGTGGGATCACCTGCATGATGAGAAGGGAAAGCATACTAAGTTTCAACACCTATGAGTTGACCCATTTCACATTGTTGAAAAGTTAGGCCCCTTAATGTATAAGTTACAGGATTTACAGGGGTGGGAAGAGAATCTGTCTGTCAATGGTCTAGTTCTCGAAATTTATTACACTTAGTACTGTAGGAACCTTTTGTACATAAATAAACTTTACATTTGTTTTGATTTCTTTTAGTTATGTTTTCTTTCTTTCTACTGATTTGCTTTTCTTTGCATTTGATTTATTTTAGTTTTCCTTTGCTTTATTTTACTTTTATTTCAAAATAAGTTAGCTCAGCTTTTGGTGCTTGGGGGACATTGGAATTTGGACAAACTGCCAATATTTTTAATCCAAGAACTGCTCATTGGAATTTATCTATGTCATTTTTTTATCAGAACAAAATTCTTTAATTTGATAGACTGTTGAAGGGAGGTTATTTTAAGAACACATTGAAGTCCTATTTTAAACCCTGTTAAATAAATGAGGTAGGAGAGGTCTAGAATACTATTTTGGGGATCCACCCATTTCACATTAATATCTACCCTAGGAAGCTTGCAGCAAATGACCCACAAAAAGGAAGCAGGACAGAGAGGTGTATGGTATTCAAAATAATCCCATGCCACAAATAAAAGCCAAAAGTATTAATATAAAGAGTCATACTTTCAAAGAGAAAATACATCGAAAGAATATACTAAAATCTAATCGGTAAATGATTGGATTGCTCAGACGTTATTCCCCGTCTGTGAGCTGAAACAAATTATCACTCACACAAAAGGACACCATGGAGATAAGAACCTAAATAAAATATCAAATACAAAAGAAGCAATCTGGGAAGACTCAAAATACAAAAGTATTAAGCATCAAAAGAATGCAAAAGGACATGGCAATGAGGAACAAATGAATACATCTATCCAAACTCTATTGCGATCATGTGGTGTCTCAGCTGAAAGAAACCAAATGCAAAGGTAAATGAATCTCACATTTTGGCCTCAGAAGAGTTATCAGGACTTTGAAAACCTGGTTACCATACCCAAAGGGACTAAAATCAATGAGATGCTCTAAATATTACATTCCTGGAAAAGGTCTAGATTTTTAAATAATTTTGAAAGATAATTTTCTAACAAAATAATTGGTTTAATGAAATTCCATAAAGCGGTGTTGTGTTTTAAAAGATAGGTTTTCCAGAGATCTATGTTCACCAGCCAGTCACCAATTTTTGTTGTTGCAACCACTACCCCCAAAAAAATTCATTTTTTTAGGGCCCCCCTTTGATTTATTAGCTCTTGATATTACTTAGACCTTTTGCTCCTTAAGAAAGTTTCTTGTTAGTAACTTGGTTTTTCTGGACAAGTCTGAAATTTTTTGCACCAAGTATGAAAACTTTTCTGATCCACTATGTCAGAACATTTCCTATATTTTTGCTTATACAATAGAAAGCATTTGCCTTTCTGCCCGATGCTTTACCGTTGATTTTGCGTTGTTTTGACCCAATGTGTCGGGAAAGTTTTCATCATTCCATTGACACATTGGAGAAGGTTCAGGTGTTTTTCAGCCGATCTTGCGCTCAGGGCTTTCAACCTATGTCATAAATAATTTTCATTTCCAACCGATACTATCGCCATTTTTCTCCAATTTGAAGCTGGCATGATTTGTCGGGATGTTTCACCTAAGTTGGATGACAATTGCGGCTATATTTTTGTTTCATCGCCGATACGTTTGGTTTGGCAAGATTTTATCACTATCGGATCCTTTTGCAAATTTTCTAATAGGTTTTGATCGGGAATTTTTTTTTTCTATCTCCAATAGTGTTGGGTTGCGTTTGGTTTTCTTCCCGAAGAAGGAATATTTTTGTTTGTGTTAACAACCGATTATGTCACCACCGAAGCTATTGGATGAACTGTGTCGGCACTACTACGGTTTGGATTCGATGAAGCTAACTGACAGTTGCAGCAGAGTCCTAGTTTTTGAGCCGCCACAGTCGAGGTATTTTGTCTCACCTGTCTAACACAATTTCGCCAATGAATTTTAAGTGTGGGCGCCAAACAACGTTCGCACATGCTGATGCAGTGTAATTTCCCCACCAACCGCATTTAATATGTCATCATTGATTTATTAAATTATCTTGGGGTGGTTTTTATTACGTGCGTTATGTTTTGATAAGGATTCTGGAGAATAGCTCATTTGAGCATGCATTACATATTTTCAAAGGAGTGCTACCTCCCATTCTGAGCACGTGCCTACCAAAGTTTTCCATTTGGAGCCATCATATCATTTCGCCTCGAGCTTTGCAAAAAACCATCGAACTATCCTTTCCAAGTAGGATATAATCCTATCATGACTTGTTTGATTGGTTAAATGGAATTTTCTTTTGTTGTTTGCATTTAGGTTTCGTTTTGTGAAGTTAGGGTTATCGCAGTTTTCATCGGGTTTAAAAGCCTTCTCCTTGGCCTCTTCTTTTGTCTTTAGAAAGAATATTTTGACCCAGTTGTCCATTTGTTGACCTAGCTTGCTTTGGCTATGGTTTTATTTCTACCTGCCCCCAGCCTTTTCCTACCCCAAACCACTCAGACCACTTAGTCCATTCAGACATGGCTTGCTTAACACCCTGGTTGTGCAATAATGAGGCTAAGATGGCCCGAGTTTTCCTCTAGCCCTCCCTTGACTGGTTCACATACATCTATGAGGATAGGGGTTATTAGAGCTATAGAGCTCCAAAATCATTTGTATTTCAGATAGAAGGTGTTGGCCCTAGTGGCCGATACCATGGCTTCACCATTTTTTCTTTGGATTGGTGCTTTTGCAGATCAAGAGTTTCCTTGAGAGGAGTCATGCATAGGGTTTGAAAAATCCATGATATCCTGAATTAGAATGTTAGATGCTTGAGGACCCAGTAGTTCAAGCCCACATGCAGATCGGTTTTATCATCCCATTCTAATCTTTCCTTGGTTATGGTTTTGATCATATGAGGGGATTTATAGTGCAAATTCATTTTTTGATGGTTAAGGATGATATGGTAAAAGAATACTGGTTAAGCTTGTTCTAGAAAGGAATGATTTGTTAAAAAAATAATAGCTTTCACAATATTTCTTCATTTTCTTGTATACATGAATGAATGTGGTTTATAATCGTAGGGATTCTAAGACATGTTTTGGTGTTTTTGTGTAGCTTCATTATTCATGTGATACTATGCCCAAGAAAGGAAAGAAGAAAGCTAAATTCATTGAGGAAGAGTCGGACCTAGAAATCATGCCTAGGGTGGAAATAATTTATGAGGACACCAAATCAGTCACCGGATCCAAGTCAGAATTCAAGTGGGGGAAGATGTATCATATGATACAATATCAGAAGGTCCATGATGTAGGTTTGGAGGAATTACCCTTGTATGGAAACATTTTCATATCGAGAATTACAAAGGTATCCACGTGGTCAGAGTTTTTTCCCTGCGTCAAGGTCATTGGATGGATTTTTCCTAAAACGAATGCGAAGGATATGATTATGTATAATGTGGAAGAAAATGGCTATGCCTCCTTTACCCATGCATACATAGCCCAATCCTACAAATTTCTAGTCTCAAAAGTTATCCTGACCTACAATTGGATAAATAGTTTGACTATTGATTAAATCGGATGTGCAAAAATGATGACAAAAGGAAATTCATTCCGTTAGAGAGCATCTGGTGAACATGAAACCTCCAATATACATACTCGATATAGACTTGTAGCACTGATGCTTAACAATATTTTTGGCAAGGCTGATGGAGGATTTTATAAGATTGGTTTGATACCACTGATGTTTCATGTGACCATGGAAGATACTGTTTTCAGCTGGGTGGACATAGTAGCTAATAGATTATCTTCCTGTATATCTACAACACAGGGAGGATTGCTCCATCGGAAGCCTGATTTCTACATGGGATCATTTTTAATTGACTGTATACTTTTCCTACACCCATTTGAGAAGATGAACTACAGTTGGAAGGAGGGAAAAGCACCTATTGACAGTGCATACCAATTGTTATGGGCTCACAGATATCATAGCTCATACAAGCTCATCTGTGAGGAATTCCTAATGCCTCTTTATCAATTGATTTTTATTCAATAAAGTAAATGTATGTCAGAGGGTTCTCTAGAATCTATAAGGGAATATGGATATTATTTCTTCTCTGAAGAGGGAACTTATTTGAGAATGTACGAAGGAACCAAAGCCCCTTCACTACTGCCCAAGTATGCCACTGATTATATAATGCATAAGGAAGTAGTAAGACAACTCTTTTTTGACGGATTCAGAAGTTATCTATTTGATATGAAGAAGGTGGTTTTCCCACAAATGTCTTTCTATGTTGGCAGTTATAAATTTTCCAGATTTAAAAGCGTAACAGAGTTTGTGAAAGACTTGGAAAATTTATATTTTGGTGAGAAGAGTTTTCACAGAAATGATTCTTGGGGAAAGGTTTCTACACAACGTGCACTTATGAAGGTAAAATTCAAGTAATCCGATCACTTAGAAAAAGATGAGGAAGTATACCGCAACACTTGTAATGTGACTGCTTTGAACAAGCGTTTTAAGAAGAAAATCATAGTTTCAGGAGGCAAAGGTAGCAGCAGCAGCACTACTGGATAGAAAAGGCGGGAAGAAGAAGCTGCTCAGAAAGAAAAGGAAGAAGAAACATGAAGGTTAGTGGAAGGAGCAACAAAGTTCTTGGTTGGAGAGGCTCAGAGAGAAAAGGAAGAAGAAGAGTAGAGGCAAAAGGAAGAAGAATATTCTGAGGAAAAAAAGGAAGAAGAATTTGCTCAGGAAAAAAAGGAAGACATTTCATTAGCCACCGAAAGGACAAGTTCTTGGCGGTTAAAAGGGTTTTTCGAGGATACCACTATCCGCCGAAAGCTGAGTTTCACCGAGACATGGGGTAAATGGTTTCGGTGGATTAGGCAAAAGGGATATCATTTCATTAGCCATTGAAAGACATCATTTCGGTGGCTAGCAAACAAACTCCCGAAGACTATTAACCACCGAAAAGGTGAAAATGGAAACGGTTAGAAATCGGTCAAATCACACCCCATCAACCAAGCAGCGATGATTACAAAGCGTGATAAACCATTGAAAGGACATGAGGCTGTGTAATTGTGTGAGGAAATGAGTAATAAGGTCATTATGTGAAACTGATGATGACTGAGGTGATGAAACCCTCTTTCTCCCTCCACCTTTCCATAGAGTTGCAGAAGGCCCAATAAGTATCCAGACTGATTTTGACATCATTGATGGGAAAGGGGTCTCAAAAATATAAACTGAAGACATCACCCTCTGCCCTTAGCCTCATTCATGAAGGATAAATCCCTCATAATCAGTGCCAAATATTTAGTGAACCCCACCCTTGAATTGAGCATTTCCCTCCACCAGAAAACCATCTCTGAGAAGCAATCTGCTAAAACACTGTCATACAGAACTTAAACTTATTTTTGCAGGTACCCAGGAGTAGCATTCAATAATATGAAGAAGGGAGGACCTACTCTCAGGTAGGATTTGGGAGATATCATATATTTGGAAGCACATCCAAAGGTGTGTAAACTTTTCCAGGATGTTGGCTACTATAGGTTTTGTGAGAAGATACAAGATTCACATCAGCAGGTGGCTGGGGTATTTGCTCTCTCATTTGATGGCTCCAAGGAAGTCATAGGTAAAGAGGAATTCCACATAAATAAAACCCTAATTACTGAAGTGACTCAACTCACTGGCATAGGAGAAAAGTGGTTCAAAAGCACCATACCAAAGGATGTAGAGTTCAGGTCTTACCTAAAGCCTGAGCATAAAGGAGTGGTGTGGAAGAAGAGTGTGCCATCCTCCTGGTTAGAAGAGAGGTGGCAGCAACTGCTGAAGGCCAGTGTGGTCTAAATAACATGTGAAGGAAGATATAACATATCCATGATCTACCATTTTAAATTAATGAAACACTTCACAGGTAAAAGCCCACAAAAGTTTCCCTTTTACTTACACAGGAGTTTGGGGAAAATGGCACACCAGGTGAAGGCTCAGCCAACCAAGATTGTTGGTAGACTGTCTCACCATGGCCTCATCCAACTGTTGATCCAAGAGTTGTTTAAAAGGAGGAATATGTCATGGCCTTATTTATTATTTTGGAATGGATTTGAAATAGGCCTTTAGCCAGAAGAAAAGGGGAAGTCTCCTGCCAAAAAGTCCAGCACACTAAGGAGTGGGAGAAGAAAGAGAAGGGCTATATCCCCAGCAGTAGTAGAACAACCTCCCTCCTCTTCCAAAGCTAAGAAGGTCAAAAGAAACTTGGATTTCAGTGAGAAGGGCCAGGAAGTTGCAACACCCAGTGAGAACATCTTGAACCTTCCATACTCAGACTCAGAAGAAGAACAAGAGGAAGGTGCAGAGCTATCTTTGCAGATTTTAGCAGTGACTAAAGAACTACCATCCCTACACCAAATGATCAAGAGGAACCAGAAAATAAGGCTTCCTCCAGCAAGCCCAAAACTCAAAATATAAATTAGTTGCTAAGACAAGTGTATGAGATGGAGATTTTAGAAAGAGAGATAAAGAAGAACAATGTTATATTGAATAAGAGGAATAAGAAATTGCATAACTCTTTCCTGGATATGAGAGGAAGATACATCTTGCTCAAAAGAAGAAACCTAAGGTTCATGAAGGACAACACAATATTGTATAGGATGATTAGGCTCCAGAGACTGCAGCTAAAGGAGGCCAAGAAAAACCCTAGCACCCACCTAGCGTTTGAAACCCTAGCTGAAGCTGCAGTTAACCTTCAGCCTCCAGAAGCCAGCCAGGTTGCTATTAAACCTCCTAATACAGAGCCTGCTGAAGAAGAAAACTGAACAGAAAGACTTGACAGAACAATTTTGTTGGTGGCCTAAGAATTTTTAAAGAACATGGCTTTCCGTGGCTTAGGTGGACGCTGAGGCAGTTCATTAGCCACCAAAAGCCTCGCTTTTGGAATCTAACGATTATGATATTCTATTCTCTTAACCACCGAAAGAAGACAGAGGCATAATATTAAAATTTTGATATGCAAGACCAATTTTTGGCGAACATGGATGGCTCAGGGACAAAGTCTAAAGATGAAGGATGCTGAAGAAAGAATCATGGAAGATGTGCTTTAGTTTTGCTATGGCATAAAGGGAGAAAATGCCACCAACACTCAGATGTCAAAGAGAAGTAGTGAATTAACTAGCATAGGGCTAGTGGCAGTGATTTCTAGCAGTTACCTTAGTTATCTGAAGGTTCATACAGTGAAATAATTCTACAGTTAGTTAGAAAAGTAGTTAATTAGGGTTTTTTAACCTAATTTTGAAAAAAAACAGTTATTTTGTTTATTTTTGTTAAATCAAATTCAAGTTTTTAGGATATGAGTATTTTTTGTAAAGGCTATAAAGCCTAAGACTTATTTTATTGAAAGGGTTTGACTTCGGGGACTTGTAGACCATTTCTATTGTCAAGCTTCTCATTTTTCTCATGACCTAATAAGTCTTTGTTCAACTTATAGCCTTCCATTTTTGTTCAACTTCCATTTTTGTCTTATCTATGCTTATGCTTCAATTTGTTATTTAGGTTATATTCAAGTTAATTAATGTCGGATAGTTTTCACCCTATTGGCATGTTGATGTGATTTGAATTATAAGTGCTTTCCTTATCATGATTTAGCCATTTATATGTATCTATTTTATGTATGAATCTGCCAACATGATGAGTTCTCCATACCTGCACCATATTGTCAACCTCTGAACAGTTGTAACTAAAATCCTTGTACATGATTGAGTTACATGCATGTCTTGAGAGTGGAAGGTCATATAGGTCACCTGACTTGATCCATTTTAGAAAACCCCAAAAACATTGTAAGTTACTAGGAATCCTTGAGCTACAACCTAGAGGAGTTTCTTGGAGTGATAAAAACCTTTTAGGGTCACGGCGTGCCTCTATATGAATAGTGCGAGACCCAATGGAGAACCGCATAATCCTCTAGTATTTTACTGCAGCTTCTTCTGATAAATGGGGGACTTTTACAACTCCTGCCTACAATGCTTCCTAGTAGACCCAAAAGTGGATCGCGCAATCCTCTTGCCTAGTAGGTCCCTTGACCCAGCACACATTTTGATACCATGTGCCTTTACATACCTTAACTGCTTCAACCTCCATCCCTTGGTAATCCATTGGCTCCATCCAAGACACTAGTTCAATTAGGATCAAGAGCCAACTATATGTGATAGTTTCTCTTTGGCCTGAACTTCTACTATGTCCTCTATCAATTGGTTCAGCAAGAAGAGTGCCCAGTTCATTTTCACCCCTTACATGCATTGTTCCGCACACGCAATCACCCCTGAAGTGCACTTGATGGGGCAATTTTGGCAGACAATCTTGCTTGCTAAAATCCTAGCGCTGATACATACCACACGGTCATTGATGTTATCAATGTAGTACGCCCTTCCATCACGCTGCAAGTCATACTTCAGCTTCAACTGTGCAGCAATCCGCTTATCATTATCCATTCCTTTGAAATATTTCGATGGGTCTAGCCCATATTTTGGTAGCCCCGTAATATCTAAGATGAGGTCCACTGTGACCACGACTGGTGTGTCCAACCACAACGTCCCTCCATGGAAACAGGCCAAAAGCTACTTGAAACAGGTATTTTCCTCATTCAACTGCCCAAAGTACGGCATGTTGATTAATCCCAACAACCTAGCTTTATCCAATCCCTTCGCCCAAACCTATGGGATGCATACTTTGGTCCACCTGCGACTGAGGGAAATGAGACATATGGTTCATTCGCTACATCCTGTAATTCCAATAGTTCATGGTCGTCGTATTTCAACTGCACTAATGCTGGTAAAATATCTTTGTTGCACACCATCCCTTTCGATAGTGATGGCATCTTCGGCTGATACTTCTGATTCTTGGTTAGCCGTCGAAGATGTGCACCGGGTCGAGTGGGAGCGATATACCCTGGGATATCCTTAACAAAGATGCATGTTCATGCCACAAAGTCTACAACCCCAGATCTTGATGTCCTCATCTACATAATTCCCTCTCCTTGTGCCATAATATACATTCTTGTCTACCTCTTCTACAGCATCAGAAGGCTCATCTTCTATCCCTTTCGCTTCCTCTTCAGGATCAACGATGATTCAACTGACTCACTAGTGAATTCCTAAAAAATGGTTACTGGTCTGAGTGGTGAGTCCCTCTCAGTCAAAATCTCTACTATTTCTGGGTGCTCTGCATGCCGCAACAATGCCCCACAAGGTTCTAGTTGACACACACCCTCTTCTTCACTCTGCAACTCATGCAATTTGATCGGTAGATCGGGAACTTAACTTAGTTCAACAGTCCTTACAACTCAACTTAGCACAATGGGAATTTCAACCCACGTCGGGCACCTTCTTATAGCATCAAGTCGATCCATCCTCATCATTACCAAATCAAATGCAGAAATCATGACCAAATCTATCATTAACGACCCAAATCCATTGGCAATCCTATCGAGCTAATGGTCAGATCGACCATAAATGTGTGTCACTTCAATGAGTTCCACCGGTTAACTGCTTTTAAATTTCTATATTTATTTAATGATTTGACTATTTCACAGCCCTACAGTTATCGCGGCTTGTCTCCCTAACTGTGCTACCAACTCCTACTCTAGCGCAACCACTTCCTCCTGGCACACCCTTCTTCTTTCTATCTATTCCTCCTATTTTTTTTTCATTTTTTTCATTGCGGAGTGCCTCAAGCATTGCATGGTTCCAACCCTATCCTATAGGGCCTTAGTCAGCTACCATTCACCAATTTTGGCAGAACCGCTCCATCTAATTATTGTAGTTGAACTGCCCCCCCAGAAGTAATGCAATTAACAAGATATGGACCTAGCTAGTGCATCTGTAACTTACCTGGATGCTTCATGAACTTGTTGTCATATAACAGCACCAAATTGCCTTGCTGAAACTGCTTGTTCTTTATATGGAGATCATGCTAGGCATTTTGTCGATCTATTTCGATGCACTGATGGAACCCTGCAACAAAGTTGTCCTCTTCGAGTTGTATCAACTGTGCCACATGCTCCTCTAGCACTAATTCATCATCCATGCCTGTCGCTGCTACAATGTGTAGACTGGGAACAATGTACTCCATAGGCATAACCACCTCTTGCACATACACCAATTTGAACAGTGTATGTCCCATCAATCTCTAGCAAGTGGTGCGATATGTCCACAAGACTACGGGAATATTTAAATCCCAATCACCGCGATTAGCATTATATACCTTTGTAAGCGCATGCTCTAAGATCATGTTGATTGCTTCTACAGTTCCATTCGTCTGTGGATGATATGGGGTACTTTTCTTGTGTTGTATTTGAAATTCCTCTGTCAACGCCCTTACTGGACGGTTGATGAAGTGACTACCCTGGTTGCTCATCAATATCCTTGGGCATCCAAATCATGTCACAATATTATCAAATAGGAACCTTGTTGTTGTCGCAGTGATGCAATCCACAACTGGTGTGGCCTCCACCCACCTCATCAAATAGTTTGTTGTTGTGATTATATACCATGCACCAGTTCTCTTCCCAGGTGGGTTGATTGGACCCACAAAATCCACAACCCATTTATCGAAAGGTTGTAAGGTTACTTGTGGCACTAGCGACATATCAACCCTCCACGATATTTTTCTAGTGCATTAACACACATCATAGGTCCGTGCATAATCGATTGCATCATTATGTAAAGTGGGCCACCAGATCCCTGTGTGAAGCACCTTTCTTGCAGTAATGCGATCGTCATAGTGTCCCCTAGTGACTCCCGCATGTGCTTCTACCAAAATATTCCCTTGTTCATGTAGTAGGACACAGCACTGCAAAATTTCATCTGGTCCAAGCTTATATAGGTGTCCGGCAATCAACTGAAAGTCATAATCTTTAACCACCAATTGCTTCTTGTGACTAGTTGAAAATTCATCTAGTGCAATTCTCGTCACCAAAAATTGGATTATTTGAGCATAGTAATCATCTTCCATGTCGAATTTGAACAACTGCGCATCAGGAAACCATTCATAAATATTGGTGGGCCCCACACCTATCTCAATTCGAGACAAATGATCTGGGCCAGCATTCAAGCGACCCATCTTCACAATTATTTCAAAATCAACCTCTTGAAAGAGAAGTAGCCAATGACATATCTTCCCCCCCAGCACATGATTATTGACTAGGTAATTCAAATTAGAATCATCTGTAAACATATTAAAGTGACCTCCTAAGAGGTAATGCCTAAATTTCTAAAGTGCATATACCATCGCCATACCTTCTCCCTCTATGGTTGTATAATTTTTCTCAGCAAATGACAACTTTCGACTGGCGAAAGTGATCGGGTGATCAAGATCTCCTTCACCAGGTTGCGTGAGCACTACTCCTAACACGACAAATGATGAATCAACATGGGCATGGTTTCAATATTATAATCCTCCCTTGTCCAATTTGGTCAATTATGTCTAAATCTAGATTCATTTCAGTCTATTTTTAGTCACTAGGACCATTGGGTCCACTTCGCCTAATTGGGACACATGTACCAGTTACTAAAGTGTGGTGAACACTAATTGAGGCCAACTGCCACTGATTTCACTTGCATGCATCAGTTTAGGATCCTCCTAGATCAATCTCTATAAATTAGGAGCCACTACGAGTTCCAATACGAACCTTTGTTAGTTGAGTTGAGTTGGTGACTAGTCAAGCTCAGTTAGGAGTCAGTTACATTGAGTTCTAGTCTTTTACATTCAGTTCTACTCGGTTAGCACTAGGATTGTATAGATGCATGCAAGTGAGGCACATTTACTCACCTACCTCAGTTATTTAGACTAGCTAACACTGAATTAGACACTTGAGTTTGGATTTTGAACTCCGATAATGATTTAGAAAAGGTCAGTTAACCATTCAATCAAGTAGAGTCAAACCAATTCGAATTTCCTCACATGGATTCGAATTGCATGAGGCTATTTAGCCATTTTACTTCATTGTAATTAATTATCTAATTACTTTTGATTAATGAAAGCATTCATATTTGCAAGCCATTTTGCATTGTTTCATTCTTCAATTTCTGAGTAAATTGTGTGATATATCTTGCGAGTTGTGTGTTGGTCCACATATCTATGTTCTCAATTTAATATGGTATCAGAGCTTTAGCAGGACAAGGCACTTCTCCCACTATAGATTCATAATTGGATCAAAAAACAAATTGAGCAAAATTGCTCCTTCCAGTACTGCACCAGAAGTGGAGAATTTATCACTTAATATCCCAAGTAAAGGAATTGTTGATCAAGTTTGCTTGATCAACTATGATGGGTGTGATGAAAATTCCAAAAGTGTAGGTTGTCGACCTTATTTTTTCTATTTGATTGTGTGATTTATAGCTTGAACAGTCTCCTTCACTGCATTCACTACAAGCAGCTCAGTCTCCTTCACTACATTCGCTACAAAATCTCTATCTCCTTCACTACATTCAGAATGGCTCCTCCAATGGAGATTCTCACTCCTTTCAACTACCACTAGTGGAAGGAGGACATGCAGATGTAGCTTCACTCCAAAAGACTCTTTAGACTCACAATGGAGACAGAGGCAGAGCAAGTGCATTATGTTGACAAAGAAAAGCATTGGAATAGGCTTGATGAAGCATATGGATTCTTGTGCCTCTCAATATCTTGAGATATTCTCTTCCACATCAATGGATTGAAGACTCCCAAGTAGGTTTTGGATAAGCTTGCTTCTTTGTTTGATAAGTAGGATGACCTGAGGATCTATCAGCTAGAGAATGAGTCGATTTCTCTTCATCCATCCAAATTCGAAACACTGAATGAATTATTCACCAAATTCAAGAATCTAGTGTTCCAGTTGAAGCTGTGCAAGGTTGAGAAGGAGGATGATCAACTAATTCTTTCCAATATCTCAAAACTTGGTGTAAACTACTTAGTATTTGTATCAACCTTTCATCCAGTGAAGATCACTACTCCAAATTGGAGGATTCCTACTCTTAATTGCTTCATTGAATCTCTGACTTAGGAGCATGACAAGTTGATCCAAATGGGGATCATTCGATCTTCCACAGATTAAGCACTGGTTGTAGGAGGACCTAAGGTAGCGAATTATGAAGGGAAGACAAAGGATGAGTCTCCCATGGAGAAAGAGCAGTCAAATGATCCTTCAGATTCAAATAGAAGCAAGAAGTGGCAAAGGAAAGACCCTATGTTCTTACTGTAGAAAGGGTTTTCATCCAGAAAGATCCTGTATGAGAATAACAATTGATGAGATGGATCTTCTTCTAAATAAGCATAACATTACTCTACCTGCTAGTGCAAGGAAGGTTGACCATAGAGAAGAAACTAAATAACATGAAGATACATGCCATGCACTGAAGGCTAGCTGCTCAACAACACATGCCTTCCTCATTGATTCTGGAGCTTCCAATCATATGGTTGCATGCAGAGAATCATTCTCTTCATTCCAGTATTTTGATAGTCCTAGTATTCAAATGGGTAATAACATTCCAATTCGAGCCAAAGGGAAGGTTTCTATCAACCTTGAACATGGAAAGTTCAAATATGTGCTTTATGTGCCCTACTTAGCTGCAAATTTGTTATCTGTATAGAAGATGACTCATACTGGCTCTCCAAAGCGAGTGACATTTGATCCTGACTCAGTGGATATCACAAATATCTCTACTGGGAACATCATAACGAAGGGTGCTTCAAGTCATTCCTCCAAGGCATATGAGTTCTCACACTTCATTCCATTTTTAGAACCAGTCCACTCTCAGAAGGGAAGGTAAGACCATTCCATCTACTTCTTTTGCAGTTTTCACTAGTATTGCAGAACCAATTGTATCAATTTATGAGATTGAGATTCATGGTGATTCAGATCCATATCCAGTCCCTACTCCCAAGCGGGAAGCTAGGAATATGACTGTAAATCCATCTGACACTCAGAAGACAAAGAACCTTGCGTTATGTCATGCAATATTACCTCCTTCACAGAGATGCAAAAAACTCCCTATGAGATGATACATGGTAAGGGCTGATCATTTACATTGCCTTCAGAATAATAGAGTGGATCATGCACCTCTTCATCCAGAAAGAGGAAAAGGTTACATTCCTCCTTCCTTCCATCATCATTTTGGGAGAAGATGGAGAAGTTTACATTCCAGGCCCTAGGATACATGTGCATAGAACATCATGCATGCTGCTTTGCTACATCATAGATATGAAGGTTGCAGCAACATATTTTCAAGTTTTTCAAACTTGAATACTTATTCTATATGCTTAGTAAGAGGGGGTTTTTTTTCACATGTGGTTTTTTTCCAACTACTTAGATTGAGAAGTTACTTTACTTGTTGTAATGGGTGACCTATGGTATTAAGTTACCAGGGCCCACAAATTGTCCAAGTTAACATTCAGGGGGGGTGTTAGGATTATAATCCTCCCTTGTCCAATTTGGTCAATTATGTCTAAATCTGGAGTCATTTCAGTCTATTTTTAGTCACTAGCACCATTGGGTCCACTTTACCTGATTGGGGCACATGTACCAGTTACTAAAGTGTGGGGAACACTAATTGAGGCCAACTTCCACTGATTGCACTTGCATGCATCTGTTTAGGAGCCTCCTAGATCAATCCCTACAAATTAGGAGCCACTTGGAGTGCTGATACCAACCTCCATTAGTTGAGTTGAGTTGGTGACTAGTCAAGCTCAGTTAAGAGTTAGTTACATTAAGTTCAGGCCTGCTACATTCATTTCTACTCATTTAGCGCTAGGATTGCATGACTACATGCAGGTGAGGCACATTTACTCACCTACCTCAGTCAGTTAGACTAGTTAACACTGAATTAGACACTTGAGTTTGGATTTTGAACTCCAATGGACTCCGATAATGATTTAGATAAGGTCATTTAACCATTCAATCAAGTAGACTCAAAACAATTTGAATTTCCTTACATGGATTCGAATTGCATGAGGTTATTTAGTGATTGTACTTCATTGTAATTAATTATCTAATTACTTTTGATTAATGAAAGGATTCACATTTGCAAGCCATTTTTGCACTGTTTCATTCTTCAATTTCTGAGTAAATTTGTGTGATCTGTCTTGTGAGTTGTGTGTTGGTCCACAGATATATGTGCACAATTTCATACATGGAACTCCTTTTTCCAGTCTGGGAACAAAAGTATTAGTGGCGAAAACATCTTGGCCTTTAGTGTGTCGAAGCTTCCTTGACATTCTTGACTCCATATGAATGCAGCATCTTTCTTCAACTGTTTCTCCATAGGGGCAGTAACCGTAGCATGGCCTTTGATGAATTTGAGATAATACCCAGTGTGCCCCACAGTCGCCCTAAGCATATTCATATTCGTCGGTGGTAGCAAGCTCAAAATGAGCGCTATCTTCGTAGGGTCAACCAACAATCCTTTCTTACAAATAATGTGACCCAACAACATTCCAAAGGGTGCGTAAAAAATACACTTCTTTGAGTTCAGTGCAATCTGATGCTATCGACACCTTTCCAGCATCAGTTGTAGGTTTTCTAGATGATCCCTAATCAGACCATACATTGTCCAATCATCCATATAAACTTGTAGGAACTTCCGAATAAAATATTTGAATGCAGCAACAACAACCTAGGAAAATATCGTAGGTACATTCTTCAATCCAAAATACATTACTGTGTATTGGAAGCAACCCCATTCAGTAAAAAACATTGTTTTATGCTGATATTCCTTTGCGATCCTAATCTGGTGATAACCAGAAAATCCATCTGTAATAGAGTACATATCCTAACCGCCTACTCCTTCGAGTACTTCATCTGTGAATGGTGTCGGAAATGGATCATGCATACAAGAATCATTCAATTTTATTAAGTCAACACACATTCAAACTTCACCAGTTTTCTTGTCTTGAACCACCATAGGACTGATCCATTCTGATTCTTCCACTAGCTCAATGATTCTAGCATCCAACATCCGGTTGAGCTCAACCTTGACTCTTTTTTTGTATCATGGATTCAGGCGATACGGCCTATCTCTTACTAGTTTTTCATCTAGATTTAATGGGATTTTCATCTCCCCTAAATCACCCAGTATCCCCTTCACTTTTGAGAACTTCGTTGGAAATAGATCTTGAAATTCATGCAAGAGATTTGTGATCTTTTCCATGGTCTCTTCATCCCACTAATCCCCAATACTAGAAAATTTTGGGTTTTCCTCCATCCCAATGTTAAAATTTCTAATATTCAGTGGCTAATTCATAGAACCGGTCGGGATATATAACGCTGTGACATCCCTACTCCCTTATGTTTCTATAATATTGATATTCCATAGCTCATTGTCATCCTCATGTCCACCACACACATTGTAACATTCCATCATCGACTGCATGAGGCAATGTGCATGTGGATCCACTGGATATGCAACTGGTACTACCTTTAATACCACATCCTGGATGATTTGAAGTTCATTGTGGACATCGGGACTGGCATCCACAAAACTAAAGGTATGAGAAAAGAAAACCGCTAGGTCCTCCCAAGTGGTTATTTCTTTGTGCAACTCTGCTAATATATACCATGACCTTGGAATTTAGTCCAAGGTGTGAAAAAAGGCATGGACCCATTCATCCTTTGTTTGTGATTCCCAAAAATTATCACTTTCAATTATGTAACCATTGGGGTCAGTCTGCCCATCATACTTCCCAGTGTGATATACTTATGAGTTGCCAAAGTGAACTATCATCAACCGTCGACACTGCGCCCATACATTAATTGTTTTCTTATGAGTCACCCACCAGCGTGTTGGAGTAGCTTTCAATGCTTCCTCCATCACCAACAATCATCGAGGTTTAGATACCTTCTCTTCATACTCCATGAGGAATGCAGACAGCTCAGGTAGTCCCTCATATATTGGTAATTCAACACTCTCAGTCAAAACACAGCACAACGATTGTGTAACTAAACCATACTTCCTGAATGATACCTCATGCATGTGATTTTTCCAATTTTCTAATGCATCATCAAAATCAGAAGACGCAGATCTAGCACTATGCCAGCTAAGTTCCCCATCAGCATCCAAGTGGATATAATCTTCTGAGATGTTGTAAGCATGATCCCATCCCTAGACAACTTCATCTTTCACTGGTTCAATATACCTCCACCCTTCGTTGGGATCCATAGGAGCAATGACTCTGATGTCTATATTCTCAAATTTCATCATCCGCTTATTGAATTTAATTACTACTGTACTATCATTTTCCCATCCAATCCCCAGTAATGCGAGATAGGATCCTCCATCATCGACAACTTGAATCACATCCAAATTAGCGCAGGTCTTCATACCTTCAACATCTATGACTATGTTTGACACACAAATGATTGGCTATACTTTGGCCTAATTAGCCAATCGTAGCTCCACAGAGGACCAACCCAATGTCGGTCTCCTCATTTTCTTCCAGGTCTGCTTTTTTAGAATATTCACATCTGAGCCTGGGTCCAGAATGACTGAATATACTTCATAGTCCCCAATCTGAATTTTCATGTGCATCTCTTGGCCCGTCTTTTTCTTCTGTAAAGAGTTCACCGCGAAGTCCTTTCGTTCCTTACCCAGGTGGTGCAATAAATTCTCAATCTTGATTAGAGCATCAAGATCTCTTTCTAGTGAAAAGCAACTCTCAAAGAAGTGTTACAAGTTACCATGCTCCGACAATGGTCTTGCCTCCAGTGAAGAATCAAAAGCATAGGGAATTTCGTTAATAGGTGACTTACCAGGATTTCTTTCGATCACATCTCAGTCTTCAAAGAATGTATCTATTTCACTTGCGATATCAAACGATGCCTTCTTCTTCCCAGCTAATCAAACCTATGGGCGGGGCCTATCCTCTCTTCTCGCCACACCCCCATGGGTGACAATAGAGACATTGACATCCTGCATTCTAGGTTCTACTGAGATCGTCGCAACCATCAACCCTTGATTCTGGTTTATCGATGGATTCTTATGCAGCGGTGGATTATCATTCAATGGTGGATTCATAGGTTGACTCACATTCTTCTGAAGTGGAATTTTATTCTGAGCCTTATTTTGCAATTGATTTTGGTTCTTCAATTAGTTCTAGGTCTGGGTTTGCAATTGAATCTGATTTTGTAACTGTGGAACATTTCCCTCCTGCTGTCTCGCAATCAATTGTGGACAGTTTTGGAAAGTATGATCAACATCGATGCAGTATGTACAAGAAGACGACAATTGTGGGAAATATCTCTGGTAATGTCCGATTACCCCACAATTGTAACACTGGACAGGCCCACGACCTTGTCCTCCTCCTCTTCCCTGGAATCCTCCATAGAATCCTCCTTACTGCTGGTACTGTGGATGAGCCAATTTCTGCAGTGGGGGATTCAACTACTACTGAACGTACTCCTCTTCCTGAACATACTACAGCTGTAGTGGAGCCATCAACATCTGATTATACTGGGATTGTGGTGCGAACTATGGCTGCAGCGTAAACTGCGGTTGTAGCTACAACGATATAAACTGCATATGCAGTGGTGGTGTATACTGCGGTTGAGGTAGAGATTGTACCACCTGAGGGTGCGGCTGTGATTGTTGTACTGCATGATTATCTTCACCTTTCACATAGTAGGAGTCATATGCCCTTTCCTGAAGTAGGTCATATGTGCAAGAATCTTTATCTTCATGTCCCACAGATCGAAAAAATGAGCAATATAGGTTTATCAACTTCATTACCATCTTTTGCATGTATCCACATTCTTCATGTCGATGCCCATAGACTTGGCATAAGCAGCACCATGGTACATTGTCGCAACTTAATGGGTTTGATGCCCAAGATAGCATGTAATTTTGAAAGTTGGGGCAATTATGTTTGGTGTGTCCATTCACACAACATCAAGTGAACCAAAGATCCATTAGAGGAAATTTAAACTCAAAATGGGCCTCTTAAGGAAAATAATAAAATAATATTATTAATTTTGGAGGAAAAAAAATACTCCTTTTGTTCGTAGTTTTGACATTTCTCCCTGTGTTTTTACTCAAATTTTGAATGAGAGAGCTCGTTGGATACATAATTAAATTTTGCATCTAACATGTACCCAGTTGGCATACTTTTGAAGGACCTCTCTACCCCAAAAATGTGATGATGTCATCATCACATTTTTTCAGGTATTTCTAAGTTTTTGGGGTAGCAGGGCCCTTCAAAAGTATGCTGAGTGGGTACTCGTCAAATGCAAAATTTAATTTTCCATCCAAATAGATCTCCTAATTGAAATTTAAGTAAAATAACAGGGATATATGTCGAAAATACGAACAAAAAAAGTAATTTTTTTTATGATACCTATCCCCAAATTTATATTAAAAAATTGCTTAAGGCCTATATTGTATTTCAAATTTAAATAAATTTCATTGGCTAACACATGATGACATGGAATTTGAATTAGTTTTGAGAGGCCCATTTTGAATTGAAATTTCCTCTAATGTTTGTGATTCTCTTTCCCCTTCTTAATGTCTTGTAACTAAAGCGTCAAGTTCACTAGCTATGCCTGAATTTGGTTCATGTCAGCAGCACTTTTTCTAATAGGTGAAGCCTCTTACTTCATTGCAATCTCCAGAGCCTCACTCTGTGTCACAATATTTTGTAGCATTAGGGGTTGCCGGATATGAGATACCAACGCTATGATAAACCATTCTTTGCGTTGAACGTTGCTCATGTCGAAACTAACTCTTGTCATTAGTGTCTTAAATCTTTGGTCAAAGTCCCAAATAGTTTCATTAGGAAATTGTTTAATCTCCTTTAACTCGGTAATATACTATGCTTAAGATTTGGGATTTCTAAATTCTTCAATTAGTCCTTTCCTGACTTCATCCAAGGTATTTAGTCAAACTCCTCCCATAATTAAACTGATCTAAACTACCTATCTAGGAATTCAGAATTGCAATCACTTCCTACAACTTCAATCTAGCAATGAATGACTCATGAAATAAATATCTAGAATTACTTTTGCAGAAAGTTAAATCCTAATTTACCATACTATATGCAAATCCATTGTGACTAGTTTAATCCAACCTTAATCTAGGAATAATAAATAATAGGAATTGAATCAACATCTCTAAACTATAGTCTGCCTAAATTAGAAAATCTAAGCACAACAAGTAATTGAAAGGAAATAAGGAAGAGCTTGACTATTATAGCTATCACACACATGCATAAAGGAATTTAACCTACACAGTCGACTGTCACACCACACTGCTGCAACTTAAAGGAAATGCAAGTACTGAGTATTCAAAGACGCACAATGATTAAACATTATTGTTGCAGCTACTGAAACAAATGCATATAATGTAACATCCACACCACACAACCAATTAAAAAAACATCTATTTAATTGGAAATCTCTATGGGAAGGTGGGCCTAGCCTTCGAATAGAGATGCCAAAACTAACACAAGTTAAAACACAAAGAGATGAAGAATTATGCTCCTTGTATTAAAATGGTGGAATGAAAGTACAATCTCTCTTATAGTTTACACAATAAAATCTAACATTGTCCAACCCCTGGCTTTGAATATTTCCCAGTACTTATACATCAACAATCGTAACCCTCACCCTCTAATATCGGGCAGCCATGAATATCTACAATCTTCAGGCTACCCTATTATACGCATTGTTAGAACTGTGGGAGGAGTTAAAAAGAAGCAGTGAATATAGGAAATTCTATTGCCCAAGCCAGTAAATCAATAACAGAACCAATTCAAGGGATGCCCTGATGATTGCAGCTAAATTCAAGCAGCAGCGCTCTATTGCAGTTAAGTCTGTTGAAGCCATGTATGTTGCAGCCCGCGTCGAATGATGACCCTTGGTTGGATCCACATGTAGAGATGGAACTGGAAGGTCACAGCTGGAAATGAATGCTCATCTCCTCTTTGTACCACTCGGACTGCTACACCTGTACTCTCTCTCATATTGCACTATCTTTGTAAAATCATAATGTGTTAGCATAATTCAAGAAGCAAAGTCCTGATTATAGAAATCATAAGCATTAATAAGATGAAACAATAATTAATCATACCGGTGAAGATTCAGGTCTCAAGTGAGGAAATAATGTTTTTTTGGTGTGCAAAATGGAATAAGACAAGACAAACAGGGTATAATGGATGTGGTTAAAAAGGGGCATTTTGGGGCCCAACTTCTCTATTGCATGTCCTCGTGCAACAACCTCCAGTAGTCTAAATCAGAGTCTCGAACTATACCTTGCTCATGGAGAGATGAAAATTTGTAGGAGGATTCAGGTGATTCCCTCCCATCTGGATATCATTTATGGGCAACCCAATATTTCCAACACTGCCTTTCCTCTGCTTTTGTCAATGAAAAATCTTCCCTATATGGTTTTGATGTCCACCAAATGAGCAAGAATTTGATTTTAAGTCCCAACCAGTTAGGTCCACATTTCCTCATACAGACAGCGTACCCCTCAACCCTGGGGAGAACCTATTTAAAATACTTGAAGCAATAAGGGTCCCTTTTCTTAATTGATGAAGGGGAATCCTACCACCTATGCTTACTTCCCTCCAAATCCAAATGTTGCTGCATGGAAATCTGGTTAACACAAGTGGAGATGAATTTCTCTTGAAACTCAACCAACTGTTGAGTCTGGATGGGAGATTTAAGCCTCTATTATTGATGACTACAAACAAGGCGAGGAGATTGAGGTTCAAACCAAATCTAGAGATTAGAGTGAGCCTCATTCTGAAAAATTATCTGAAATGAATCCTCCCATTGCACATGGTTGCTGACAAAAGAAGCGAAAGCCTTCAGCTCGACATCACCTAGGTGAGGAGCAAGATTTGAATATCGGTCCAAGGGGAAAGCCATTTCATGTAAATAAAGCTCACACACAAGATTTTGTTTGGTGAAGATAATTTTCATAAAATTTTCCACAAACTGGTGAGAAGATGCTACTTCGTAAGGTCTCCCTTCCTTTAGTTCCTTCATCTTAAACCAAGTGATTTGTTCATATAAAAATACATGATAAGAGGGAGATGAAGCTCTAGATATCATCAATTATCAGGAGAGAATGTGCAGTTGGTCTTTCTTTTTTTGCATGGACTTGAATTTCTTCAACTCCTTCAATTCTTTCTGTACTTCTTCCCAATGGAACTTCTAGAATATTAGATCTTCTGTTGATATTTCCCTCAGTTCCTTGATAGTATCCCTATGCTAAACAAGGGCGATCATTCATTTCTGATATCTATCCACCTCACTTTTCCATTTCTTTACTTCTATTTTAAGCAGTGAGAGTTCTTCTATTATACCTTGAATCCTTTCCTCTTCTGTATCCTTCTCCTCATCAGAATATAAATTGACAAAGTCTTGGGAAGATTATGTCCATACCTTATTACCCAATGTTTCATCCTGATTGTTCTGGATCAGAATTGAAACAACTTCCTCTTCTACCAGTGGTCCAACAAGTTCTGACTACAAGTGTACTTCTGCAATCAATTCTGAGGATGTTGGTTCTTGTGTAACAACACCTTCTTTCTGAAACCCCTTTTTGTCAAATCCAACACCCAATGGCAAAGATGTTGGTTCTTGTGTGGCAACATCTTCCTGTGTTCCAATCTTAACATCTTCTTGAGTCTCGGCTGTAACTTCTTGACTCTCAGTTGTGGCTTTAACATGGAGCTGCAGAGATGCTAGTTCTTGTGTAACAACTTCCTGCTCTTCCAGTTCTTCTAGCTTCTTGGGTTGCTCTTGAGTTACTTCCATATCCCATGAGAGATGAGGCCAGCCCCTGAGTATTTCATTGTCCCCAAAAAGATGAGACTAGTCCTCAAATGCTTCAGTCTCCCCTTATGGCTGGGACTATATATGTTCATCTTCTCCTAATTCCACAATGGGGATTATGTTCACCTCAAGGTCAGTTGTCCCTAGCTAAATGGGAGTCTCAACATGGTTTCCTGAGGATGTTGGTTCTTGTGTGACAACATCCCGATCAACTTCAACATTTTACTATTGTTGAAGTTCTCCCTCCACTAGTTCTGTGTCCTGAGATTGTACAGGGGTCATAGTAAAAACTTCTAAGTTCATGTCAGGGATTGTCTCGACCTCTAGCTCACTCACTTCCAATTGAGTAGCAACTTCAACAAACATTTCTAGGTTTGTTAGTTCTTGTGTAATAACACCCTATGGATGAGACTATAAATGATCACATTTCATTACCTCTACATCAGGGATCATTTCCACTTCTGGATCTTCTTCATCCCTCAATTCTCCCGCATATGTTCCTTTCTCTTCTCCAACTGCATGTGTGCATTTTTGCCACAAATGCACACACTGTGACTTTGTATCCTGATTGATTAAAAATTTCTCCACACACAGAGAAAAATACTTTTTCTAATTCTTCACCTTCCTCAACCATAAGTGATCCTTCAACCTAATCTGCAACTTCTGCCAGTGTGTGCAATCTCCTTTCCACCTGTTTCTTGCATGTTTCCTTCCATATTTCCACCTCCCTTCAAAGCACTTGCACCTCTTCCTTCAACAGACCATTTTTAAACAAAATTCACTCAATTTGAGGTTCCTCTACAACAGGTTCCTGTGGGGCATCATTTGCCTTGGGTTTCAAGATGGGAAATTCAATGTTTGCTTCGATTTTTTCCCATCTTGCCCGCACTGCTTCTACTACTACAAGATATTTGGTTCTCCTTCTTATCACTAGCCTTGATTCCTACACCTCCTCCTTTGATCTTCTTCTCTTCCTTTGTGGTAGAGGGGCTTCCAATTCTGCAGTTGATGTAGAAGGAATGTCTCTTATTTCAGCATCTTCTCCGGTCTCTACCTTCTTTGTTTCCTCCTCAATAAGAGTTCCCATCCATTCCAGAGAGGATTCAATGGTGAGAACCTCTACATTTCATTATGTCATCATAGCTCCTACAGCTTCAGCTTCAATGGTTGCATCATCCAATGCTGCTCCAGCTTCAGCTTCTATTGTTGGAGCTCCCAAATTCTCTATCTCCTCTATAGGGTTTGTTGCTACTACATCCTCACCTGATTCTTCTTCTTGGTTATTTGATTTTGTCTCGTTTTCTTCTTCCTGGTTGTCTGATTTTGCCTCATCTCCCCCCCCAACTGAATTGTAGGGACTCTGGTCCTCTTTTTCTTCTTTCATTCCCCCCAATTGTGTTGGTGCCTCCTCTTCTTCATGTATATGAACACCCCACAAAAGTGCAAGTGCTTCAACTTCCTCTTCTATTGGAGCACCATGCAAAAGTATAGGTCCCTAGTTTATTTGAGGTTGACCAGTAAACTGTTCCTGGGTTTGGTTTCTCTGAGCTAAGGCCCTTAAGATAAGCAGTTTGATCAAGCCATGATGGGTGAGGTAAGAATAAGGGTGTCGGGTCGATCTCACAAATCCCTCCATATGATGTAGGTCTTTAAATAGATAAAAGGGAATATTGAGTAAATCCCTATGGCATAGATGAGACAGTAAAGGGAACTCAGAGAAATACACAGTTTGATACCTGCCTTCACACATAATGTACTTCTTCAATAAGACCGTCACTTCATTCCAAGGGTGAGGTAGTGATTGTAATGCTATCGCCCTCTTTTCTTAGAGGACCTGTTCACTAGCTAGATGAAACTCCCACATTGTAGTAGCATTGTGGGTTATTCTTCCAAACTAGACTCTTCCACTTTGAGGAAGGCCCATAACCTCTCTACAATATCCTTAGTAAATTTTGTATGTAAAACCTTAACCTATGAATGGGTTTCTATGAGATTCAGAGCAAACTGTAGAGTTGTTTCTCGATGAAAACCACTTAATTGTTGGAAAAAATCAGTCCAGCCAGCAACTTCAAAGATGGTAAAAACCTCAACATTTCTGCACAATTCCTGTGTGTTTATAGGTTCATGTCAGGCTAGGATACCCATGTTTAATTTCTTTCTGAATGTTGGTATTATCTCAACAATTTACAAGCCCAGTAATGGAGGTTACAACATAGGATCATGCACGACCAAATGATGTTGGGGTTGGGAAAATTAGGAAATTTATGATAGTCGTAAGCAGGGAATCATTGGTAAGATTTGGCCCCAAATTAGGAAAAAGGTGACAACCATAAGATAAGCTCAAGTACCCATTAGATCGTGCGAATGGATAGTTAAAGAAGCATGGGTATAATGATAGGTATAGAAAGGCGAGCATGATTAATTTTTTCAAATCTACTTAATGCTTATTCATGTAAATAGTAGGAACCATACCTTAGAAATTATGCAATGATCCATTACTTCTTAAGATAATATAGTGTGTCAAATGTTGCCATCAAATTTAAATATGATTGCGTGCGTGCTACGATGATGTTCCTTTCGGCGAACCAAAAACTTTCTTTTCAACATTGATGGAGACATAATTGAAGTTGTGAGGTGAGTTAGAATAAAAAAAACCATGGGTGGCGGAAATTCCGGACAAATCTACAGGAGTCGCAGCCCTTCTATGGATAAATATGGATGATTCACAGCCATGAAAGATAGGAAATATGTTGTAATTTCATGGAGTCACATCCACGAGAAATAGGAAAAATCTGCTAAAATTGGAAGAGTCATAGCTGCGATAAATAGGAAAATTTTGGTAAAATTGGTGGAGTTGTAGCCACGAGAAATAGGAAAATTCTACTAAAATTGGCAAAGTCACAGATGCACGGAACAGAAAAATAGGAAAATTTTACAGAGTTGCAGCTACGTGTAATGGGAAAAATAGGAATATTTTTACGGAGTCGCAGCTGCGCAAAATGGGAAAATAGGAAGATTTTTACAAAGTCATAGCTGTGCGGAACGGGAAAATAGGAAGATTTTTATGGATTCATAGTTGCGCGAAACGGGAAAAAGAGGCAAATTTACAGAGTTGCAGCTGCACAGAATGAGAAAAATGGGAAAATTTTACGGAGTTGCAGCTGCCCAGAACTGTTCATCATTCAAATTCTTTTCTTCTTCAAGGAGTTTTTTCCAAAGTAGGAAATTAGAATAGGGTTTCACAATCATCAGGACCAATCATGACCATTGGTCCTTAAGTAAATTCCTGCACAGATTCTTCAAAAAAAAAGAGAAAGCGTAAAGGAAAAGAAAACAAGAAGAAATAAAAACAGCAAAACAACAATTTATTTATGTACAAAAATTTATTTTTTGTGGAAATCACAGTGACTTTCTAAAGATTGATAGGGACAGAGAAATATTTCTGCCCTTTCACTAACTGGTATCCCCAATCAGCTGCAACCTATGAGATAAACGCGTCCCTTGAGATTGGCTTGTGGTATAGTCGCAGCTTGTGACCATTAGCAAATAACGGTGTACGGTTTTCGTTGATGGTGACTAGGTAGACTATACCATTATCAAACACTTTGTCTATTTGATATGGACCCAACCATATTGTGTGTAACTTACCTTTGAAGTCCCTTTTGAATATTGAATCATATAATAATGTCCAGTCTCCTTCACAAAAGGATTTCTTCTTGATGAACCGATCGTGCCATTTGGATTGCTACAGCTGAATCAATGTTGTTTGATCCACTGCAGCTATACATTTTTCATCAAGTTCATTTAATTGATTCAGTCTACTCCTCTAGGATTCTATTACATCTAATTTTACATCCATGACCATCCTCAAAGACTTGATTTCAAATTCGATAGGGAAGACAACACTCTTACCATACACCAAGTCATAGGGGCAGAAACCTGTAGTATTGCGCCAAGTAGTGCGATATTCCCACAATGCTTCTGGAATCCTATCAACCCAGTCTCTGCGATGGATTCTGACTGTTTTAGTAAGGATAGCTTCAATAACTTTATTGGTACTTTCCACCTGGCCATTGGCCTAGGGATTGTAAGGTGAATTTATCCTATGTTGAATATGGTACTTCTGTAGCAAAGCTTCAAATTTGTGTGACACAAACTGTGGTCCTCCATCTATTATTATTTCCTTGGGTACTCGAAAATGAGTGAATATTTCCTTGTACAATAATTCTATTACAGCCTCGTCATTGTCTTTCCCCAATGCCACACCCTCCACCCATTTTGTCATGTAGTCGGTGCAAACTAAAATGTAATCTTTCTGCTTCGAGGAAGGGTTGATAGGCCCAACAAAATCTAAGGCCCATCTATCAAAGGGTTCAACCACCAACTGTGTTTCAAGAGGAATTTTTTCCAATCTATTAGATTGGCCCATTCTATGACAGTTGTCACAAGCCTGGACATACTTATTCACATCCCTGAAAAATGTTGGCCAATAATATCCCATTCTTAACACCTTATGACCTGTCCTTTTATCTCCAAAATCTCCTCCACATGGATCATCATGATAAGCCTTCAAGATATGGAAGACTTCATCCTCCCTTACACATCTTATGATCTCAAGATCAGGACCTATGTAGAAAATATGACCATCTATCCATCAATACCTGGCACTTTGTTGAATAATTTTCCTTTTCTCTCTCTTTGAAAAATGTGTCAGAATATTTCCTGCAGCTAAGTAGTTAGAAACATCTCCATACCAATGGGAATGAGTTGAAACTGCAAATAAATGTTCATCTGGGAAAGAATATTCAACTGGTAAGCTATCATCACTGTTAGTAAAATGAGATAAAAAATAAGCAACAACATTTTCTTTCCCAGGTCTATCAATAATGGTAATATCGAATTCCTATAATAGTAATAGCCATCTACTTATCCTAACATTTGTAACCGGTTTGTTCATTAAATACTTGATGGTTGAGTGGTCAGTGTGTACAAAGGTGGGATATCCAGTGATGTAGTGCCTGAATTTGTTAATGGAGTAGACAATGGCTAAAAATTATTTCTCTGTAACAGTGTAATCAAATTCAGCAGGGGCCAAGTTTTTACTGATGTAGATGATTGCATATGGTTCTTGACCATCCTATTGTCCCAACACTAATCCAATGGAAATGTTAGAGGCATCTAAAGAAATGTGAAAAGGCAGATCCCAATTGGGCCCCATTAAGATAGGACCTGTAGAAAACCTCTTCTTAAGTTCAGTGAACATTGTCTACCATGCATCATTCCAAATAAACTGTACATTCTTCATCAATAAGGTAAATAAAGGAGAAGCCAGTTTGGAAAAATTTTCTATGAATCTTCTATAATAACCAGCATGCCCTAAAAAGCTACGTACCTCTTTCTGTGTTCCAGGAGTGGGTATATTTTAAATTAACCTAATTTTGGATGGATCTACCTAGATACCATCAGTAGAGATAAAGTGCCCCGGCACAACACCCTCGAACATCATCATATGGCACTTTTCAGTGCTCAAAGATAGCTGGGTTTGCTCACAACGCGTTAAAAATTTGTCTAAGTTTTTCAATGCCTCCTCAAAGTCACTGCCATATGAGGTGAAGTCATCCATGAAAATATCCATACTGTCATTGACCATCTCCAAAAATATGCCAATCACAGCTCTCTAAAAGGTGGCTGGTGTGTTGCACAAAGCGAAGGGGAGCACCCTGTATGCAAAGGTACCCCAGGGACAGGTGAAAGTGCTCTTGTCTTGGTCCTCAGGAGCAATATGGATTTGATTGTACCCGCTAAACCCATCCCGAAAGGAGAAGAACTTATTCCCAGACAAGGTGTCAAGTACCTAATCAATGAAAGGCAGAGGAAAGTGGTCTTTCCGCATTGCCTTATTTAACTCTCTGTAATCTATGCAGACTCTCCACTTCCCAATCTTCTTGGGTACTATCACGAGTGGAGAAACCCACTCGATGTCTGATATCGGGTATATAAACCCTACTTCCAAGAGTTTTTGAATTTCCTCGTTCACTATGTACCTAAGATTAGGGTTCGTCCTTTATTGTGGCTAGCAAACAAGCCGAGAGTCACTCTTGATATGAATGTGGGGGGTGCACAGATTAGAAGGGACACCCTTCATATCTATGTACTCCCAGGAAAATTCCCCTTTATGATTTTTCAAGAGAGTGACCAAGCGTTCCTGTTCATCAAGAGCAAGATTGGGATTGATGTTCAGTGTTTTTCCCGACTCTATCTCAAGTGGAACACTTTTTGAATTTTTCAGCACTGGAATTATGTGGGTGTCACTACCTAATGTCTCCTCTGTGATATTTTCTTGCTCTTCGTCACCTAGGGTATAGTTCAGGATCTGATAAATTTATTTGTTGACAGAAGTGGGATCACTGATGAAACTATTAATGGCAGCGTCCTCTATTTCATCCTTGAAATTCAAGGCCTTCCCTATTGTTAACAGGGGTTGAACACCCTCCTCTTCCTCTAAATCCATACAGAATGGAGTTTCAGGTTCTAGAATAGGTTGAGCTGGAGGATACAAGGTAAGGTTTTTTGTTTCGGTCCCATATAATATGGTCATAGACCCTGACCAACAGCTGATGCAAGCATCTGTTACGACTAACCAGGGTCTTCCCAGGATCAGCGGGTGTCCCCCTAGCTGCGACTTGGGTTGTAAAACCAAGAATTCGTTAGGGTATTCCCACGAGTCAACTGAGATGATGAGGTCATCCAATATTCCCTTGGGTTTGATAGTGGAACTGTCAGCTAATTCTAAAATGGTAGGGGTTGGTCGAAGATTGGTGATCCCAAGTTTTCGTACAGTTTCTATGGTCATAACATTAATAGCTGCACATTCGGTATCTGTTTGTTCCCAATCTACACACTGTGATAGTAGGGTTCCCAAGATCATCATATTTGGCCAGGAGAGTTTTTCCCATTATCAGTTCAGATAGTTTCCCTATGACATGGACAGTGGGAGGATCCCTGTGTTTTCTACCTGGTTTTCTTACACACAGGTCCCGAACTATTTTGGCATAAATAGGCACATCATGGAGGGCCTGCAACAATGGAATTTTGACATATAGATTTTTCAGCTCTCCTAAGAGGTTAAACTGGGGTTGTTCCACTGCTTTCTGTAGTGTCAATCTTTTAGGATGCGGCAGTTCTCTAATTAGTTGTGTAGGCTACATTTCAATAGTTGTTTCTCTGTGTGTTTCAGTCGGTGTCTCGGTAGGACTTTCAACATCCTCAATAATAGAGATTGTTGTGTGGGATGAGTACTACTAGTTCATCCTTTCTTCAGACATAGAGGATTGAACATCCTCAATGACTAAAGGCTCCACTACTCTCCCTGATCGTAAGCGTATGTCGTTACAGGGAACTTGAGTAATGGAGTAAGTGGGCATGTTAGTAGTCTCAAGCCGATGGACTCCTTTATTGTTTGGGTTGGGGTTAGGTTGAGTAGGCAGTTGCGGTCGTATAGGAATATTAGGTGTAGCATTGTTCTGGAGTTGTAGCTGCAACTATTGGTATTGCTGGTATGGCTAAGGGTATTGTTGAGCGGGTATTGTTGGTGAGGAAAATATTGATGTGGAAACTATTGAGGAGATTGGTTCTGGGGAAACTGGTTTCCCGGATGGGAGTTCCTCCACCCAGGAGACCAAGAATTCAGTTGGTTTTTTGGTTGTGTCCAAGGGTTCCAGGAGTTGAAATTATGCATAGGAGGTTGAGAAGGATTCCATTGATGGTTATAATAAGGTGAATGGAATTGTGTATTCATGTGTTGCATATTATTCCAATTATTCATATTATTCGAAAATGGAAATGAGTCTGGAGTGATACCTTGGTTTCGAGGTTTCCAAGGCTTTTTCTGGGTAATGAAGTAGGCTAGTTCCACATCTAGAGTTGATTCCTGCAGAATTTCCTTCACTTGAGATAGTGAGGAACACTCCTTTGTATCATGGTTAAGTTCACAGAGCTAGAACACTTCCACCTTGTCGAGTAGGAACTTTTTCAGGGGTTGTTTCTTCCTATATCTGGGGAAAAATACACTGAGTGTTAGATATTCTACTGCTTGTTTCTGCTTCGCCCTCAGTACATCTATTTTTGAGGAGATGGAGCTCATCATTTCTATTTTGAATTTATTGATAAGGTTTCCTATTTATGCTCGGGTTTCTCCTCCATTGGATGACTTTTGTGTTCTGTCGAAGACATCTCATTCCAATTTTTCCTGTTTGTTGGTCCTGGAGGATCCTCTAGAATACCTTCTCCATAATTAAACAATATTTTCAAAGGATTCCTTTGAGATAGCAGGTTCAACATACCTAGGCAGTCTTCCCTAATCCCATGAAGTAGGATTATTTTGAGCACATCTAACCCCATATTAGTCTGTCCAGCCCTCTGCACATTGTACAGAAGCCTCTCACCAAAATATTCCAAAATTTCTTCATCCCTTTATACCATCTTGAACAACTCTTCTCTTTTATCTTTAGTGTTGCAGTATTCCTGGTATTTTTACAGGAACACCTGTTTCATTTGATCCCACGTGGTGACAATTTCACCACCCAAGCTCATGAACCAACGTAGTGTGTTATCCTTCAAAGTGGTAGGGAAAAGTTTTAACTTCTTCTCACTGGAAGTGTAGTAATATATGCGACAGAGGATGTCGAACTTGAAGAGGAATTCATCTGGATCCTCTGTGGCCTTTCCATGAAAACGAGATAATACTGATGATGATATGTTTTTCATGGGGGCCTGTCCAACTGGCTGTCGAATGGGGAAATGGAGTGTGGCAATTTTCCCCTCATGTGAGGGATCATTGTCATTGTGATGATTCTCCCTCATCACCTCTTCATGATCTTCCGATTCACATATGTTATTCATATTTTCCTCTGCTCTCTCCTGCCTTTGCTTCCTCTGATATTCCCTCTTCTCATGAAACTGTGTCCACTCCTCCTTTTTCACCTCCTTCCCTTTAATGTGATAAATCATTTCTAGGTCACCCGATCCCATAGCACTAAATCTATATTCCTTCATAGGGACACCTGAGGGTATCCCAGCTCCTCCTGTGTTCTCCACTGTGGAAACGGATGCTTCCACCCTAGGGGTAATTGGGCTTCTTCTGACAGAGGATCCCTAATGGCGAGCTCCAGCAGAGGAATTGGTTCTGGAAACCATATCATCAATGAATGTTCTTCTTCCCAATGTTGTATTTCTACCACGACCTCGCCCACTTGCAATGTTAGTATTCTGGGGAGTTCTGGGGGTTCGGGTAATGTCACGTTGTACTCCTCTCGTATTCATGTGACCCAAAACATGCAAACTTAAATACTTAAGAAAAATGAATATATGCAACTACTATGGTGTCTAATAATTACATTCCCTAGCAACGATGCCAAAATGTTGGTCACTCTATATGCCAGTTAATTAAAACCATCATGCAGAATGCTCAATATAAATTGTCAAACCAGGGAAGTATTTTTATTTCAAAGATAATTCACACTGTTTGTTCTTAAACACTAAGTAGATTATGACTGAATAAACTTTCCTACTTATCTATTTAGTCAAACTCCTCCCATAATTAACCTGATCTAAACTACCTATCTAGGAATTCAAAATTGCAATCACTTCCTACAACTTCAATCTAGAAATGAATGAATCATGAAATAAATATCTAGACTTACTTTTGCATAAAGTTAAATCCTAATTTACCAGACTATATTCAAATCCATTGTGACTAGTTTAATCCAAACTTAATCTAGGAATAAGAAATAACGAGAATTGAATCCACAGCTCTCAACTATAGTCTACCAAAATTAGAAAACCTAAGCACGCCAAGTAATTGAAAGGAACTAAGGATGAGCTTGTCCGCTACAACTATCACACACATGCATAAAGAAAATTAATCTACACAATCGACTGTCACACCACACTATTGCAGCTTAAAGGAAATGCAAGTAATGAGTATTCAAAGATGCACAACGATTAAGCATTACTGTTGCAACTACTGAAAAAAATGCATATAATGTAACATCCACTCCACACAACCAATTAACAAAACATCTAATTAAATCGACAATCTTTGTGGGAAGGCAGGCCCAACCTTCGAATAGAGACACTGGAACTAACACAAGTTAAAACACAGAGATCTGAAGAATCCTACTCCTTGTATTAAAATGGTGGAATGAAAGTACAGTCTCTGTTACAGCTCACACAATAAAATTTGATATTGTCCAACCCCTGGCTCCGAATATTTCCCAGTACTTATACATCAAAAATCGTAACCCTCACCCACTAATATCGGGAATCCATGAAGATCTACAATCTTTAGGCTTCCTTGTTACCTGCGTTGTTACAACTATGGGAGGAGTTAAATAGAAGAGGTGAATATAGGCAATTCTGTTGCTCAAGCCAGTTAATGAATAAGAAAACCAATTCAAGGGATTCCCTGATGATTGCAGCTAACTTCAAGGAGTGGCACATTGTTACAGCTAATTCTGTTGCAGCCATGTCTGTTGCATCCCACGTGGGATGATGACCCTTCGTTGGATTCACGTGTAGAGATGAAACTGGCGGGTCACAACTTGCAGTGAACAATCATCTCCTCTTTGGACCACTCAGACTGCTACACTTGTACTCTCTCACAGCTTGCACTATCTTTGTAAATTCATAATTTGTTAGCATGATTCAAGAAGCAAAGTCCTGATTATAGCAATCATAAGTATTAATAAGATGAAACAATAATTAATCATACCTGTGAAGATTCAGGACTTAAGTGAGGAAAGAATGTTTGTTTGGTGTGCAAAATGGAGTAAGACAAGACAAACATGGTATAATGGATGTTGTTGTAGTATAGTGGTGAGTATTCCCACCTGTCACACGGGTGACCCATGTTCGAGCCCCAGCAACGATGCCAAAATGTTGGTCACTCTATATGCTAGTTTATTAAAACCATAATGCAGAATGCTCAATATAAATTGTCAACCCAGGGAATTATTTTTATTTCAAAGATAATTCACACTGTCTGTGCTTAAACACTAAGTAGTTGATGACTGAATAAACTGTCCTACTTATCTATTTAGTCAAAATCCTCCCATAATTAAACTGATCTAAACTACCTATCTAGGAATTCAGAATTGCAATCACTTCATACAACTTCAATATGGCAATGAATGACTCATGAAATAAATATCTAGACTTACTTTTGAAAAAATTTAAATCCTAATTTACCAGACTATATGCAAATACATTGTGACTAGTTTAATCCAACATTAATATAGGAATAAAAAATAACAGGAATTGAATCAACAGCTCTAAACAATAGTCTACCTAAATTAGCAAAGATGAGCACGACAAGTAATTGAAAGGAACTAAGTAATATATTTACTATTATAGCTATCACACGCATGCATAAAGGAAATTAACCTACACAGTTGACTTTCACACCACACTGCTGCAGCTTAAAGGAAAAGCAAGTACTGAGTATTCAAGGACACACAATGAGTAAACATTACTGTTGTAGCTACTGACACAAATGCATATAATGTAACATCCACACCACCCAACCAATTAAAAAAACATCTAATTAACTCGGCGATCTCTATGGGAAGGCGGGCCCATCCTTCGAACATAGACGCTGAAACTAACACAAGTTAAAACACAGAGATCTGAAGAATCTTTCTCCTTGTATTAAAATGGTGGAATGAAGGTACAATCTCTATTACAGATCTCACACTAAAATATTATATTTTCCAACCCCTAGCTCCGAATATTTTCCAGTACTTATACATCAACAATCGTAACCCTCACCCACTAATATCGGGAAGCCATGAAGATCTACGATCTTTAGGCTACACTGTTACATGCACTGTTACAGCTGTGGGAGGAGTTAAATAGAAGTAGGGAATATAGGAAATTCTATTGCCCAAGCCAGCAAATGAATAACAGAACCAATTCAAGGGATTCCTTGACGATTGCAGCTAACTTCAAGCAGTGGCATGTTGTTGCAACTGATTCTACTGCAACCATGTCTGTTGTAGCCCGTGTGGAATGATGATTCTTGGTTGGATCCACTTGTAGATACGAAACTGGCAGGTCACAGCTGGCAGTGAATGCTCATCTCCTCTTTGGACCACTCGAACTGCTACACCTGTACTCTCTCACAACTTGCACTATCTTTGTAAAATCATAATGTGTTAGTATAATTCAAGAAGCAAAGTCCTGATTATAGAAATCATAAGCATTAATAAGATGAAACAATAATTAATCATACATGTGGAGATTTCGGGCTCAAATGAGGGAAGAATGTTTGTTTGGTGCACAAAATGGAGTAAGACAAGACAAACAGGGTATAATGGATGTGGTTAAAAAGGGGCATTTTGGGACCCAATATTGGTGGGGTTTGATCTTACTACTATCTTGGGAGTAGTCTGGGTCTGGTCATCCTCTTCGTCACTATAGGGTCACTTCGTCCCGTGTGGTATTCCTTTATGGTCTTCCATTTCAATTGCAGCATGACCTTCCCCTATCCTCTACCTCTTCTCCTGTCGAAACCTTGCTCCTCCCCTCGTAAGACCACTTTCTTCCTTGGCTTCCCTCACAGTCTCGTCGAAAATTGCACCCATCTACCCCTTATCTTCCCATTTGTCTCCCCCCTTTTGTTGCGGTATCCACCATGTACACACACCATATTTCTACTACTCGAGGTGCATCTTTAGTATACCCTTTTCATAGACAAGCATCTTAATTGACAGCTACAAAGACAGCAAGAACCTACCTCGTGGTCTGTTGAAAAATTTCCTTTCTTCCTCATTGTAGGACTTGGTGGTGTCGACTGCAAACTCGGTGGTATATATTTCCAGAATACTATCCAGCCAAACTTCAACAGCCTGCTATGCCTTGTTTCGGTCTCGTGAAACTCCTAGATCAACTCAGGGGTCCAAGAAGTTTTCTCTCCTCCTTGGAAATTTGTCTTTTTATATGTGAATCGTGCCAGCCACTCGTACAATATGATGGGAAATTCATAGAAAAAATATTTGTGCAGACCGTCGTGTATTTACCTTTCCAGCCAATTGTTTGTCATCATTCCAGGGTTCTGATTTTCTGCTTCAAAAAATTATCATAGCTTCTGGTCAAACCAATCTTGAATTTATGGTCTTGTTGGATGCCACATATCCTCCTCTCAGTTGCAATATGGTCCCAGAAATGAAACCATTTGTTGGCGCAAACCCATCCAAAAAAACCAATCAACATGGGTTCCCACTCTATAGACACCCAACTTGCCATGATCTCCCTGAGCACCGGCCCAGACAGGTTTTACCTTGTCTGGCAACCCCCACGAAGTGAATGAAGTATCACCCGAGATGTTTGAGAGAGAGTTGTCGGAACCAAGTTTTTGCATAATAGAAGAAAACTATGCGCATCAATAATTCATCAACTTATCAACCATATCTGACCAGTTACTTAATCATAAATAGGACCATTCATCATTTCTCTTAAAATATTGTATCATTCATTCATAACCATAGTAATCCTACAGGTGCGAAAACAAATCTAAAAAGATAATGTTATTCATAAGCAATAAACATCGCATCATAAGTCCATGTCGCAGATTCACTAAACTTTCACCATTAGATTCACAAAAACAAAAAGAAAGAAAGAGACACAAAGATAACAGTATTTTATATCAACCTCCATCTTATCATATTAATTCCATGCAATCAATCATAGATTCAAAAACAGACAACAATTCAATTGAGTCTCCAGCTCTCAATTATCATTCTAAGATATCTCCACATTTGCAATTCTTCTTATATTTATAGGCTTCCTCCTTTACATTCATGGTCCACTTAGATGATTTTCTAACTAATTATTAACTGATTCTACCAACTAATGATCAATATCCACAAAATATGGTCCAAAAGTACAAAACGTGACATAAAATATTCAAAATAGTCCATCTTCCGCCTTGCGTGGTGTCTTTTGAGCTTGCGCAGCATCCACGATGCTGCACAACTGACTTATCCAAAAACCCCTTCCAATAGAAAGAATACAGAGAATTTGAAGATCGAATATGAACTCATGGATTTCAGTAGCAAGGCTACTGCAAGATTGACAACCGCGGTTGGGAAAACATTGGATAAATGCATGGAATTTTACAAAAGGGTGCTTATGACACATAACTGATGCCAGATCTCTACAACAAAGAGACTTCAGGCGTTTCTAGGTCAAGAGGTGCATTTGAAGTACCTTCATGATAGGATGCAAGAAGATGAGCTTAACATACAACTAGTTAAGGGCCTAAATTAAAAAGTGGTAAAAAGTTCAGTGGCGCAATCTGCAGTCGGCAATTGCTTGCTAGAAGACCAGATCAGAGCCACTCCACCAAGAGTAGCAGAGATAAAGTCCCAGCTATCCGTACATGAAGTAACAATAGAATATTTGAATCTATGGACTTCAATACCATAGCTACAGATGCAGCTGCATGGAAACAATTCATGGAAGGATTGGCTGGGCCCGCCTAATCTTTTGTTTTACTATCATGTGAAAAATTCTATGTAATATTTTGTATTTATTCCAATTTTCCTAGTGAGAACACTAGAGGAAAAAATTTTGTAATTGAAGAGTTAAGGAATCCCAAGAGTCTAGGGTAGTTAAAAAGTCATTTTGTAAAAGTATAAGTAGAAATAGAGTAGAAGAGATAGAGGACTTTTTCTAGCACAGTTATGCTGAAACTTTTTGTAATGAGAACTACTTCTTTTTATAAATAAAGAGAACCAATATTTCGCTGGAGAAAGTACTGTATGAGCTTCAATATGGATTATGTGGATTGTTGAATGTGAACTACTTTTGTTTTGTCTTGCTGCATAACTGTGAGATCATTCCGACCTGTTGAATTATTTCTGCAGTTTATGAATGGTTTGATTTTCTATTTCGAATCTTGTGCAATAAATGAGTAATGGATGTTTTAACTTAACAATTATATCTTTTTGTTATCTTTCTATTATCTTTATGTATGAAGAATTTAGCAGCTACCTGTAGGATTCTATGTGCAAACAATACAGTATATTACTTTTTTCTGATATAAATTCTTCTCCCTGGGGATAGTTAGAATTAGTTTAGAATAGATTAGTTGTTCTTTGTTTTGGTAGAGTGATTGTGGGCCAAGAGAGGTAAGACGAAGGGAATACCTGCACATCTCTAGTGAGTTTCTTTCCCATTGATCACTTGCATTTAGTATAGGCACTTGCATTTCATCATAAAATATTAAAAATCATAAACGGTGGACCGAGCCGCAACCTGTAAAATATATTTAAAACTTTATTTAATTCTATGGTAATTGGACTGCTAACTGGACAGATTCCCCATTCCAAATGATAAACGATCTAATTGGGAATAGTTATTGGGGAGAATCCCGACTGTTGGTACCTGGTATTTTTCCAGGAATCAACAGGGAAAAGGATAGTTATCTTTCAATGACACCCTATTTAAGTTTCTGAAATCCACACATAATCTGATTTCTCCATTCTTCTTCCTGGAAGGTACTAAGTTACCTACCCAATTCGAAAATACGAGAGTTACAATTATTTTCGCATTGAATAACTTTCTTACGTCTTTCTCATTAAAAGGTAAGAGCATTGGATTTATTCTTCTTAATTTCTATCTAAAAAGGTTTCTCTCCAGATCTAATAGGAATAGTATGTTGTATGATGGAGGTATCATATTATTTCAAATCTTCATAGCTCCAAGTAAAAACATCAGTGTAATTTTTCATCAGATTAATATATTTATTCTTTTCTTCAGGAGGCAAGTTTCTTGAAAATTTTACTATCTTAGGTGAATCTTCAATCCCAATATTCTGATCTTGAACATCATTTTCATTTGGATGAACCTTTGGATATTTAGCCACATCATTTTGGTCAAATAATTTCTCTAAAGGAATAAGACCCTTTGGAATGTAATCACTTTTCAATTGTATTATGTATTTTCCTCCAATCATGTTCTTCAAATTTTTTTCCTCAACTTCTTCATCTGCAAACTGTATATTTTCTTGGAAATTCTTTGAATTTTGTTTCTTTGTGTCAATATGTGTATTTCCAAATTCATCTGAAAGCTCCAAAAAATATTTTTATCTATAGATCATATTCAAATAATTGCCAAAATTTGGAGTTGTCGGGAATAAAAGGCCTATTTACAATTTCCATTTTATATTTTTTCTTAGAATAGATGGGAGATTTAAAATTTCTAGCAGAATAGCCATAGAATCAACTACTTGGTTTTGCATCCTAGGAATTACTATGATCCTTTGTTCGATAAAGAAATTTCCTAACATATCTGAAATTTCATTTTTGTAACCTCTCATTCGAGGATGCTTTGTCTTATAATTATCATTCACCTGGTTTACTACTAACTCGGAGTTTCCAAAAACAGCTATTATTTTTTCCTTTAAGTATTTTAAAGCATTTAATCCTAATATCAAAGCCTCATACTCTGCTACATTATCGGTACACTCAAATGTCAATTTATAAGAATATACTTTGAAATCCCTAAAACTCCAAATATTTTTTTTAGCACACAACGTAATGTACTTGGGTTGTAATGGTGCAAGATGCGTATGCATGAGCTGAATAACTAATCACCCACGTGTATCATAAAAAAATGTCTTTTTAAGGGTTAAATTGAAGCATCAAGGCTATAGTGAGTAAGGGGGGTATAGTGAGTCTGCATAAGAACAAGGGAAGGACATCAAGGCATTATGCATAAGGTGTGTAAAATCACGCTATAACACAAATAAGCCTATAAATGTGGTAAATGAATTAAATTAAGAAAATAAAATAAACATGTTGGCCCCTCATGTGGATATTAGGAGTGATATAAATTAACAAGGATTAATGTACTTTGTTGTGTGGGTGTTAAGGTATATGACTATGGATAGTTTGAATTTTTTATTTTTTAGGTCTGAAAGGGATCAATGGCTAGTTTATTCAAGAATAATTTAATATTTGGGGACAATAGTAAGACTCGAACGAAGCATAAGTTGAAAAGTCGTAGCTATAAGGAAATCCATTAGTCAAAATAACAACAGACTTTGAATCAGTCATAGTTGGAAAAAAAGTGAAAGATCGTAGAAAAGTTTGAGGCTAGTCACATGTCGTCATTGCATAAGTCATAGTTAAGGAAAGGTTGAAGCTAAAGTCTGAAAACAACAAAGAAACAGAGTCTAGAAAGAAGATTGGATTATAGTGATGTTTGAACTAGGGTTGAATTTTGCAGTTTAGAAGAAAGTGAAAGACCATAGTAGAGTTTGAGGTTAGTCACATGTCCTATTTGGATAAGTCACAGTTAAAGAAAAGTTGAAGATTAAGTAAAAAAACAATGAATAAATAGAGTTTGGAAAACATATTAGTACAACAAAGTTTGAACAAGCGTTTAATTTAGAAACTGTACTTTTCTTAGATTGAGTTGAGAACAAATGACAAGTTAAGTCTTATTTGAAATATGTGTCTTGCACCAAGGATTGGATTACTCATGACAGGTTGAATTCTTTCTGTAAGTTGGGTCTTGCATTGACAGTTGGATTCCTCACCTATCAGTTGGTGCTGAGAAAATCAAAGATTAGTGTCTTCTGAAACCGATGTATTGAATGATCTATCAAATATTTAATTAAATTATTCTTGGTGTATCTTGCTTATGATGTTCTTTATTTATATAATGCAACATTTATTATCCATAACAATGACAACATGCAAAATTATAGAAATATTTAATTGAATATATACACACACACACACACACACACACACACACATGTATATATGTATGTGTGTGTGTGTGTGTGTGTGTGTGTGTGTGTGTGTGTGTGTATTACACTGATTCGCCCCCCTGTCTCAGTGTAGTTGATGTGTTCAACATATTTCAGCAATACAACATTCATCATGATCTTATTTGCAAACCGACATGTTCTTTAATTGAAATTGGCAATGTCTGCAACATAATAGACAAAGGATTTCTTCTAGACATGCATGAATACAATACAGTTCTAAGAAACTTGAACATTGAAGAACAATCGATTGTAAAAGAGATAGTTGTTAGGATATTTAGACACTTAGGAGTTACTTAAGATCAACTTGTGTAATATATCTATTAGATAAAGTGTGTTTCTTTAGTATGCATTTGTAAATATTTAATCTAACGGTCAAGATATGTTCTAGACATAGAGTGATCTGACGGTTCAACTTCTCTTAGATCATACCTACCATTTATATGTGCCTTAACACCCGATTGGTCCATGATCTCTATTTAAAGATCATGGAGGGTCCTTGGCTAGCTGATCGATTATGAGAAGCCCATTTGTAACTTTATTTCTATTGCATAATAAATTTCTCCAGGTAGCTATTTGGATGGGGCCGTGGACTGTTTCCCTCTCGAGGGTTTTATCCATGTCAAAACATCGGTGTGTTTATCTATGATCTAATGTTGTGAGTGGATTCTCTAGGTGTTCATTCTTTTGGCAGTACCCTGTGTACCCGATCATGGTATCAGAACGTTTATGAAGAGTCACTTTTGGTTATGATCTAGTCCTTGAATTGGTGTTACCGAAACTTTGGAAGGGTTTCTGGTTATGGAATTTCTATGCATTTATGGGCTATGGGAAGTGTTCCATTACATCTGGACTGCCATTTCAATTGGGAAATAGTTTTCCTTTCATCAAAAATTATTTTTGTTTTCTCTAGATACACCGATTTCATCGGATCTGAAGGTACAATGTTATAGCGACGGTTTTGTTTTTAATTTTTTTTTAAATCTCTCATATTTTTATCATTTTTATTAATAGATCTTTATTTTTTTTAGTCTCAGATTGTTTTCTTCCGTGTCTGCATATGATATTTGTCATGCACCTTGCGTGATCACACTAGTAGAAAATGAGAAATTAATGACTAAAAAAATGACTAAAATCAGGCTATAAACGACTATTTTTTAGTCGATGACTAATAGTAGCAAATTACCACTATCTTATAGCTAGTCGTATTTCACTAGTCATTAATAGCTTGACTTAGTAGTCATTAATTTAGTCATTGATTTAGTCATTGATAGTCAATGATTTAGTCATTGTTTTAGTCATTGATAGTTAATGATTTAGTCATTGATTTAGTCACTGAGTTGGTCATTGATTTAGTCGTTGATTTAGTCACTGAGTTACCAGCAATGAATTTTTGAAAATAGATTTTAGCACACTATCGATCTGATTATGTTCTGTTATAAAATTACGCTACATAAACTGTCTTCACTTTGAGCTGTGAAGTTCAGGAACTTACCAAGAATCATCTGGATTTCTTGATTCACAGGCAGGAGGTGGGTCAATAGTATTCATGCTTCTAGGACAAGAACGAGTATTAATTCTCTTTTTCCAAACGGCAAGATCACCTTTTTCATACTTCTTTTCCCAGCACAAAAGTTCTGCTATTTCTTCAATTTTCTCTTGTTCCTGCTGGAGCTCCTGTTTTGATCTCTGCCAAGATTGGTAATATTGCTTCCAATTGATGGGAGGACCAAAGAGAATCCAATATCCACTTGGTCTCAAGACTCTATCCACTTCTATCAAATACATACCATCTGCAAACAAATGAAGCTACACAAATCAATTTGAGAATAAAATCAGTAAATTCAAGGCTCTTCTATAGCTCAAAATTTTAACTTTAACAAAAGCATTAATCCTGTCAAAGTCCCCAGTACCATTTGTAGTCCAAGGCATCAAACACCGTGAACATTGAGACATGTCAAAAGCCCTGGAAGGGTAAGGAAGCTGTTGTGTCCCCATTACACCAATCACAGCAGGCACGCCTCGCTCCAAAGAAAACTGCACTTGGGCTTCATGTGAATTCCTTGGTGCAAATGACATGGTCAAAACATTTCTCTTCAAAATTTATTCACCCCAGCTTGCCACCTAAGCATGCCATAAGGATTTCAGATAAGGGCATATCCTCAAACTCCATAAATCATTGCAAAAACAAAATACCAGACTTATCACCAAACTTTGCCACCCGTGCATATATATATAGTTGTCATTAATAATCTTAACCAGCTCAGGGAGGTATTTCACAATTAATATTCACCATTATCCTTTGTAAACTTGCTAGAGAAGCCAAGTTTGTTCACCCGCTATCTTGTTTCTCAAAGTCCATTCGTTTTAGCTCAAAACTTGAGGTAGACTTGATTTATGTTCATAACTCACCTATTGACATAATTATGTCTACAAGATTTAATATTTGTATTTTCGTTTTTTATTGTAGGATATTTATTATTTAAAATGTCAAAAGCACAAGGAATAGGTAAGCTACCTTAAAATGGGAAGTTGAAGAAAGTCCCAACCCTTGGAAAGATGCAGATCCAATGTTGCTCACGGATACAAATCATTTAATTGGATTCCAAGATGACCTTGAGTGCCCAAATACATGTATAGAATGTTTGTCAATGAAGACTTCCATAAGGACCATGATGACTTAGAGGTTTTTTGAAATATCAGAAAGCACATCCTTTACTTGATTTCCGCCAAACCAATAATATTACCATATAACAATGTTGTCAAATCAATATTTAGATACATTAATCTTGGAATGAGATCAGTCATAAGTGAAGGTAGGGTTTCCATAGCTTATTTACAACCCTATTCATTCAAAATAATGTTCAAGATGAAGAAAATTCAAGTGCTATTGCACAAAACATTTCTGGATGATTATAGAGCCAAGGAATTCAATCTAGTAAAAAAATTGAAAGATTGGTGGACTGAATATAAGGCCTTCTTAGAAAAGAATAATTGGATGTATTCTACACAATACTTGAGATACCCATATTGGTTTATGAAAACCATGATTTTTATGTTATATGGCGAGGAGGGATCCTCTCATTTTAAAATAGAATGGAATCTATTGGCACATCGTGTAGTAGACACATGGCATGATTTCAATTGGGTGGGCATCTTGTCTATCAATCTACTATGCTTCACTAGGGCCATTAAAAAGGTATAAGGATACAAAACCCAGAGTTTTTACATGTTATATTACATATTAGATGCAGTTTGTTCCTATAATCCTTTTCCCAAAATGGAATGAGAGTGGAAACCTAGTCTTCTGCCTATGCATGTATATTGTTGTGAATTGTGGTCCTCCAACTATAGGCTATATTTCTATAACAGAAATTAAAGCCTTGAAAAAATTAAAAGAGAAATGAAGGGTAACCATACCAATCATGATAAATTCCAATAAGGCCTCTTTCATATATCACACCAAGTGTATTCTTTTTTGCAATGGTTGGGACAACATTCATAACCCAAACTTTGTCGGATGTAAGTGCTGCTGCAAAGCCACCAAGACCTGCATTCATGTCCATAACATTGCGATATCTACTCTCCCCAATATATTTGTTCATTCTTTTGTAGCCTTTCACGTGCTTTATCCACAACTGTGTATCAGCATTATATGTCTTAGTAGTAACACCTGATAATGAACCACTGAGAACTCTAGGAGGAACAGCATTCAGGCGCTTTGGGAACTTCTCCAAAATCCCTCCAGACACATAATTAGCATCACTGACTTTAGGCATTTGTGTAGTGCATCTTTGCATTCTCTTATTCCTGGGGGGTCAGCAGATTTTATAGACATTATCAGATAAGCATAAAATTTCAATCATCTGAGTAAAACTAGGCCATTTGAGTAAAACTAGGCCACTATCAAAGAAGATCGGGAGAAAAACAAACTCTTCTTGTACTGTAATGAAATATGAAGCCAATTATGCAAACATGCTTGAAATTTGTTAAGATTTAGACAGTTAAACTTAAACATGTCTGCAACACAAGATCAATTCATGCATGGCCATTAAAATGTAAAAGCATATAGGAAAATTCAAAAATCACATAAAAATGATGAAATCAAAATGTATCTCTGACTTGTATTCAGGATATAAAGTTGATTCAAGATATAAAGTTGATAATCCCTTGAATCTTGTAGCATTCACAATTAAAATCACAAATTATAATAGGTCAATGGCCATTCTATCAATTGTTACAAAGCAGTTCTCCAGATTTCTACATGTCAGAAAATTATGACAAACAAACAGACCATGTACTTCAGCTTAATAGCAGTGCAAGTTTAAATTTTTCATAGTCAGCCACACTGACATTTTAGTTCAAAGGAATCCTACAACCACAATGCACTTTGTAACATATCCATTGCAAGATTGATATCCAATTTAGAATTTGGCATGATATTAGTCTTCTAAAGGAAAAAAAGCCAATAGAAGAATACTTACAAGGACAGGTGTTAAAAGCTCGTTTAATAGAATAACAAATGTATCCAATACCTGGAATCTAAAAGCACATTCTAGGAAGGACAAAAATAGGTTTTAACAGTCAAACCCCGGGAATGTATTGGAGCCTATATTTAAACCTACGAATACCTACAACACTGAGCTTATGGTCCTGCTTAAGCACAAAAAATGTCTGGGTTACAAACATTGCTCATAAATATAATCACTTTGTTCACCAGTAATGAATTTTTGAAAATAGATTTTAGCACACTATCGATCTGATTATGTTCTGTTATAAAATTACGCTACATAAACTGTCTTCAACTTTGAGCTATGAAGTTCAGGAACTTACCAATAATCATCTAGATTGCTTGATTCACAGGCAGGAGGTGGGTCAATAGTATTCAGGATTCTAGGACAAGAACGAGTATTAATTCTCTTTTGCCAAATGGAAAGATCACCTTTTTCATACTTCTTTTCCCAGCACAAAAGTTCTGTTATTTCTTCAATTTTCTCTTGTTCCTATTGGAGCTCCTCTTTTGATCTCTGCCAAGATTGGTAATATTGCTTCCAATTGATGGGAGGACCAGAGAGAATCCAATATCCACCTGGTCTCAGGACTCTATCCACTTCTATCAAATACATACCATCTTCAAACAAATGAAGCTACACAAATCAATTTGAGAATCAAATTAGTAAATTCAAGGCTCTTCTATAGCTCTGAATTTTAACTTTAACAAAAGCATTAATCCTATAAAAGTCCCCAGTACCATTTGCAGTCCAAGGTATCAAACACCATGAACATTGAGACATGTCAAAAGCCCTAGAAGGGTAAGGAAGCTACTGTGTCCCCATTACACCAATCACAACAGGCACACCTCGCTCCAAAGAAAACTGCACTTGGGCTTCATGTGAATCCCTTGGTGCAAATGACATGGTCAAAACATTTCTCTTCAAAATTTATGCACCCCAGCTTGCCACCTAAGCATGCCATAGGGATTTCAGTCCAGATAAGGGCATATCCTCAAACTGCATAAATCATTGCAAAAACAAAATACAGGACACTACTATATGCATGCAATTGATGTACAACCATGAAATGGGAAATCTACAACTATTTTCAAATCTGTCATTGTTTAAATCGATTCCAATTATTCTAGAAGCTCCTGCAATTCTTTCCCCTTCAGCAGCCTGCGTAGTTAAAGGCCAAATCAGAAGTCTAATAGATAATTAAAGAGTAAACTAGTTGTTCCCAGAGGCGTTCTCAAGCACAAGGGAGATGTTGTCACGTTTGTGCAGCTGTAATAAAATATTATTAAAGAGTAAACTAGTTGTGTCCAGAGGCGTTCTCGAGCACAGTATGGGGGAGTATGGGGAGATGTTGTCACGTTTGTAGGTGACACTATAATAAAATAGTAATAAATTTTATACCCAACATGTTGATCTACCCAAAATTAAAATTAAATTGATCCCTCTAGACACTTGATAGAGCCTAGATTTGGATCTAGGCTGGTCATAATGATCCCAAAAAATTGCAGACAGAGGAGCTAAACTGTAGGCTAATCATAATTATCCTCAACAAAATTTCATTTTTTGAACTTCAGTGTATACACATGAACAAAAAGGGAGAGAACACTTGTTTTTAGAACTTACAGCAAGCCCAACACCCCCAAGGCCAAATATTGCTACTGTTGAACCCTTCTTGGGTTTGGCTACGTTCAAAGTTGCACCCATCCCTGATTCCACAACAAAATTAATTTTGAATAAGAAATCCAATCAAGGAAATGATCATGGATGGTTTTATTAACAATCCAGCAAACCACACTTTAAGAATTGAATTACCCACTTTGTAAAACATGATATAGTTAAATCAGTATCAAAAAGTCTAGGAAGTGATTTACCTGTTGAGACACCACAACTCATAATCCAGACTTTGTTAAGAGGAGCCTCTGGATTAATTTTGGAAACACAACCGACATGCACAACAATGTACTTGCTGAAATTCGATGTACCAAGGAAATGGTAAATCGGTTTTCCATTGATTGAAAACCTTGAATTTCCATCATTGATCATAACCCCTCTTTCAGTATTAATCCTTAGCAGATCACACATGTTGCTCTCCTCTGACTTGCAGTGTTTGCGTTCTCCACATTCTCCAGTAAATACAAGAAGCACACTGTCACCCTCCTTGAGGTCAGTTGCCCCTTCTCCAACACTCTGAACAATTCTGTGTCAACCATGTTATAATTATAATTATAATTAGTAAGCAACAAATCACCAGAAAATTCATATCATTTTTCCCTCTTGAAATTCTACATCTCTGCTACTATGACTAATCAAATTTTCTCAATTTTTTTTAATACAAACTTCATGGCAAGAACAGAGTGTATACCCAGCTGCTTCATGTCCAAAAATGCGGGGAAGGAGAGGAGTTTGGCCCTGCAATGAAATCAATGTTAGGTGTTTCATTATTAAGAAAATTTCAGAATACAGGCAAGAAGAATCAGTTTGAGAATACAGGCAAGAAGAATCAGCAAGTTTCTGAATAGGCAGTGATGGATTTGAGAGAAAACATTAAAGAGCTATCAATTTTGTCAAATTTCTCTAAGCAACATGGTTCATTGTTTGCGGTCAATTCCTCCTCAGTCATGGATTGCATGCCTGCAGAAAACAAGTATGTTGAGTATGTTCCCATGATTGGGGCCTATTCCTATCCTTATAACCTAGCACCAAATAAAGATTCAATACCACAAGTAAATGTTGGAAACAAGAATAGCGGAAATGAAGGTTTGGGTTTTCAAACTGAAGGAGCAGAAAAGTCTGAGGATGAAATGCTGTTGAACCCTCTGTGGGCAGAGGAGACAGAAAGGATGAGCACTGGCAACTTTTTGGAGTCCCGATATAGAAGAGAAGGGAAAAGAGGCAAGCATCAAAGCACGGTGATAATGCCCCCTGAAAGGAGAGATTTTGATCCTTTTGTTCAATCTCAGGATGAAGCAAGCATTGCTTTTGGTCAAGCAGACACTCAAATGTCAGATTCTGTATGGGATGAAGGTGATGGTGGTAGCTAGGAGAAGCAGCTGGACAGGGTTTCACAGGAAGATATTCTTTCTCCAAAAATGCAAGGACTGTCAGAGTTATGCTCGTTTAAAATAGATGAGAACAATAAAAAATCACTTTATTTTTTGCTCCAACAATCTGTAAATTTCCAGCAAAGAAATATTAATTTCAAATTGATTTTTAGATCCTTAAACCCTCATTTTCAATTATTTATTTTATCTAATTTTCTGTATAACAGATCTGTAATTTTCAGAATATAAATTGAACTTTAATATTTGTTTTAGCCTAACAATATCTCTATTTAATCATTGTTTAAAAGCTGTGTAAATCTGGAATTTACTTGCTACAATTCAAATTAGAACCATATTTACCCTAAGTCCATTTACCCCTTTCTCTCCTTGAATACACCTTGGACTTAGATTGTTGTCAGGATTCCCCCCTTTGAGCTAGATAGGAGAGCTAACCTAAACTAAGAGATAATACTATCAAGGTGACAGTGGGTAGTTTTTCTTAGTCACCCATGAGTTCTCACATGTATGCTTGGGACTTTCACATTGAGGGAGAATGTAGGAGGTAAAAAGTTGGAAATAGAGCCAATTTAAAAAGTGGGAGAGAGTTATTGAGGTGATAGTGGGTAACCTCTCTGAGTTGTTCTTAGATCTTCACCTTGTGAGTTTGGACTATAACGCCATAGGTGAGGGTTTTAAAAGTAACAAGTACAAAATTGGATGATATCCTCATCATCAGTGCTAATAGGGCAGAAATATAATCCGAATAGCTATTTTATAAGCAACCACAACCACAAACATTATTTTCAAAGGATCCTGGGTGCATTCTCATTGTTATTAGATGACTAATTCATATAGATAATATCTAACTGAGCTTTATTTTTCATCCCCTAGAACACATGCATGGCCTCTTAATGAAAAAGAGAAATTAAAAATAGATATTAATTGAGACACTGCCCTAAAATTCTTCAGAAAATTCAATCTGCTTCTTTATGACTCACCTGTATTTTATTTATGGCTTCTTGTGGGTGTTCAATTCAGAACCCAACCTGTGAAGTTAAAAACAAGAAATATATCCTCATAATATAAAAATAGAAAGTGATCAATCTGTTGATTAGTGTAGAGACCCTAAGGAGACATGATCACATAAAATTTATTGAAGAACATTTCAAATCAACCAGCTTGGCTATAATGTATAGACATGAGCCCAATCCTCATGATGAAATTTTCCAAGGAGCTTTCACATAAAATGAGGTATTGAGTAATATGGAAAATGACAATCAAAGAAGAATGTTGCATACAATTTAAGAAGCTAACATGAAAATAACAGCGGAAGTCAGACAAGTATCATTTGGTAATGACATGGAGAAAATAAAGGAAAAAACAAAGGTTGATGCCACCAGAAGAGAAGATTTAGAGAAAAATGTTTTTGAGGCCAAAGATTAGTTGAAGCAACAACAAATGCAAGCTATAGAGGAGGCCAAAATAAGGGCCAAGGAGGAATCTAAGGAGGATTCAATTACAGAGCTCTGTTTACTCTTTTTTGCATGATTCCTCAATGTCAAAACTAAATATCCATTCAGTTGATGCTATGTCCCATTTTGCTCCAAACCAAGCCAGGATTACTACATATCAGCATTATGTGCATCAAGCTAGGATCACTACAGCTGAGTGTTGCACTCAGATTTTATGGTTAAGAAAATGTTTGGAAGATATTCAAGTCAATAGAATTCAACCTACACCAATATACTGTGACAATACCAGTCATATAAGTATCTCTAAAAATCTAGTTATTCCCTAAAAAACTAAGCATATCCCAACCAAGTACCATCTTATTCGAGAACAAGTCAGTGAAAAAAAGGTAAAGCTAGAATGTGTAAGCACAAAGGAACACATTGTTGATATTTCCACCAAACCCTTGCCTAAAGACACCTTTGAGTATCTAAGGAAATTGCTAGGAGTTATCTCCCTCCTACATTAACTGTTGCATTAGTGTTTATCAGTTGTTCTATGAGATTGGCACCCATTGAGGCCACAAGACCAACAACAACATCATCTCAGACAAATATTTGGTGATTGATGTCAAAGGGGGAGGAATTCAGGGGGAGATCTCTCAAGGGGATCTGCATACATCAATGCCAAAGGGGGAGTTTGTTGGACATTTTGGTTGGCATTGATGCCAAAGAATTAGTCTCCTCTTCAAGTCCAATATTCAAAGATGCCTATGAAAGCTAACTGCTAAGGTGGACAACCCCAAACTATGTGATCAAACCCACCTCTACTAGGATGTGGAGGAGTCCAATTATCGCTGTCAAAGTTGGTTGAGAATTATGTAAGATTAATGGGTCTTTTTTGAATTGGTACCCTGATTTAGAGTATGGGAACCTGGTGCAACCTTGGATGAAGTCCTATATCAGTGACTAATATAATCAACAACCTACATGATTCAATGAATTAGACACTATTCGTCACATGAGAAGTGCCCTCAGTAAATGAACTCATAATAACACAATCCATAGTGCAAATTCAAATACCCTAATCAACAGTTTCAACAGTAAAAAACTCAGTACATTCATCAGTATTGATAGGCTCATGCCCTAATTAGTAGTTTAAGTAGTAAAAGACTCAGTACATTCATCAACAATAACAAGCTTGGATTCCCTAATCAGCAGTTTCAATATATTCACCGGTAATAAGACTCAATCAGTAGTCAATTAGTAGCAACATGGATTGACAAAATTTTGAAAATGAGTCTATGTTAGAGGCAACTGATAGAAGTACTGTCTACTATTGAGGATGGATATATCACTACAGCTGAGTGTTGCACTTAGATTTTATGGTTAAGACAATGTTTGGAAGATATTCAAGTCAATAGAATTCAACCTACACCAATATACTATGACAATTTCAGTGATATAAGTATCTCTAAAAATCTAGTTATGCGCTAAAAAACTAAGCATGTCCCAATCAAGTACCATTTTATTTGAGAACAAGTCAATGAGAAAAAGGTAAAACTAGAATGTGTAAGCACAAAGGAACACGTTGTTGATATTTCCACCAAACCCTTGCCTAAAGACACCTTTGAGTATCTAAGGAAATAGTTGGGAGTTATCTCCCTCCTACATTAACTGTTGCATTAGTGTTTATCAGGTGTTCTATGAGATTGGCACCCATTGAGGCCACAAGACCAACAACAACATCATCTCAAAAAAATATTTGGTGATTGATGTCAAAGGGGGAGGAATTCAGGGGGAGATCTCTCAAGGGGATCTGCATACATCAATGCCAAAGGGGGAGTTTGTTGGAAATTTTGGTTGGAATTGATGCCAAAGAATCAGTCTCCTCTTCAAGTCCAATATTCAAAGATTCCTATGAAAGCTAACTGCTAAGGTGGACAACCCCAAACTGTGTGATCAAACCCATCTCTACCAGGATGTGGAGGAGTCCAATTATCGCTGTCAAATTTGGTTGAGAATTATGTAAGATTAATGTGTCTTTTCTGAATTGGTACCCTAATTTAGAGTATGGGAACCTAGCGCAACCTTGGATGAAGTCCTATAACAGTGACTAATATAATCAACAACCTACACGATTCAATGAAGTAGACACTATTCGTCACATGAGAAGTGCCCTCAGTAAATGAACTCATAATAACACAATCCATAGTGCAAATTTAGATACCCTAATCAACAATTTCAACAGTAAAAAAATCAGTACATTCATCAGTATTGATAGGATCATGCCCTAATTAGTAGTTTAAGCAGTAAAAGACTCGGTACATTCATCAACAATAACAAGATCGGATTCCCTAATCAACAATTTCAATATATTCACCAGTAATAAGACTCAGTCAGTAGTCAATGTGAATTGACAAATTTTTGAAAATGAGTCTATGTTAGATGCAATCGATAGAAGTATTGTCTACTATTGAGGATGGATATATCACTACAGCTGAGTGTTGCACTAATATTTTATGGTTAAGACAATGTTTGGAAGATATTCAAGTCAATAGAATTCAACCTACACCAATATACTGTGACGATACCAGTGATATAAGTATCTCTAAAAATCTAGTTATGCACTAAATGTTAGGATTATTAATCCTCCCTTGTCCAAATTTGGTCATATGTCTAAATCGGGAGTCATGTCTAAATTGGGAGTCCATCCAGTCTATTTATAGTCATTAGCACCATTGGTTAAACTTGACCTAATTGGGGCACATGTTTCAGTTACCAAAGTGTGGGGAACACTAATTGAGGCTCACTGCCACTTATTTCACTTGATTGCATAAGTTTAGGAGTCTCCTAGATCAATCCCTACAATTTAGGAAGCAACTGGGAGTGCCGAAACCAACCAAGGTCAGTTAACTTCAATTGATGACTAGTCAAGCCAAGTTAGGAGTCGATTACATTCAGTTCTAGCTCTCTACATTCAGTTAAATAATGGTTTAATTAATTGCACACATGTGGGGCGTTTTTCTCACCTACCACAGTCAGTTAACCATTATTTAATACTAAATGTAACAGTTGGTTGTGTTTTAGAACTCTGGTTATGATTTAGACAAGGACAGTTAACTACTGGGTCCTTAACTTCAGTTGATGACTAGTCAAGCCAAGTTAGGAGTCAATTACATTCAGTTAAATAATGGTTTAATTAATTGCACACATGTGGGGTGCTTTTCTCACCTACCACATTCAGTTAACCATTATTTAATACTAAATGTAATAGTTGGTTGTGTTTTAGAACTCCAATTGTGATTTAGACAAGTCTTAATTACCTACAGTCAAGTAGAGTCATCAATTCGAACTTCCTCGTGGATTTCAATTGCTTGTGGATATTAAAGCCATTGTAATTCATTGTAATTATCTATCTGGATTACTTTTTTGATTAATGAAAGCATTCACAGCTGCAAGCCTTTTGCACTATTTCATTCTTCAATGGCTGAGTAAATTGTGAGATCTTCTTTGTGAGTTGTGTGTTTGTCTACAGATCTATATGCTCAAATTTAACATGGTATCAGAGCCTCGACGGACAAGGCACTTCTCCTCCTCGGATCTCCTACTGGATCATTTTTTTGTTTTGCAGGTACAACTTCGAAATGAATTCATCAGTTCCTCTTCTCACCCGATCCTCAGATGCCTCAGACTATTCTGAATGGAAGTTGAAGATGATTATATGTCTAAGAAGACAAAAACTATTTTCGTTGTCTATTGGACTTGGTAGACATAATTTTGAGAGTGATAATGACTGGCTAAAAGAAAAGGATAAAGCTTTTGAAATAATGGAACTGGCTCTTTCTCCTAGCATGCGCTACCACAATAGATCTATTAAAGATCCACTGGAACTCTGGCAAAGATTGGACAGAACCTTTGGAAGCACATGGAGCACATCCAACACCACAAACATCCTTGATTCAAAATTCTTGGCCTCTACTCTCTCTGATGAAGTTGTTCAAGATGAAGATGAAGCAGAAACTTCTACACAGTCAATTCAAATTGAAGACAGTCTCCATGCAGTGACTCCTTCTCCTGATGCTCCAGAAGTTCATGAGATCTCTGATATCTCATCTTCTCATATTGCTGAAACAGAAGAAGAAATTCGAATCTCTGATATTGAAGAAAAATTCTGCTGCACTTCCATGCAAACATTCACCAGTGATTTTCCTTTAAATTCTGTGCAAAATTTACCAGTAATTGCTTCCGAAAATGAAGAGAAATTTGATTTTTCTCCCTCTAATGTTGCTGATGGTGTGCAGATATGTGATACCTTGGATATTTTGGAAGAAATATCAGATTACCAGAGTGATCCATTTGCTCCCCATGATCTAGTTTTTCCAGCAAATTCCTGCAGGATTGCATGCACCAAAATTCAAAATTTTGAAGAAGAAGAAAGCCGTGCATCCACCGTCTCGGTTAACCATTTATTTGAATCTGATATTAACCTTATTGGATCTGATATGATATTATTTAGATTTGATCTGATATTTCTTGGTTTT
>LPNX010446903.1:0-100849 GCA_001517045.1 Pseudotsuga menziesii | reverse complement strand
TGCACACATGTGGGGCGTTTTTCTCACCTACCACAGTCAGTTAACCATTATTTAATACTAAATGTAATAGTTGGTTGTGTTTTAGAACTCTGGTTATGATTTAGACAAGGATAGTTAACTACTGGGTCCTTAACATCAGTTGATTACTAGTCAAGCCAAGTTAGGAGTCAATTACATTCAGTTAAATAATGGTTTAATTAATTGCACACGTGTGGGGTGCTTTTCTCACCTACCACATTCAGTTAACCATTATTTAATACTAAATGTAATAGTTGGTTGTGTTTTAGAACTCCAATTGTGATTTAGACAAGTCTTAATTACCTACAGTCAAGTAGAGTCATCAATTCAAACTTCCTCATGTGGATTCGAATTGCTTGTGGCTATTAAAGCCATTGTAATTCATTGTAATTATCTATCTGGATTACTTTTTTGATTAATGAAAGCATTCACAGCTGCAAGCCTTTTGCACTGTTTCATTCTTCAATGGCTGAGTAAATTGTGAGATCTTCTTTGTGAGTTGTGTGTTTGTCTACAGATCTATATGCTCAAATTTAGCACTAAAAAACTAAGCATATCCCAATGAAGTACCATTTTATTCGAGAACAAGTCAGTGAAAAAAAGGTAAAACTAGAATGTGTAAGCACAAAGGAACACATTGTTGGTATTTCCACCAAACCCTTGCCTAAAGACATCTTTGAGTATCTAAGGAAATAGTTGGGAGTTATCTCTCTCCTACATTAGCAGTTGCCTAAACATTGTCTGGTGTCAGCCATCCTCAAGACTAGGCATTTCTTGCCAATTGCGAGTTCGCCTCTCTATGACAGTATAGACCACTGAGCATGTAAACTATCTAGCAGAGCCTCTGAAATTTGAAATTTCCTTCAATCCTGATCCATGGGTCCTTTCCAATTCTAACTTTTCCTCAGTTCCCTCATTTATTTACCCACCAAGGGGAAAACATTACCAAAGGCTTTCCTTGTAATGGAAGCATCCTGTGAGTGTCTTTTTTTAAGCCAATATTCCATGGATGCATCTCTTAAGTGTTTGGATTTCATAACTTGACCTAAGTGTCCATCATTATAAAGCAATCTCTAAAGTCTTTAAGTTGCAAATTTTGAGCTAAAGTGTTTTATGTGTTTTAAACCCCATTCCCAGCTTACTTGGAATTGGCTACCCGATTCCATTTATAACAAGTGGAATTTCTTGGCCCTCCCTCCTATGTGAAGGATGTTGAAACACTTCTTTCTGATTTGGTTAAGATTCCTTTTGGTCGCTATGCTGTAGACATCCAATACTCCTGTATGCTCTCTAGAATATATTAATGAAGGTTAATATACAAACCACAAGATAGTTACGGCCAAAATTTAAATGTCAATCTTATGGTTTCAAGATGAAACCCAGGTATTTGACTTCTTGAAATAATTAATGGGAAATATGATTTTGGTCCAGTCTTTAAATTACTCTGCCAATCCACTTTAAATTTCTGAAGACTTATTCATATTTATTACCATTCCTGTAGTCTTGCAATAGAGGTCCAGAAGCCCCTTAAGATTTTCTAGCTCCCTAACAGAACTATTGACTGAAAATCAATGTGTCGTCTACCAAAAGTAAATGGGTGATATGAACGAGTTTGCTGCTTTAATCCCCTATAATTATGTTCTAGCATTTCATTAATTTAGAAAGTTTTCTTTATTGGGATAAATTGTTTTAAAAAATATTTCACATTTAGCTTTTATGACTTTTGAACATAATCTTATTTGGGTATGCATCATCATATGGTCGTCTCAATGTCCAAGTAACATAGATGATGTTTCATTACTATTGCACAAATCCCCCCCCCTCAAAGGTTCCCAAAAGGTGTTTTTTTTGTCCATATCATCCCATTATTGGAGGTATACTGCTGGTATGAGGTCTAAACTCCACTCAGCGCAGCCAGGATTTCTTCTCTTAGCTTTTACATACCTCATATTTTTCCATTGTCTGCTCTAGGAGGACATCATGGATAGTCCTAAATTGTGCCCATAAATGCCTCACATACACAAAAATGTCCCAAACTAAATCTATCAAAGACGCAAAATAGTCAAAATGTCTAATTGGTTGTCAATCCCTTACTCTGTGAGTAGTTGTTCTGATGTGAATAGAAATACCGGTTTTCTCTTCGGCAACACACATACATAGAGACTCAACAAGATAATCATGTCACTTACAAGAATTGAACCTAGATGGAGAGGGTGGCAATCATTATTTCTAACCACCCAAGCTACATCCAAACACATTCACGTTGATAGGGGATATTAGATCCAAATTCTATAATGATTAAGGTACAAGCTTGAAGTTTCCAAATAATTATGAGGCCTAGATCTGTACAGACACGTAAACTTGCCAAGATTTTTAATTTAAGAATGAAAACTTTGCATAGGAAAGCAAAAAGTTGGGATGAGCGTTTAAATTAGTAAAGTTGCCATAATTATATTCTGGATAACAAAAGAAAAGAATATAAGAGAATAAAAATTTTATTATACCGTCCATGAGGCCATTGGCCTAGAGGACCAAGATGCTTACATCCAAAGCATTCTTTCTAGGAAGTGTAAATATCCTCTATGTCAGTTTATGCCAAGGAAAGTTAGAAACTTTGTGAAGCAAATAGATAAGTTGGAAATATGATTTACAAATCTTTGTCCACAAGGTTGGTTGAAGTGGTGAAGGCTTAAAACATCTTTGCAAGGCTTGTTGGGTCTTAAAACTCATGATTTCTCCTAACTTAAATAGTTTCACTACATCTCATTTTCCATAGAAGGAGAATGAGTGTCAACCTTAATATGGTATACACCTCTTTCTACCCATCAAACCATCCATTTGTCCCCATCAAGGACCCCATTAGATTGAAGAGGTGCAATATGTTAAATTTAGTGCAGCTACGAGACCCATTCTCAGAGAATGGTTTCCTAGTCAGTTGACTAGGACAGAGTAAGACCCTAGAAGGTACCCTAGGGCCCCCAGTAGTCTCCTGGGGTTCTTGGTCTAGGACCAAGCAGGTTGATGCCATGGAAAATCCCCTAGCATGTGGCTAGGGCCCCTATATTCCTCTAGGGTATTTTGGTCTGGGACCAAGGATGTGATGTCCAAGTAGAGCCTGCAGGTGGAGATAGAGATATATTCTGGTATAGGACCAGGGACATGATGTCCAAGTAGGTACTGCAGGTAGTTGATCAACTTTTAGTGTGAGACTGAAACTCAGCTTAGTATTGAGAACCATTCTGCGAGATAATAGAGGACCTAGTTAGGGTCCAAGGATTGATCAACTTGATTTAGTGTGAGACTGAAACTTAGCCTAAGGATGAAAGCCATTCATTAAGAATGGAATATAATTATGTCCCCTCTCCTAATCGTTTATTGCTAGGTTGATTCTCAAGGGACTGGCCACCCCTTGATGATGTCCCTAGTACCTAACCTTTAGAAGCAGTGTCAAGGAAAAAAGGATTGTACCATCCATTTGGATCTTCCCCCTTATACAGTGATGACAAAATATATAAAACTATGTACCTTGAGAGAGAGAAAAGTATTTGGTCTTGTCTATCTTATTTGATTGCTCAGTTCACTTTGATCTTGTGGTTGTTGACTCATGGTCCTAGCACTCTCACTTGTGTGCACCTTTGATTATGATGCCTCCTACCTTATGGAGTGTATGTACCTAATTGGTTATTAAAGACCTTTGGACCTAGCATTGTTATGGTTACCTTATGTTTTGTTAAAAAGACCCTTTAACTCACTTATGGTTAACCCACTTATGGTTTTGGTTTTTTTACTTTATGATGGACCTTTAGACTCTTATTTTATGACTTTGTTATAAATTATTTGATTAATTATTTTATAGTCTTATTAATAAAATCATTATTAATAAAGACTCATTTTTACTGTTTAGTGGTATCTCATGTTTGAGACACTTTGACTTTTATTGAGTCACTTTATCTTACCTAACTTATTTTATAATTATTATTGAGCCACCTTTTTTTTAATTATTATTGAGCCACTTTTTATTTTATGATTATGTGGGCCATCCTTTGTATATTATTGGACCATGCCTTTTAAATTGAAATTATTATAAATTGAGAGTCTCGACTTATCATTCTATAAGCTCTGCGATTTTATGATTTTGGCTCACGGCTTTCTCCATGGTTTGTTTTTTACTGTTGTTTCTCACCACGGTTTGGCTCACTGCTTTCTCCACGGTTTGATTTTGACTGTTGTTTCTCACCACGGTTTGGCTCACGGCTTTCTCCACGGTTTGATTTTGACTGCTGTTTCTCACCACGGCTTGGCTCACGGATTTCTCCATGGTTTGATTTTGACTACTGTTTCTCACCACGGTTTGGCTCACGACTTTCTCCACGGTTTGATTTTGACTGTTGTTTCTCAGCATGGCTTGGCTCATGGCTTTCTCCACGGTTTGATTTTGACTATTGTTTCTCAGCATGGTTTGGCTCACAGCTTTCTCCACAGCTTGATTTGGATTGCTATTTTCTCACCATGACCTGGCTCACGGCTTTCTCCACGGGCTTGATTTTTTTTATTGCTGTTCCTTCATGGCCTGGCTCACGGTTTTCTCCACAGGCTTGGATTTTTTATTTTTGTTTTTCCTTCATGGCCTGGCTTATGGATTACCTTCACGGGATTGAATTTTGATTGTTGGCTTGTCTTCTTGGGATCACTCTACCTGGTCTTCCCCTGGTCTTCACCGATCTTCCTGGATTACTCGATCTGGGCTACGGCAGTTTGCAGATTTTACCTCTGTGTTATTCTGCATGGTATTTACTGCGATCTATTCTCTACATAGGCTGAGTCTTTCTATTTGATCCACCCTAACTGGTTGCGGGAATTTGTTCACCGTGAATCTATTGATAGAGTGCTTGACTGCACATCTTTCACTCTGAGTGCATCTGTGTGATTCTTCTTGAATGCACTGCTAATTTGATTGAAGAAACTAAGGTCTGTTTACTCCCTCTCTCTCTCAAGGTACGTATATGGTTCTACTAGTTTGACTTGTCCTTTCAATGACAAGATCAAACTCAGATCTAACTGAGTATAAGGTGGATCCAACAATGGTTAAGATTCTTTATCTTCTGTAGTTTATTTGAGATTTAGTTTACTGCGCATGTTATTTATTATTTTTCTGTACATGACAGTTGATGAAACATTTCAATGATCAACTTTAACGCAATGACCAGCAGAGCGTTAAGTTAACGTAGTGACCAGCAGAGCGTTAAAGTTGAAAGAAATGAAACTTATGTTGTTACGTTTTATTACAGTTTGAATTTTATCTCAGTTCTTTATATGTTCATGCATTGAATTTTATTACTGGTACTAAAACTCATCTAACCTGCAAAAATTAACACAATAGAGGGAGAAGTTTATTCCACAACAACCCATGCCCAGAAGATCTGGCTTTGCAACTCCACAAAAAATGTTAAGTATGTATGTGTTAACTCCCATTACAATAAAATCAACATCTTTCCTGAAAATGCAAATCCTCACTAAACATTACAGTCCTTTTTTTGTTTTGCAAGTGTTATATAGCTCAGAAAAGCAAAGAAAATTGAAACCTTCATCTTAGTAATCAACCCAATATACAAATTTAATTCAAAAACCTCCAAAACTATCAAGAATAAATAAGAAACTACTTCATTCGAATGTACACCATTGAATTCAGGAGAAGATCCTATCAATCATCCTCATCTTATGTAATGTCCTTGTCAATGGATTGGTAGTCCCCTAGTTGATTTTGAGAATTACTAACAAGTGTTTAGAGCATTATAGAATAGGTTAGGATCAACCTTCTTATAATTCCAACTCTTTTTACAAATACTGATATTCTAAATGGTGGGACTTTACCTTGGTAACAACCTATGCCTTTTACGCCTTTTGACCTTACACTCACTCTGCCTTGGAAACATACTGAAAAAAAACTAAGCCTCGGGGCTCTTGGTAACCTCAGCTCTCATACCTACCGAATGCCTTAATAAACCTTGCATGCTTTACACCCGATCGACACCTTTCCTGCTTTACCCCCCCTTCATTCACGCTCCTAGTTTATTCAGCAACAAAGCAAGCAACAATCCTGTTAAAGAGCTATAACCTAGCCTAGGCTCTCCATCACCTGTACCAAATGATCCGACTCCCTAGCGGTTCAATTGTACTTTAGTGTTTAGGCTCAAGTTCAGATTTATGGTTGATGAGAAACATGCTGGTAGTTGTGATGAAACCTTGGAAAATTTATAGGTGAAGGATTTCCGTTTCTTAATGCCCCAATTGTTTTGTTATAGTTGTGGTTCAAGGTTAAAGCAACAGATTGGAGTATTGATTGCCAAAAGATTAATTTATATAGGGTGGAAAACAATAATGAGTCCAGTTGGGAAGAGAGAAGTATGGACTGCAACTGAGAACACCTATTTTTCCAAGAAGCCCTTGATACCACCTTGTCACGCCCCTCCTAATTTCCAAAATGATAAGGAAGACAATGTAGTAAGAAAATTTATACCACTAATATCAGTCAATATTGTAGGCCTTTCGGGCCATTGATGAAGCATTTATTCTTCTTGATCTTCAAATATAATATCATATAAATAGCAACAACTTTTGTCCTCGAGATAGATGTATGATGCCTTGGTTTATGGAGGAAGATAAGTGTCATTTTAACACACACAAAGTCACATTTAATTCTAAATGCAATTATAAGGAATGGAATTAATGTCCAAAAGAGAACCTTACTTGTTTCCAAGTGCCTATATTAGAAAGATATTGGTATAAACATGTTAATCAAAATGTTGCCAATTCCCATACTCTAAACATGAAAATCTTACACACAACAAAGAAACTAGGTCTAGATAATACTTATCCTAAACATGATCTAGTTCTCTGCTAGGTCTGAACAATCAAACAAATCAAGGTGTTCCAAATTAAGGAATTCATTCACAAACATCCTCATTCTTTTTTGCGACAATTTTAAAAACTGTATTTTCAGGTCTTTTTAAATTGGCATGAATTTTTCAAAGGAAGAAATCTCTTGATATCCACTCTAAGAAGAAACATAGATATACTTGGTATGAAATCCTTGTGTAAGGGAGGATCTAGGTTGATTGTCATTTTCCTCTTCACAACGGCCAGGTTCTTACAACTAAGTCCAATTTTCTCTAATACAACACAATATATATTATGATAGTAATTAATATCAACTTAATTTTGTTACTTAATACCAGTACTGAAATTTTTAATGATGTGCAAAACCAATGGAGAATGTAATATTCCTTAAGATTGAATTACATATCATGGAGTGCATATGCTAATTGTTCTTCCCTATTTTGGGAATTCTGTTACTGATGGTTTACAAAATTATTTTTTTGTTTCAGTACTTATGTTGGAAAGCATGGGTATGTTGTTTGGTCTGCTGGGTAAGCAGTTTCTATGCCCTATTATGGTCACCATTGTAATTTGAATTAGCCTTTTGGTTTGTTGTTATAATTACAATATTGGTAGGTATTCCAACCGCAAGTCCCTTGCTGCACTATTAAATTGAGAAATAAAACTTCTTAGAGTTGAAATGATAGTTGTTTGGTTACCTAGAGTTATCATTTTCGTAGCATAACCTTTATTTCCTTGTGTCTTTTCAATATTTTAGCTAACATGCTTAAGACTTGTGTGCATCTGCTTTCATATTTTATCATTTAGAAAATAAAACTACAACTCCATAGTTAAGTGCATGAGAACCATGGAAAAGGCCAATGGAAAGGCCAATGGAAAGGACAAATGGCAAGGGGAAATGTCCAAGATAACAAAATTGTTGGAGAAAAAACATAAACAATCTAAGGATATTAAGAAGTTAATGAAAGAGAATGAATATTTTTAGTTCAAGCTCCAACAACAAGAGGAGGTTCTTTTTAGATATGATTGAAAAAATTAGCAGAGTTACAAAGCCATTGTGTTGAAGATGACAATATTAGTTGTGAAAGGAATTAAATAGGTAGAAGAGTGCATGAAGAAGTTGTAGGGATACTCTACCTCTAAGGAGTTGTTGGGTTAGGGTGACAATAAATTGAAAGAACAAGAAGAAGAAGAAAAATCCATCGCTCACAAAAAATCAACACTCGCCACCTAATATATGGCATAATTACTAAAGAAAGTGTGATAAGCTCTTATAATCCCATTGTATTTCTATTCAACATTCTAATGATCCCTTTAAAATTGTTGAAAAACAAATTGGGTGCATTGTTTCTAGCCACTTGTGAAAGAAAATAATAAAACACAAAGGAGATAAAAAGATGCAAGGAACCATTCATCGATGAAGGGAATTCAACATTTCACCATTGGGAACTTATTCCATATTGTAAAATGAAGAATAGCAATTCCACTGTGTGTTGGAATAAAAGTGTGGCGAATGATGAGTGATTTCTTCAAACATAGTGCACATGTAGAGAAGAAAACCCAAAGTACCATTTCCCAACCAATGAAGATTGAATATAGTTGGATACCACCCAACAATGAAGCAAAGTTTGAAAGTTGAAGGTTATGTATTTCCTCAAGACTTCTGATAAAAACAAGAGGGTATAATATAATTTCTGAAACCCTAGATTGGAAAAGGGTAAGAGAAGTACACACATACAGTTCAGCATGCATAATTTGTAAAGTTGAGTTCTACATCACAATTGGTGTAGCACGCAGATCCAAAACTCATTTAAGAAATAAAACAATTGTAGATTGTATATTCATAGCCAAGTAAGGTATGGTAACATTTGTAATACATACTTCCATGACATAATTAATCAATTTATTAGCATAAATATCATCAAGGGAAGCATTATCATCGAATTCATAAAACAACAAAGATGGAACATGTTAGATGCGACTCTAACCTGCTAGTTATTACCTGGGAATGGACCTGCTTTCGTTGTTCTAGGGACACTAGACTAGCAGATGCCCTGATAATGCTCATAGATGCAACTTCATCTGGTCTAGTTCCCAAAGCTTGCATCTCAAAAAACAGTGCCAATTCCTCTTCGTAGTAATCATGTTGTGCATATCTTGCAACCATTGAAGTCTATAAGATCGCATTCCTTTCAGGAATTTCATCAAACACTTTATGCACATCCTCCATTCTTCCACACTTTGCATATCCGACAATAATCCCATTCCACGAAATAAAATCTCTCTAAGGCATTTCATCAAACACATTGTGTGCTTCCTCAATACATCCATTTTTTTCTTACATGCCAACAAGGAAACTATCCAATACTACATTTGATCCTAATCATATTTCGAGATGTAAGCCTATACTTTCTTACCTTGTTCCAAAGCTTCAGCACCTGCACAAGCCTACATAATGGTGGCTAGCATAATCCCATCAGCTCTCGTGTCATCCCACTACATCTAGATAAAGAGTCCCAAGGCCTTCTCCTCCTACCCCTGCTATGCATAAACTGCGATCATGGTTGTTTCATTCAGTTATTTCTTCAAACACTTGGTATGCGATATTCATGCTTCGACACTTTGAATACATGATGATTAGCTTTGTTTGCAAAATAACCTCTAGATGAAATCCATATTTTTTCATGTGTTGGTGGACTTGGGTTCCCATCGCCATAGATTTGGCTCTGGCACAACCTTCGAGTAGTGAGGCACAAGTATAAAATCGGGTTGGTTTATTGCATACAGATGTTGCACAATTGTCTTCAATTCGCCTTGTTTTTCCAACGTTCTAAGATTCTCTTCTTTTGGCCTTGTTTTGCAACGTTCTAAGATTCTCTGCATGAGCCATTCCGTCATTCAGCTTATTTCGATATGACTTGTTTGGTTGTGGGTAAGTGTTGTTTAATTTTTGAACTTTTCATGGATGAACTCGGTATAACAAGGAAAACTGAAACAAATTGGGTTACACGAAGTCAATTCTCATCCTCTTAGGAAGCACCTAGTGGATTAGTTTGAGCATGTACGATAATTATCAACTAAAACCATATTTTTGAGAATTCGATGTAAATTCCATCCGTCATATAGTGGTTCGAGCACTCAAGGATCAACTAACATCCATGTCATGGAGTAACGTATTTATCTTGGATTTGTGTTTTCTTTTTGGTTAAAATATGGTCTAAGTGGACAACGTCAAGTTTAGAAATTTTGCCGATCTTACTATGACTATAAAACTTTTATCTAGTTTTTGGGGTTTATTTTCATTTAAAAAATTAGTAAATTAAGATACAATTTTTATTTGGAAAAAATATAGTCCATTGAAATTTTGAGTATGTTGCATACCAACTCAAGTTAAGACTTTAAATTTAGTATTATATTGAAGTTTATTTTTAGGTTTATACTATAGTTTTCAAAATCACTAATATGAGTGTGTAAGTAAAATTCAAAAAAAATGATTAAGAAAAAATTGTAGAAATATGGGAATTTTGGAGGCACAAAAACACTTTCTATATACATATAAGCAGTTGGGAACATATGTTTTCTTATAAATGTAAAATGGAACATGAGATTGTATGAGTGATTGATATCAAGAGATTGATGGGTTTGGTCAATATAGTAAACTTGTTGAAAATGCAAAGAACTATAGTATATGTTTGTTTATGAATGTAAAATGGAGCATGAGATTGTATGAGCGATTGATATGGAGAAATTGATGGGTTTGGTCAATATAATAAACTTTTTTTTCATGATTTTTTTTATTCTTGTGTGTGTGTCTGTGTGTGTGTAATGGTATATTTTGTAATATTTATACTTGATATTGATTGGGAGTTTCAAAAATTACTGTTATAATAGATTGGGTATTTATTGTTAGCGTCATCTTATCTGGAGAACTCCATCTCAAAAACTATACCAACCTTGAAGATACAAAACATGAAAAAATTAAATGTGAATGTGCTTGCAAGGGGGATATAATACCTCATCTTCCTGAGACTCTATCCAGATGAACATATCTTCTTATGAATCAACAACCCCTTTTCCTAGTTCATCAACCATAGAGTTGTTTTCTATGAAAACATATGCATAGGAAAGTTTTGTGAAAGGAGTCATAAGTTCAGTTATTTAATAAATTGAAACCTTTGAGAAGACAATTTCATTTTGGAAGACCCCATTTATCTATTACATGACTTTTTAGAGTCCCAAAATTGCAATTTTCCATTGTTGGAGTGACAATAAAAAATGACTAACATAAATTACTAATTCATATTCTTCTAGCTAGTCATTTTTTATGCAGTGGCTAAATTAGTCGTTTATGTTAGTCATTTTTAACTTTTTCACTTATTATCTAGTCATATTTTTTAACTAGTGACTAAATTAGTCATTAATTTTAGTCGTTTATAGTTGGGTCAATCAAAATTGCTCATATTTAGTAGTAAATCACTTGAAAAACCTGTGGTGACTAGAATTTTTAGTCACGTAGTAGCTAATTCCTCATTTTGTACTAGTGTCATGGCGAATCAGAAACAGAAAGGGAAAGGGTTTTTATCGACTGCGTATGCTCTTTTCCATGCATCTTGTGCGATCGCGGTGAATAAAAAATAGAGAGAAAAAGTAGACTTTCTGGGAAAGCTAATGAGAACTAACCCCAAAGTGTGGAAACATTTTTTTTTGTTTTGGTTTGTGGTGTGATTTGCAGGAAAAGAATCAAGCACGGAGACCGAGGTAGAAGAGTAAAAAAAGAAAGAAAAAAAACCTTCCTCCCTCCCTTCTTTTATGTACCTTTTAATCTTAGCTCACTTGGTTCAAAGTTTCTTTATTCCTTAATAGGTCTTGAGTTCAAGTCTTATTAAGTTACTTTCTTTAATAGTGTATGCAATTTCTAATTTTAAGTTACTTTATTGTAAAAGTGCATCTCACTTAAATTAAAAATAAAATAAAATAAAAAGTGAGCCACTTAAGTCTTTTAGTTTATTTCCACACTATTTAAAGTAACGTTATTGTAAAAGTGAAAATCATTTCTTTTACAAAATTGATTCACTTAAAGCAAATTTCTTGTATAGTGATTATCAAAGGTTCATCTTGGGAAGAAGGGGGTTCTTTTTTTTAGTTGGTCAATTTTATATCTGCCATGTCACTATTGGTCACATCTTCAACATTTTCTTTGATCAAGCATAACTTCATCATACAGAATCAGTTTTCAGTGCCAGTTTTTTTAAGCAGCCTTATTTTTCGAGCTCATTGCATCCAGACAGTTGGTTTCTATTTTTTCAGCAATTATTTTACAGTATGACTGCCCCTTGTGATATTCTACTTACAAGTTCTAACTATTTTTCATGGAAATCTCATATGGAGGATGTTCTACGATGTAGGGGACTTTTCAGAATTACCTCAGGGAAAGAAACAGAACCCACCGATGATAATAAGAAAATAAAATGGGAAAATAGATGTGAAGAAGCTCGTGGATTGATTGGGATGTCAAACTCTACTGATTTGCGATTCCATATATCTGGAATTGATGAACTTGATAAAGCTTGGGAAAAGTTGGAATCTGTGTTTGGTAAAGACAACCAAATTCAAGGTCATCAACTTGAGAATGAGTTGATTTCTTTAAATCCAATTGATTTTTCATGCATTCAAGATTATTTATCTAAGTACAAAACTCTTAGAATTTTATGTGAAGAATGCAAGATTAACATAGTAGACAAACAATGCATTTATCATATTCTTTCCAAACTTGGACCTGCATATTTTATTTTTGCATCTACATTTTACTCCATGATAGAATCCTTGACTGCAGCTAGCTATCAAGAGCCTACTCTTGAATCCTTCTGTGATTCCTTAATTAGAGAGCAAGATAAGCTCATTCATATTGGAATAATTAACAATGCAGATACATCTGGAAAACCTTATTATCCCAACAGAAAGAAAAGTCCAAGCCTCCCAAGAAACAAAAATTTCACAATAATAAGCCAAACAAGGGTCCCAAACCCTCTCAGTGAGCTCCTTCTTTAAAAAATGACAAAGGATCCAATCCAAAAGGAAACAAGACTGAGCATCATTGCAACTATTGCGGGAAAGATAATCATGATGAATCTAAGTGTTTCAAGAAGATGGAAGCCTTGGAAGCAACAATGAAGAAGCCCCATATCAACCTAGATTCATCTTCAGAATCTACCTCTCATGGACATGCACTTTGTGCTTCTGGTTATTCTTATAATGCATCTTCTTCTTCTACTCAAAATGAATGGTTCATTGATTCTGGAGCATCTTATCATATGGCTAAGGATCAAGCCATCTTTTCTACTATGCATGAATGTAACACCAAACAAATATTTATTAGTGATGATATATCTCTAAGTGTTGTAGTATCTAGAATAGTTCCAGTAGAAAATGGTCATTTTAGTGATGTACTATGTGTTCCAATAATTTCCTGCAATTTGTTGTCAATCTATCAAATCACTCATTCTGGTGAAGGTAAAATTGTAACGTTTACACCTCACCAAGTTCTAATCAAGGATTTTAAATATCCTCAACATGTCCTAGCTACCGGAATTGTTGATGATATTACCAGGTTGTACAAATTTAACAACTTTGGGTCATCACCTTTTCCTTCATTTTTTGTTGCTCATAGTGATAATTTGAGCAAAATTTGGCATGAGTGATTTGTTCACTTAAATTATCACTCATTGCAACAACTATGTAAAGACAATATGGTGACATTTCTTCCATTGGTATCTTGCAGAGATGGTGTTTGTTTCAGTTGTGTACTTGAAAAATATCATTGGGACAGTTTTGACAAACATGCCTCTTGGCATGCCTCGGTTCCCTTAGAGCTTGTGCATAGTGACTTGTGTGGTCCTCTTCCATCTACTTCCTCCTCTGGTTTCAAATATTTCTTAAATTGCATTGATGATTACTCCAGACGCACTTTGGTTTATTTCATAAAACTTAAGAGAGAAGTATTTAACATGTTCTTGGCCTACAAGGCCCTTATTGAAAAACAATCTGGTCATCAAATCATTAAGTTAAGATCTGACAATGGAGGAGAATATGTTAACAAAAAGTTCAGTACTTGCTGCACTGAACAATGAATCCAACAACAACATGTTGTTCAATATACACCACAACAAAATGTTTTAGTTGAACGGAAGAACCACACTTTAAAATAAATGGCTAATTGTATGATCCCAATTTTGGGATGAGGCCATAAATTGTGCAAATTACATAGTTAATCCAAACCCCACTAAAGATTTAAAATGTATAACACCAGAAGAATCATGGAGTAACATTAAACCAATGAAATTCACTTCTGTGTGTTTGGTAGTGAAGCATGCGCTCACATTCTGGAAGAAAAACAGAAAGCATTGCAGCCTAAAAGTGAAAAGCGCATATTTGTTGGATATTCTAAAGATGTAAAGGGTTATAGACTTCTTTAACCACATTCAAATGATGTAATCATTATAAGAGATGTTAAATTTGATGAAAATATCTTGGCCTGCGAGCCTAACTCGGAGGTTGTGTCATCTTTGGCCTGCGAGCCTAACTCGGAGGTTGTGTCATCTTTGGCCTACGAGCTTGATTCGGCGATTATTACTTCTTCTACTTCCAAATTCCTTGACATATTTCCAACTGCAATTTTTGATGATGAAAGTGTGGATGAAAATCCACCTCCGCCTTCTCATATTCCTCCAATTGCACCAATACCATTGCTTCCTCGATGGGTCCATTCAACATGTGAAGTAGCTGGTAATATTTCCTATGATAATCGAGATCAACATTGAACGCGTTCTTAGTTTCAGTGAGCCTCTTCTCTTTTGGCTACATTTTTCAAGAATCATGATCCAGAAACTTTTGCATAAGCTTCAAGAAATCCAAACTGGGATGTAGCTATGGATGAAGAAAAATTGTCAGATGTAAATGGGTCTATAGAACTATGTATCTGATGGAAGTGTTGAAATATTTAAGGCAAGGTTAGTTGCCAAAGGTTTCTCCCGAGTTGAAGGGATTGACTACAATGAAACCTTTTCTCCTGTTGCAAAAATGAACTCCATCCGCCTTGTTATTTCCCTTGCATCCTTACATAACTGGGAAGTCCATCAAATGGATTTCAAGTATGCAATTTTACATGGTGATTTACAGGAGAAAATTTACATGGAACAACCTCCTAGATATGTTCAAAATAACTCTAGCCTTGTCTGTCGCCTTAATAAATCCTTATATGGCCTTAAGCAAGATCCTAGAGATGCCAAAATGGATAGCTTTTTCCTTGACACTAGTTTTTCTAGATGTCATTCTGACCCCAAGGTCTATACCAAGAAAGTCGGAAACCATCTCATCATACTTTTTCTTTAAGTTGATGATCTTATCCTTACTCATAGTGACCCTAAGCTTTTAACCCATGTGAAATCCAGTCTTAAGCAAATTTTGAAATGTCAGGCTTAGGACATTTGCATTATTTTCTTGGTCTCCAAGTCTTGCAAACCAAAGAATGAATCTTTCTTTCCCAGTCTAAGTATGTATGTGACCTTATTCATCGCTTTCACATGGAAGATTGTAAACCAACCCCTTCTCCCTTCCAGTCTGGAGTCAAAAATTCTACCACTTGTACTTCCCCTGAAGTAGATGCCACCTTGTATCATCAGCTTGTTGGTAGTCTCTTATACTTGACTCATTCTCATTCTGACCGTTCTTGTGTTGTTGGTCTTGTTGCCCGTTATATGCAAACACTTCATGAAAGTCACTGGAAAGAAGAAAAAAGAATACTTCGATATATTTGAGGTACAATTCAGTTTGAGATTCATTATAGTACAGGGGGGACACTTTTGTTGGTTGGTTTCACTGATTCAGATTGGGTCGACGATCTTGATGATCAAAAGTCTACTGCGGGTTATGTTTTCAGTCTAGGATCCGTACATGTCACTTGGGGTTGTAAGAAACAACAAGCTCTTTCTCTTTCTTCAATGGAAGAAGAATATTGAGCCGTAGTTAATGCTAGTCAGGAAGCTCTACGGCTTCGACAGATCCTATCAGAGATTGGATTCGAATAGAAGTAGCCTACTCCACTTTGGTGTGACAGTCAAAGTTCCATAAAGCTTGCCAAAGATCTATTTCTACATCAACGTAGCAAACACATTGAGCTACATATGCACTTCATTAGAAATATTTTTCATGATCATGTTCTTGAAGTTCTCTATTGCCCTACAGATCATCAAGTTGCAGACATCTTCACCAATTCTCTTACATAAGCGAATTTTTCTAAACTTTGATCTATCTTAGGAGTTTAGGAATTTGTCATTAAGGGGGGATAGAATCTAATTCCTCCTTCCTTCTCCTAATAGTGTCACTTTTGTAAATCCTTCAGTGATATCCCAAGTTGTTCTTAAGGGGGGATGTTAGGATATTTAGACACTTAGGAGTTGGTTAAGATCAACTTGTGTAATATATCTATTAGATAAAGTGGGTTTCTTTAGTATGCATTAGTATGCATTTGCAAATATTTAATCTAAAGGTCACGATATGTTCTATACATAGAGTGATCTGACGGTTCAACTTCTCTTAGATCATACCTACCCTTGATCTAGGTGTTTTATCTACCCTTGATCCATGGCTTAACACTCGATTGGTCCATTATCTCTATTTAAAGAGCATGGAGGGTCCTTGGCTAGTTGATCTATCATGAGAAGCTCATTTGTAACTTTCTTTCTTTTTCATAATAAATTTCTCCAACTAGCTATTTGGATTGGGTCGTGGACTATTTCCCTCTTGAGGGTTTTAACCATGTCAAAACATCGGTGTGTTGATTTATGATCTTCTTGTGTGAGTGGCTGCTCTAGGTGTTTGGCCTTTTGGGAGTACCATGTGTACTCAAAGAATAGTTGCAAAGAAAAATTAGCCCCCTAGTACCAATCCACTTGTTCTTTATAGGAGGAGTACGAACAGGTAAAACTCACACCACAAAAGCAATTTATGATGGTCTATTACATTATTATGATAGGGAAATTGGCAATGATCCTTTAAAGAAAAGGTCTAATAGTGGCATTTTTTCGAAAGAAACATACAATGCGAGTGGAATTACAATCCACTCTACTTTAAGGATGCCATCAAATTGAACAAAAATGCTTCCCCTAAACTCAAATACACTAGATCCTTTGACAAAATATTATGGATAATTGTGGGTATTGTTAATTGAAGAAGTCTCTTTAATAGGATCTTGAATGTTATACAACATAGACAAACAACTACGTGAAATTAAGCACACCCCAACAGAACCATTTGGAAACTTTGATGTCATATTCTATGGAGATTTGTGTTAAGCACAACCTCTTCATGATTCTTGTATTTTTTAACAACCAAGATTGCAACAACAAGCATTTCCTTACAATTTTTGGTATGATGCCATAAAATGGTATTAGAAAATTCATATCAAAGAAACCAAACATTCATATCAATCTTAAATGGAATTAGAAAATTCTTACAAACAATGGATGACAATGAATACTTAAACCAACATTCATTAAAGGAAATTTCAACTCAAAATGGGCCTTTTAACACTAATTCAAATTCCATGTCATCATGTGTTAGCCAATGAAATTGCTTTAAATTTGAAATACTGTATAGGTCTTCAACAATTTTTTAATATAAATTTGGGGATAGGTATCATAAAAAAACTTCATATCTTCAACATATCTCCTTGTGTTTTTACTCAAATTTTGATCAAGAGTGCTCCTTGGATGCAGAATCAAATTCTACATCCAACGAGTAACCCCACTGCATATGTTTGATGGACCCTGCTACCCCAAAACAAAGAAATACTTGAAAAAATGTGATGATGACATCATCATCACATTTTTCAGATATTTCTTGTTTTTGGGGTAGCATGGTCCATAAAAATTATGCAGTGTGGCTACTCATTGGATGCAGAATTTGATTCTACATCAAACAAGCTCTCCCGATCTAAATTTGAGTTAAAAAACAGGGAGATATGTCGAAAATATGAACAAAAAAAGTAGTTTTTTCTTTTCTTCCTCGAAAATTAATAAATATTATTTTATTATTTTAACTATTATTTTGTTATTTTCCTTAGGAGGCCCATTTTGAGTTGAAATTTCCTCTAATTTCTATCAATAATTTCCAACATATGTAACGTGTGCATACCTTTTCCATTGCAATAAAGGTGTTCAACAACATAACTTAAAAATGCTATCAGTTATGGAAACATAATCATTCACACTTATAGCACTTGATAGAAAAATTGATGCAGTTGAAAAGAATGACTATAGACAAAAGACAATGCAACTTCCTTCTACAATAGTAGTGAATAAAGACATGCTTGTTGAGCTAATTAGAGGAAATTACTCAATTGAATAAGATTTGGTTAATGGTGCAAAAGGAGTGTTTAAATATTATACAAAACTAATCCTGATGTTGTTTGGATTGAGTTTGTAGACCCTAAAGTTGGGCTAATGCAATGTGTTTCTATGTATCAATTTTATACACCTACCCTAACATCTAAGTGGACACCTATCAAAAGAGTTGAAATACAAACAACACTTGAAAATAGAGAAAGTTTTTTGAGAACACAATTTCTAGTTCAATTAGCATGTGTGCAAACAATTCATAGAGCACAAGGATTGACACTGGATAAAGTGGCATTTGACCCAAAAGGAACTAAAAGACATGGCCTAGTTTACACTACACTCTCATGTGTCAGAGATTTAAACTATTTCTATCTTTTAAGTTCGAACAACAAAAAACTTCAACTTGTCCAAAAATCGCCACTGATCTAAACAAATTAAAAACACACACCACTTGGAAATTTGAATATGGACTGCATTCAATGCCAGATTCCATACAAGTACTCATTTTGTCATTCAACACACATAGATTTGTTTTTCACCATGGCGATTTTGTCAATGATCATGAACTTATGCAAGCCAAAATTTAATGTTTGCAAGAAACCCAAATGTGCACACTTGTCAAACAAACAACATTAGTAGAAATACAATTTCCTCTCAACATTTTGGGTGCATGGAATCCTTAGATTGATTAAAAAATGCATTGTCATTATCAATTTAGAAAATTATACAAAAAACTTTGCCAAAGAAATATGTGTCGATATTCAATTAGGTTACAATGTATTGAAAATAGTGAACATTTATAATAGACCATGTTCTCTACTTGATGATCTGTTTCAAATATTAGATTGAATTTTCTCAATTGAAAAGAAAGCACTCAAATTATCACAGTTGGTGATCCAAACATTGACATGTTCCAAGAAATAATTTATAGATCAAAACTACAATTGTTTATGCAAATGAAATGATTAGCATTGAAAGCAACTAACCCAAAAACAATGGGCGGTTCAATGCTTGATCACTTTTGGATAAACCTGGAACACAAAGATATTGTTTTCAATATCGTAGACGCATATTGGACTGATTCTTATGCAACTTTCCTATCAATCTATGATAGTAACAAATATAATATTCTTGATTTGCACTGCTTCATTTTGTGAAAAAAAAACAATTATTTGTTGATGTTAACAAATATTTATTGAATTCAGATCCATCAATCATTGCACAACAAATATTGATGTTAAAAACTATTTATTGAATTCTATTCATGTGTCCCCTATTTTTATAATCTATTTCTTAGCATCAAATTCTTGTTGTTGTTGTTCTTGGAGAAATTGGTCTTATTGTTGGTTAATTGTACACATTTTCTTCTTTTTGTGATTAACATCTAAAAAGTGCCAATTACCCAAGGCATGTGCACTTTCTCCTTAAGCAAAGTATCCACTTTCTTTCTACATTTTTCAATCATGCAAAACATGCCTAGAATACTGAAAATGTGTTTGTAGAAAAAATGTCATGTTCAATATGTTTGCAAATCAAGATTTGTATGGAATTCCAAGTGTAAAACATACTTCGAAACAAGTGGTTGAGGAAAATGCTTCACACTACAAAATTTTCGCTTTTCGACACATAAAAAATCCAACTAAATAATTTTCAACATTTGTTCTGTTTCTCCTTTATTTTATTTCTTGTTGTTGGCTTATTGTCAATTATTTACTCTCTTTTAAATTTCTTCTTCTCTTTCAACTAGTTAATAGTATTAGGAACATCCGATGTGTCTACTATTACTCACATGTGTAATTTCTTAATATCAAGTCCAAAATTACAATAAAAAATATATAGATAGGATAGCTTATGCAAATTACACAACAAATTAAAAAGGGAATCAAAAGAAAATAACCCAATGAGAATACCAAAATCCCCTCTGCTGGACAACACACTGGAAACAATATCAACACCAAACAATTGGAACAACATCAACTGATGAAAGTCCAAAAAGGTGTACATTTATTTTGCTACTAATTTCTCTTCATGTGATTTTTTACACACAAAACTATAGTGCTTCTTATCAGGATTTTAGTAACAAAAAAAACATATTAGAATTCTAATGTTGACAAATAGGCTCTCAAATTTGTTATACATTTCAAAATATTTGTTGTTTTTTCCTACTCCCTTTTTTATCTTTGTCAATAACATGTTAAAATAAATACCTGCAGAACTAGCTACTATTTTAGAGTAATGCACAACAACACCAAAAACTGTTTTTGAAGGAGACGTATTGGATGTATATGGACCCGCATAGTACAAAATGAAAATCTCTCCTATAAGGATCAAATATTACTTGTACACTTTGTTTATAGAGATGTCCTAATGACAATAATAGATGAAATAAGTGACAACTTGATCAAGCACTTTGGTATCTACTTTTCAATTGGAAAAATTCTTAGGATCACTCGATTTGGGATTAAGAAAAGAGGGAAAGATGATAGAGGTGATGCTAAGTAATCATTAGTGATATTCCCACATACAACACTTGAGACACTTGGCCAGGTTTGCAAAATGACAAAACTAGCTCCAGATATGACAATTATCCATCTATTATCGTTGAATGAGTCCTATGTTTGGATATGTCGCAACAATTGTTGTTGCATGCCAATATAACAATAGGAAGTTCAATTTCTACATCAAAGACAACGAAACAACAAATTACCATGCCACTGTAAATATTTGATATGCATAGCTAATGTACCTTTTGAAATTGTTCTACCTTTAAAAATAAACAAACTTCTCATTTTCATAAAAAAATAAAAAAGAAAGAATTGAATTAGATTCTGCAATTTTCTCTTGCAATGTATGCTCATGTGTTGTTGTCTTCCATTGTTTCAGTTGCAGGTAAGTGTGAGCTACAAAGAATTGTTTTTCAAAATTCAGGAATAACTTGCATATAACAATCCTCCAGTCTACCTATTTGAAAAGATTGTCTAAAATGACACTAAAGGAAGACAACTTCTCTATACTTCCCCGACCATTTTTATTGATCCACTTAATGATGACTACGCAATTCAAAATTGTTTTCCAATCATTGAATCGAACCCACAGGTCTGTTTTAAAATCCACTTTTTCTCATCTCAAAGATTAAAAAAATACAACAACAACTACTTTGGTGCAAAATAAATTTTTTGTTTGACAACTTCTTATGTTTTCTCTCTTTTTCATTTTTTATTGACATTTAGCTTGTTCTCCATAATAGCCTCTAGTAAAAAAAATGTCCCTACTTCTATAATCTACAACCAAAAATTCCATACAGAGCTTTCCATGACCATTTCTTAAATAAAAGTTGTTATAATAAAAAATTATCAAAATCGCCATAGACTTTGTCTACTTTCACATATTCAAATTTCACATATATCTTTCACTTCAATAAAAAGTATTATTTCCCTTAGCTATATGCTCCAAGTTTAAAAATTGTTTGCATTGCACTAGATTTCATGTTCCAAGTCTATAGGTTTGGTTACAACATTATTTCCCGTAAGTTTACAAATATTGTTGTTGCAATGTAGTTTTTCTTTACCCCTCCATTTCCAACAAATAATTGACCAATGCTTGAATTGCACATTATCACTGTATCCAATCATAGTCCTTTTATTCTAAATTGAAGTGTTTTTCAAATTAGATAGAACTAGTAGAAAAAGTGTATTTCTAAAAGATGATAATGTTATAAACCTTTCCTATGATAATTTGTTATATGTCTTTTGCAGATACATGAAATACTTAAAGAAATAAATGTATTTCCACCTCCATATCAATGCATTTTCACTGAATGTAGGAAACCATTGGTTCAAAACTATGTGGTTTGTTCATTTGCAAACACAACAACTATATATGAACATCATCAAGAATACATTTAGCCATAGATTATGGTATGATATAATGCACACTATGTAACCCATAGCTAAAACAATATTGTACACAAGTAGAAAATATTTCATTCGAATAATACTTACAAAACATGTCGTTGATGGTTTTCAATCTACAAAGATTCTCCCAGCAAGGGATTTTTACACTCGAAATCGACAACAGAATCATTCAATTTCAAAAGAACTTAACTACCAAGTACACAAACCAATGTTTTGTTATGCGCCAATGTTTTGTGGCCTTCATCTTTTGACAAACCTTATTCTATCAGAATGAATTGCTCTCCATCCATATAACATGAATTTAGAGACTTGAAACTGAATTGAAGACTAGATAACAACAAAGATATCAACAACACTTCCGTTGCAACTTTAGCAATGACCATAATGTTCTTTCATGTTTTCTATTTTTTCTATTTCTATAATTTCTTGTATAGATCAGTTCTTGTAAATTGAATTCATATTATTTTGTAACAGTCACATTCTTTGTCTACCTCAAAAATCAAGTAGACGATGTTGTCAGTGATTTCGCACTCCAATAGGTGAAAATATGGGTTATATTGACTTCAGGAAGCCGAGGTAGAAGGCACACAAGAGAGTGTCTCTTGCGGAACATGTGTGTGAAGTAGTGTGGTAACAACAAGTACAAACATCGACTAAACTATACAAATGAATATATAAGATAAGGTGAAAAGTTTGTATGAGCCATAAATGAAAAACATGAAAAGTAAATGTTTTGTCATAAAAAATGTGGAGTAAAAAGTAAACCATGAATAGTAACAGTAAAAGGTGGTTGTAAATATAAATGATATGCAGTAACTGTAAAAACAAGATATTATACTTTTCTTTTCAATGCACCCAAAAATCATATGAAATAATTGTTTCTCTTGTATTCAAATAATTAGTATTATACATGGAATAAGGGTACCTCATACAACGGAGGCCCTTGCAGCTAGGTTGAGTGTATATCTCATGGTTCCAATTAGCCTGATGTCACCCACACCCTATCACAGAGCTATCAAAGTTCAACTAAGGCTAAATGAGAGAGATAACAAAGGGTTAATGTCTTAGAGGGAATTCTGGAAGAGTAACGGAGCTTAAGGTGGAGATCATGTGAATAGGAACCTTCATGTAACATAAATAGGAAAATAATTAGGATTTAGGGTTTCCAAACCATGGTGGTGTTTGCATTTACCATTGGTAATTTTTAATTTGAGTGGGGCATGCTTTTTAGCACATACTTTCCCTATTTTGGTGGAAACCCATTTTTGATGGAATTTCCTAACTTTGTGGGATAATCCCATAACGCATTAACGCTTTGAATTTTTTGATATATATGAAGGTTCACCATTTTGATTTTTGGTGTGGAGACTAATGATGTGGAAATGGTAAGTGGGATATGATGTATGAATGAATTTTTTGTTTTAACAGATTCCCCCCTTATGTGTGAGTTTAGGAGCTCATCGTATGAATGATAGACATCATAGGACTTATTTTTTAAAAATATGAATGTGACAAGAGTGTGGATATCCAAGGATTGCACCGAAGGAGAGATAAAAATCTTTGTTGGGGATGCAATGGAAAAATCTATAGATACAACACTCAAAATGGATGAGGTGCATATAAATAGAAATATCTAGATGGGGCAGGCATACACATGCTTGTATCAATATCTCAATATACATAAATGGTGAGGTCCATAGGGGGGCCTGAACAATACATCAATAACTATTTCGTACATCATAGGTGTCCAATGAGGACTCATACATGGACTAGAATGGTGGCCGAAATGAAGAAATGAAACTGGAAACAATGTGATGCACTATGGGTGCATGATCATGACTGATGTGTTGGAAGGTCCAACAACTGGTAGGTATCATACAACTGAGGATCTGAATCTTATAGGTACAATATACTACAGCTGGAACTATATGTACTGGGAAGTGTGAATGGATTCCAAACACTGTCTCCAATGCATCCCGGATACCCGTAGGAACATAATGATGATGGGGTTCCATAGTGACTCACTAATCTGCTAGATTTAAGGGACATTTGGGGTCTTCGAGAAAATGATGGAAGGACCATTACCTTGTATGAATATCAACGATTCTATGATGTGGTTAATGTTAAGCACGTGAAAGACAAACATCTAAAAGGAAAATAAGGACTCCCCTCAAATGATCTGTAGGAACTCACTAATGATGGAGGTGAGGACAAGGTACAAGGAACTCTGGGTGTATCCTATAGAATACATGTGTTGGCATCGACAGAGGGAAACCTACAACTACCATGGAAATAATGGTTCCTTGATAGGAGCGTGAGGTGTACAACCATAGAGTAACTAGAATAAGACATTGGAATGAGACACCATAGATGGGTATAAGGGTGAATGAGAAATGGGACTCAAACTTACTTTGTTCAGAGTATGAAGATAGGGATGAACTGGAAGCATATGAAATTAATCTCGAGGGAGGGAAACATAGCTAGGGGGATAAAATGCACTGGGTATAACTACAACGGGATGACCTTAGAGGAAAAATTGATAATAATAAAGGAGGGAACTTTGATGGTGGATCCAAGGGTGACTCATTGTAAAGTACTCTTAACAAAGGTGACTACGAATTTTGCCAACACAAGGGACTAGAATGTGATTTAACAAGGTTCTAAGAAGCATCGGTTTGGAATTCTCCATGGTTTAAATATCTCAAAGAATAAATAGAGGTGTGCTTGAGATGGAGATGTCCTGTTGATTTTATCAATCCAGGTTCAATTGATGCTCATTGGTGTTTTCAATTTTAGAGAGTCTGAAAACCAAAAGAAGACTCCAGTGGTGGTCTTTTTTGTAAACTTAGTCTCCAAGGCATAAAAAGGGATACAAGTGTGAAATGGAGAAATATTTTATTCTAAAGGGACCAGAGTACTCATTTTTCCTAAATAGTCAATCGATCCCCAAAAGGGGGTAAACTTATACCGGACGAATGATATTTCATGTCCTTTAACAAGTCTGAAAGAGACAAGATCACTTGAAAATATTTTCATTTTTGAAGGATTCAAAAAAGAGCTTAACAGAAACTCCATGCTAGGAGTCTGGGGGGATACTCTTCTACATAAACTCAATGCTGGGAGTATGGGGAGAACTCTTCTATCCAATGAGTGAAATATGAGGAAATTAACACAGCTTAAAAATCAGTATGTCAGACTATACGGACTCCTAATCCTAGGGGGATGAGAATGGAACGTGTGCCAAATGCAAGGGGTTCTACAAAATGGTCACCCATGTGAGGGGAGTATCTACTATCGAGCAAGAGAAAATGAAAGGGGTGGCTAAGAGGGGCCACTTACTCAAAAAACAGAGGTCCTACAAGATCAAGGGAGAAAAACTGGGGCAATGTATCAACTCGACAGAGGGGTAGGATGTCCTATATTCTAGTTAAGGGGTTATACCTATAGAAGTAGTCGGTATCATGAGGACGGATCACATCCGTAACCTGTACATGTACAAAAAACAAGGATACCCAAGCATATATGTGCAATTTGGATATAAAGAATGCATACAAATACATATAATACATGACTCATGTGATGGCACAAAAATCGAGGCATGCCCAAAAGAAGGCTTGAAAAAGAGTCATTGAACATGGAAATTGAATCCTATATATGAGAATAGAATAGAATGTTGGTTTCAATGGTGAAAATGGCACGTTAAACAAATGTTGTATGACTCTAGGAAGCCCGAAAAAATATCGAGGCCCAAAGGCCTATAAAAGGGGGAGGGGACCATGTGACACTTCTCATTTTCACTATTTATAGTGTGGAGAGTGGGTGGAGGGTTCCATAGAGAATAATCAATTTCTTCTAAATAGAGAGACGATTTGTGATTCTGTACTTTGCACGTATTATATCATAAATTTATGTTTTGTTTTGATGTGAATTTTTGGTTATTTTTCCTCCTGGGGACTTTGGGAGAGCTCTCGATGGTTTCATGGGATGGGGCATACCTTTTGAAGGGAAAGGAGCATTCTAGGGTGCTCTTAATAGGCTCATAGGAGTGCTCTAGGCCACCTTTTTCCTCCTAAAAGGAGCGCTTCAAGGCTCACATTTATCTAAGGGTGCTCTTTTTTCCCAAAAAGGTGTGCTCTAGGGAAGAGGGGGATTTTTTTTTGATACACTAATGATTATGCTTGGCTCTTTGTAGGATTCCATGAGTAAATTGGAGAAAAAAATACATGGGTGACCTTCATCGTGAGGTGGATTATGATCCATCAGTGAGAGATAGCCTGACACAACATGGGATACTAAAAATCTTTCAGAACCCACTGATGAGGAATGCCAATTTCCTGTTGAAAAAGTTAGTGGAGTTTTGGGACTGTAAATTAAAGGAATTTATCATCTAGGGGGAGAGGATTGAGATTGATATTCAGTATTTCTACTTCATGATGGGGTTTCTAATGTATGGGTTCATTGATGACACACAACCAAAATGCCAAAAAATCATTTTGATGGAAAATTTGTCGAAGCGCCACTCCTACGGGAGGGAGAGAGAAGACAAGATCTACATACTGCTTTGTGAAATTGGCAAGATGGAGACAAGTTCCATAGTGGCTGTAGTAGTGAAAATTATGGGTGCTCACGAACCTGACAATGTCTCTGGTGGGTAGATGTTGATGGTAGAGAAGATCTTGAGGGGTACCTATTTTGGCTGGGCTCATATGTACCTGAAGGAAATTAAATATTATTTGAATGATTTGATCCAGAGGGGGGAGACTTTTTCCTCCCATTGTTTCCTTGTGCATTCTTTTTTTAGCGTGTGCCAACACTGAGGCCACATCACCGAGTGGAAAACAATGGGTTGAGGGAGCCCAAGATAAGGAGGTGGTGTGATCTGATGATCTGAGAGGGAGGAGGGTTGGTAGGTCGCTTCTTTACATGATATTTTTTATGCAGTGGTTCCAGTTGCTGATCTTGATCAAGGATTACCCTTCTATATATATGGAATACACAGGTGATCCCAATCTTCCTCAACCTCTGGGCCAAGTTTGGGGTCCTCATTGTATGTAGACATGGTTTTTATTTTGTTGTTGCATATTATTTTACTAGATTAGATGGTAGACAGTTTTTTATATGATGGACAATGATGCACTATTTTGTGGTATATGTGCATATGTGGGACTGAGACCACCAAAAGGCTACCACCAACCATGTGGGAGGGTTGTTTGTGTTGACTAGCCAGTGAAGCGACGGTGACATTGCAGGGATACCAACATGGTCCTAGACTTGTTGTAGAATGGTATCGACCATCTACTTGGGGGATTTGTTGATGATGGGTTGTAATACTTGGATGAAAATCTGATATCCATCTTCTACTAGCGACCACTAGAGTTGCAATCCACTATGTGGCGTATATCCATGGCAATGGAGTATGTATGGGATGTGGCATGATGGGATGTGCCCTTGCAGGAGGAGAGCTATGATGATGATACATATGATGAAAACTATGACTATGTAGTTGCTTAGCAGCTTGTGGAGATTCCCCCTAATGTGATGAGCATAGGGATTTTTGTATTGTCTATGTATGATGTTTTTAGGAGGAAGTTGTTGGGGCTCTTCTCGCTAGATATGGACATACTTATTTTTGGATGTGTATGACATCACAATATATATATATATGTATGTATGTTTGTATGTATGTATGTATGTTTGTATGTATGTATGTATGTATGTATGTATGTATGTATGTATGCATGTGGATGCACTTTTTATGTGTTTTTTGATGTTTTATGATCCTTCTATACTATGATGCTATGGATTCTTATGTGTTATTTACATCTAGATGCAAATAGTATGAAAATGTATATGAATGTACTTAAATGCAATTATTGATATGCCACTCTAGGATGTCATTGGTCATCTTATATGTGACATTATTATAACATATTAGGACATGTGTGAATGAACTGAAATCAAATGGTCTAACTAATTGTTTAGTGCACAAGAAAATTTCTAAAAAGGTAACGATCACGTACTTGATACATGTTGTTCAATTGGGTGACGAGTGACTGAGAGTCTAGAAACTTATGTCGAGGTGTATGATACCCAAGTGGAGGGAAGCAGTCAAGAGACCAATCACTACATCTTACTCGGCTGGGTTATTGGTGGCTACTCCAAGACATGCTCCATTTAGATGAAGCAAGTCATGTGGGGGAGTATATGACCGAGGCAGCCGAGGAAATATTCGGGGAAATTCTATTGGTTTCTTCAGCAAAACCAAGATGGAATAAAGGCATGGAATCCATCTGAAATCAGTAAAAGCAGAAAAATATGAGGCTCATGGTGGAAAAAAAGGTGAAAAACAACAATAGGTGAAAATTGTACAGACCAAACAAATGGGATTGTTCCTACTAGGGATATAATCGCTTGAGGTACAACCCATTGCGGAGGTTTCTCAACAAACATACTTCTAAGTTGGAAAGGAGGTATGCCCCATTTCCAAGGCATTGGTGCACAACATATGGACCCTACCACATACAATCAAAATTCACTTTCCCATGCTTGTCAATTACTTGGTCGTAAACGAGGACAAGGTCGCCTTCTCTAAAAATGCGGGGAGGAACATGCACATCATAATGGGAATTGGATCGATTGTTTCCAGCTTCTATCATCTAGATAGAAGCATGGTGATTGATTTCTCAAGGATGATAAAATGTTTCTCTAAGGTTGAAGTGTCGGGAAGGAGGTCAATAGCTAGGTGAAAAGTGGGGATCTGGCACTCGATGGGAAGAAAGGAATTGACTCCATGGACTAAGTGGAATGGAGTGAATCCGGTGGATGTCTTATTTGATGTACAATAAGCCAATAAATATTAAAACAACATATTTTTCCAATTGGATTTATGGTTGTCGATTATTCACTGCAACATGGTTTTGAGGATTTTATTGACCGCCTCGACTTGGCCATTACCTTGGGAGGTAATAATAGGAAGAGTATTGGTCCTCGAACTTCAAAAGGGTTGATATTTCTTTCCAAATGGTATCCTCAAACTTTCTTCCATGATCAGAGACAAGGTAGTGGGGAACTCTGAATTGTACGATGACATGGTTAAAGAATAATCAAGATGGAGTGTCAGCATTGCAACGTTAAGTGGGCAGGGCCTCAACCCATTTGGTAATGTAGTCAATGAAAACAATGATGTACTTATGGATTTTCATTGAGGTGGGATTGCATTCCATGAATTCAATGGACCATTTACAGAATTAACCGACCAAGATGAAGTGGTGCAGGAGGTGTTATTTCCTTTGAGGAAAATTGATGGTTGTTGTCGCATCTTTTGACTATTGTAATGCAATTGGTACTATAGAGTTGGCCAGAAATAATTGACGTCAATTATTTTATATATAGTGGGCATACCATAGAGGTGACTACTGCAAACGCCACTATGCAAATCGTTCATGACCTGTTCAACCTCGTTGTGGGTGAGGCGTCGACGTAGAATGGTGTCGACGCCACGTTGATAACGAACATCACAAATGAGGAGATACCAAGAGGCTTGGTATCAGATGCAACATCATCCATCACAACTAAGGCGAGGGTAAAAATTCTGAGTCTGTAAGTAAACAAGGATTTCCCCATACCATCGGTCATATAAATATATGGTGAACAAGTGCTCATCGAAAAAAGTGATAGGCGGTGGGGTGAGGTGGATGGGGATGGGAGATCGAGAATTAATTGAGACAAATCTAGTGCCTTGGTGCTTTTTGTTATAACAAACTCCAATTTGTACTCTTAAAGGATGATAATCCAATTTCCATGCGGCCCTCGATGAGGTGATAACTGAAGAGGTAGACCATTGGATTGGAATAGACAACCAATACAGTTCGGCTCATCAAAATGTGATGGCATAGTTTTTGGACTAAGAAGACAACATTGAGGGCCATATTTTCTTTGTGGAGGTACCATAATGGGGGACCAGATAGCGTCTGACTGAGATAGTATATGACATTCTCTTAGAAAGAATCATCCTCCTAAACTAAAACACCTTTGATGGCATGCTTAGATGTAGAGACGTAAAGGATGAAATCCCTCGTGAAATCATGTGATGAGATCAAGGGAGAAGAAGTTAGGGATTTTTTTAAAGCATCAAATGTGGCTTGTGCTTTGTCATCCCAGACAAATGGAATGTTGGTACAAAGAAGGAGTAAAAATTATAGACTTTGGTGGCATAATCCAGAATAAACTAGCATAGGATATTGACCCTACCCTGAAAGATTTGCAGTTGGAACAAAGTACATGGTGGTTGAAGGTCAAGTATGGATTGCACTTTTAAAGGCTCAACAGTAATTCCCTTCTGGGAAACAATGAATCCCAACAATCCTTTGGAAAATATGCAGAACACACACTTGAGTGGGTTCATATGGGTATTATACTTTCGAAATAAAACGAATACTTTTCGAAGGTGTTCTAATTGTTGGGAATGCTTCTTGGATCGAGTCGTTAGTTCATCCAAGTATATGAGGATAATGTGTCCCAAGTCATGAAAATAAAAGTTCATCTCTCACTAGAAGGTGGCTCAAACATTTTTTAGATGTAAGAAATACATGACTCATTATGTGAATGTTCCCCATGGGGTCATGAAAGTTATTTTATAATGGTCTTCCTTATGGATATGAATTTGATTGTATCCATAAAATACATCCATGAAGGATAGGACTTCATGGTATGCATAGGCATCGATGAGCTAATTGATAAATGGTGTCAGGAAATTGTATTTGGGATAGGATAAATTCATATCATTGAAGTTAGTGCAAACACAGATGGTGCCTTGTTTCTTATTCACCGGGACAGGGTTGGAAACCCACGTTGTGTAGGAAATCGGGTAAATGAAACCAGCTTTGTGCAATTTTTCAATCTCATCTTTGAAATCTAGTTCTTCTGATGGGTGGATTGGTCATTGCGTTTGTCGAATGGGAATAGAATTAGGCCATGTGTCACTCCAGTGTTCAACAATGGATGGTTTAGTACTAGGAATCTAAGTTTATGGCCAACATAGATATCACAAAATTCTTAGAAAAGGGATTTGTATGCAACAATATCTTCCCGAGTGCATGATGTCCCCAGTGTGATGTTTTCCACGATCCCAGGCTTGACATAAATATCAATCTAAATGGTAGGTTTTCCATGTTACCTTAATCAAAGGCATCAGGCGCTAGGATTAGATGTTTAAAGCAATCGAACTTGCAGTGAGGGAGGAAGTCTTTTGACTCCATGCTAAATTGGCCTGACATTATGTCAAAAGTGTGTCAAGGATAAAGTATGCATGGTGGTGCATGTCATCCCAAGGAAAGTCTAGATCGGTCAAGGTATTAAGGATTTATTCATTGGTGTGGAATACCCGAGTAGTCATATCAGAAGGATCTATAGGGGTTGGTGGCATGGACAGAGGATCACTCGTTGAGATAACATAAATGGTATTAACCACATTCGAAGAATATTCCAAGGGGTGAATCTCTTCTATAATGGTGATATATGATTCCAAAGAGAGATTGCATAAGTTATCCAAAATAGAGTGGTATTCAGCTAATTTGATGCAATAATGGGAGTAGTGACCATAAATTTTGTAGAGTGCACATGGGTGGTCCGTTCAAACGGACTTGTTCTTGGGTTAGTTGGGGTGAGGATAAGCATAATCATCAAGGGGAGGATCTCATCATTATCGATCATTTGCATGTATGTTTGTAGAATATGAAACTGCAGACAGTTATGGGTAGCATGACCAGTGACGTCACACAATGTGCAAGTGGGTGGCATTCGAGTCAAAAATAGAGGAAGGTGTACTCCCATCCTTACTCTAATTTGTATTGGAAGGGTTCCCCCCTGCCTTTGTTTTTGGAGGAGGTGGGGGGTTTCTAGGGGCTAGATGAGGGGCTGTTGGAGGGGCTGTGAGAACTGAAAGTATGTTAGGTGGTAGGCAGTTGGTAGTGGTAATAGGTTGAACTAGTATCAAAATAAACCATGCGATCGAAGGAGGGTTACAAGGTGTAATGTATCAAAATGGGATTCCCAAGGCTAGCCCTGGAAAGTTGGGGGTTGCTATAATGGGTGTGCTCATGATTCCTGGGGGAGGGAATAGAAAAAGTATCTATTGGTGTGGCTCCCCATTGGTTACCGAGTAGTGGATTCAGTGTGAGCCATGGCATCATTTGCGATTGTGGTTGGGGTGGTTGTTGCATTACTAGTATATTGGATGAAATGGTGCAAAAGCATGATATATGGATTGATGTCGGAGGTGGTGGTAATACTGAAAAAGTGGCAGTCATATAGGCTTCCTAGAAGAAACCTGCGGTGACAAAAGTCATCGAAGGAATGGATAGACTATTGATGGAGTTATCCACCATGGGGAGGGTGTTTTTTGGGGTGTCCGACCTCTTGGGGTTGTAGTATGTTAATGGTCAATTTTGAATATCTTTCCATCACGAGGAAACATAATAGTCCAGAAAACAGTAGAGATGGCATATTTTATAGCATACATGTAATTACACCCTAGGAATAGGTTTTAATCAAGTTAAGTGTTGACCACTTCAATGTCTATGAGGACAGTCTTGCCGGCTAACTCGACTGGTATGTTTGGAAAATTTCCTTGAGGTTAGGATGCATGCCCATTGTAAGAATGCAAGGCAGTTGAGATGGATTTAACTTAGGTGATTTAAGATTTTTCCAAATAAAGGTAGACATGACACATGTGGATGTGCCTTGGAAATATGATGCAATGATGAATGAAAAGTTTCCAGATGGTAATGGGTATTTGGAAATCCATTTATGATGGAATCCATGGCTCAGAATAATCATGGTCGAAGGTCATCGAATTCTCATTGGTGGGGTCGATGGAACCTAATGCAGAAAACAATTCTTTGCGCTATATTGAGCAATTCTTAAGGACTTCCTAAGTGGACATGGTTGTGGGTGACTAGGCCAAGTCATGGATGATACTCTAGTTGGGTGTGGCACGGGAATTGGCATTAGTTATAAAACGTCATAATGAGAACTTTAGAACCTTGGTTTTCCTCTGTAGGGGGTCAAGGAAACTGAAAGGATGTGTCAAAAAGGGGTTATTTGCTAGACTAACTAGTATAAGCGGTCTCAGTGGTCAATCTGTATTGGATTCACCTTGTTTGTAGGTTGAATTCTTCTTTTGAGAAGATAAATAAGTGATGAACATCTGACTTAGGGGGTTGGATTGGTGATGCAGCATACTTTATCATTGGTTGGGATGTGACTACCCCTTGAGTAGGAAAAGGGTTTTACAACACCATATGCAGATAGGTTGGTTGAGGTGGAGGAGGTTGTACCTAAGGGGAGGTGGTGGTATCGAGACTATCAACCTTGTTCCACGGCTGAAATGACCTAGATAAGTGAGGAAAAGGGTGCATGTAGTGTATGTATATGTTGCAGAAGGAACAATGATGGTTATTTCATAGCTACGGGTTCTTTCCCTATCATGGGGGATGATTAAGGTCTTGATTCGCGGGATTTCCACCATTGTTACCCAAGCGGTTAGGACATATTCCACCCCTCCCCTAGTGTTGGTTATTTCCATGGTTCCACCCTTGTATTTTGTTTTTTTAGTCTTTCTCATTGTTGGGGGTGGTTTGGTTTGGTGGTTGGTTCTGTTGGGCATACACTTGTCATTGTGGTGCAGGGGGGGCTGAGGAGGTGTCGATGTAGTGGTAGTTGAAGGGAGGTTTGAGCCAGGATAGTAAGGGTTGGATATCAATGGTGGGGAATAATATTGAGGGGGTTTCCCATAGGTAGGTCCTATCTAAATTGAGCCATGGGCTTGAGGAGATAAGGCCAAAGGTGCATAGGAAGGGTTTGCTCCTAAGTTGGAGGTTAGTCAAAAAATATCAGGGCCATAAACTGGGATGGGGAAAGTCCCCATTGTCGGTGGGGTGGCACTGGATGGATTTCTGTATGAAGAAGTCACCATAGGAGGGATGTGAGCATAAAGTTGAAGTATGGAGGTGACCAAACCAATAAAATGACCAGTGCTGTGTGATGCCCCCAGCAGGTCTTTGCAAGTGGAATTAACGTGAGGTGCATCTGGAAAAATGGTGTATAAGTAACCTAACTGAGCATAGATCAAGTTGAATTCTTGGGATTTGAGGACAACCTCTTCTTCCATCTGTGGGAATTCAGAGGAAACATCCTTAGTGATAGCAAGGATTAAATAAATTAAAAACCAATGAAAGCATGTCCTATCATCTAGGTTGATATTGCAAAAACTTCATCATCTATGCCATTCATGGATGTGGATCATTATGGGTAGTGGAATTTTGGTGACAAGGAAAAAGGATCTCTACACTGATATAATATCTAATGGGTAGCCAAAAAAATTGCAAGAACATGGAGGCTAGTGATGCGAAGGTGGAGTGGATGCCATTTGGATGATAAATGTACCACTTGGATGCAACACCAGTGAAGGTCCCCTAGAGGATACATGGAATAACTAATTCATCGACTATGGAGTTCGAATAACACCATATGTGGAAATACATGATGTGGTTCTGGGGATGTTCATCGACCTTCCCCTTGAATTTAGGGATATCTGAAGGGATTTTGGTGGGAATTGGTGGCCAGGTAGGATTGTGATGAATCGGGTCATTAGTGAACTGTGATAGAACTGAAAGGTTAAGGATAGCCATGAATGGAAGGCTCACAGGACCGGAGGCTCCATGTGTAGGTGCATTCATGGGAGTGTTTCCTAGAGGAGGGTTCTCGACTGGAGGATTTTCTACATGGAGATTGTTGGAGGAAGGGTTTCCCATAAAAAAATAACCTCTGTATGGGTTCATCATTATGACATGCCCGGTAGGTAGGTTACAGATGGGGCGATTTCTTAAAGGGAGGCTCCTGGAATGTGGGTTCCCCATGGGAGGGATTCTCATAGGTAGGTTCCTGATGGGAGGGTTCCCAATAGGTGGGTTCCTAACGGGATGGTTTTGTAATGTCCCTTTTTGGAAATTTTATTACAATGAACAATTTTTCACTTTTTTCCCAATTTCGACCTTCGACTAGTTTTGATGTTTAGGTCTCCAAATTGACCCAAATGCTCCGAAATATTATGAGAAGGTGTATGAATGATATTAAGCCTTGAATATGATTTTTAGCGATTATTTATGAACCTCCAATTATTTTTTCAAACTTGTTCAATATTCTGACCAAAGTAGGAGTCTGTACTAGCAAATTGAGGCTCCAATTCCCCCTGGGTAAATGCTGGAAATGGCTTCTCAAATGCTCCAAAAACCACTCAAATTTATGAAAATAGGAAGAGGATTTTTAAGGGAAATTTTTAAGGTCTCATATGCATAATTACTTATTTTATACAAGATGTTATGACCCTCTCCCAAACAACTACAAAATCACTAATTCGACCCTCAGGGAAATGGCACCAAATCTTCTCCAAATGCAATTAAACTGAGTAAAATGACCTCCAATGCTTACGTGTTGAACATGAAACTTGTAATAATCATAAATTACAGTCCATTAATCATAAATATATCATATATACATTCTTCCATTCAAAATAATCAACATTATCATGGGATACATCAATATAGTGGGGAAATGGTCATTGTTTGCTCATTAATAGTCACTTTTACATACAACCCTTTTATATTTAAACTTGAGAATTTATCAGAATGAATAACATAGAATATTGATCTTATTACAATCAGAAATGTACAATGAAAATCTCTCCCAATTCGAAATCATCAGCATTACAATGGTTCACAACAAGATAGTGGGGAAATGACACTATTTCTCCATTGTTTAACATTTTGACATGAAATATTTTGGTATTTCGACCTGAGAGTATTATAAAATTGAAATATATAGAATTTAATTCAGAAAATAAAATAATGGGGCATTATAATCTTCCCCAAAGAGATCAATAGCTCACCCAAAGCGCAATCCCTCCATGAGCAAGAATATGCCATAAAAACTGGAAATGGTTGAGAGAATATGTTGTACTAGAAGGAACCAAGAGATTCCCTGTATATTAAACATAAAAATACAACTCTATTAAACATCCATGAAATACCTGAGTGGCCTCTGCAAACACCAACTTGTATGGGAATCTTTCACCCTCGAAATTGGCTAAGGCAAGAAACTAGTCATCCACTGGCTCTCTCAATTCACAAATGCAAATTTCTCAAATTATAAAAATCTCTTCTCTTGGTTGATTCCTATATTTTATAAACATAATTAGCCTTCTAAGGTTACCAATCCATCCACAAACTCAATCCAATTTGAATTTGGGTGTGTGCTCAAGATTTGCCATGTGTCCTCCCATTCCTAGCCTTCCATCTTCCCCCAATTTGAGTAGGAACCCATTGATCTTCCCAAACTCACACGGGAATCCTATTGGATGCTCTATTTCAACCTGAAATGTCAAATATGTGAGATTTCATCCTTCATATCTGATTTTTGTCATAGGTTTCATAGCATATTCATCATTGTTTTTATAAAGCTAGGGAATCTAATCCAAATGTCTCACTAGCTCCAAAATGACTCTTCCTCTCCCATGTAAGTTACATTTCCTTCCCAATTCGACCTATGGTGCATATTTCCAATTGTATTATCCTTCTAACTCATCCAATAACATTTAGGCTTCCCATGTATTCAAAATTTCAAGAGGAGGATGCCATGTGGCATACAAATTCTAGCTTGTGTGGGCCCCATAGTCTCCATGTGACTCCATGCTCCATTGCCACTTCAATTTTCTCTTGTATTTATTTAATAATATCCATTATTGAATATTTATTCTTTTCTAATGTCTGAACATTATTTATTGTCCCCATTATTCCAAATCCCAAATCTTCCACCCCCAACCTAGGAAACTAGTAAGTTTCCTCCTTGGAAATTATTTGACCCTTAGCATCAATTTGACAAACTCCATGAATATGGAAAATGTGATTAGGAAATTGTGACCCAATGCAAAATTTGGGACATGAAAATCCTCCCTTCCCAATTATGCTTGTCCTCAAGCAATTTTAAACATGGTTGTTGAAGAACCTACTTTCTGTATGATTCTTTGAAGTTTCCACTGAGTTTCCCAACTTTGAGTCTTTGAGATTCCATAAATATTTTAGAGAGGAACCACCATTCTTTCTGCTGCACTACTTTGATAAAATTAAATTTATTAAGTGGGGAATTCATCTCCCATGTTTCTTGTTTCCCAAAAAAATTGAAATCAATGGGACTAAAAACTATCCCAGGGTCCCATTACTTGTATTGCACTCCAATAATTAAGAGTTCTCTCCAACCCATACCATTAGGAAAGAGAATTATGGGATCCCATTTTCTTGTATGCATTCTTCCAAACATCAAGATTAAATAATATATATAATCAAAGTACATAACAACATAATCAAAATTTAGATCAATTAGGTGCCTCATCAAAAAATCATGAAAGTGCTTATACCTCCAAGTAAGTAGACCACCATTTACCAAGTGCATAAAACCTTTAGGTGACCAATCAAATCTACTACAATGACATAGGTGAGGATCCCATGTCCCATAATGCTGCTCCAAAATGATGTGATATGCATCAAAATATTCAGCCATGTATTCTTTCATCCAAGAAGTGAATGAATAATCTCCACTAAAATATGAACCAAATAATGAGCAAAAAAAACAATGAGACTTCAAATGACTCAAGGAAGTATCACCCATACATCCATTAATGAGAGAATAATGAAGATATAACAAATCATGTGGCTAGCAACAAAAAAATTCTCCAATCATAAATCTATTCACCCCAGTGTTGGATGAAATTCCTCCAACATCAAATGAACCAAGTGTTGAGCAAGAAAAACCATGAGTCTTCAATTGACTCAAATGTACATCATAGGTGCGTCCATGTAGATGTGCAAAACCATAAAGTAACAAAAGATTCTACTGTGAATGTGAGTAAGAATGTTCTCCAACCATGTCATCATAAAAATTAAATCTAGGAGTTCCATACTCTTCATGTGGCACCATCAAAAAGAACCCTTTCACACATACTTCATTGAGACTAATGCTGCAAAACATGGAATTGTAGGATGTAGGAGAATGAACTAACCAACACAGATGATCAAAAAGTTTAGAAGTTTCATCATGGGAAGGATCCATATGGGTAGTATCATGCAGCTCCTTAAAAAGTGTGAAACCTTTATCATATATTGGTTCCAATGTAGAGGAATCATGCTCTTCTTTAAAAATTGCATAACCTTCATCAGGAGACAATTCAAGTTCCTCTTCCACCACATCAAGTGTTTGGATCTCTTCAATTTATTCTTCAAACACATCAAGCACATTCAAATTTCTACATTTCTCATGATCTTCCATGTCATGAAAATCCTCCAAGAAATCTACCATATGACAATCTGAAACATGGGAGGAAGAATAGGTATCTTGCATCCTCTCTAGAAGTTGCTCATTTTGAATTTGGATATTATGAATATCCTCATCATTATTCAAGTATGCTTCACATAAAATTTCATTAATATCAACCAAATTATTTCTATCAAAAAGAAAAGACATGAAATTACCTTCAATGTTGCACATTTCTCTTTGAAACTTCTCCATGTCTTCAAGGAAGGATGGATCCTCCAATGAAGAAATTTTCCAACAAGAATTTGACACCAATGCTTTAGAATCATGTAGTATTATAAGGGACTCTTAGATATTATTTTCTATCATCTTTAAGGACCCTTGAATAAAATGAGGCTCTTGCAAATGAACCTCCTAATATTCTTCCTTCTTGATTGGACCAACTTAAAGAAAGCTCAAGGGGTGATGGGGAAGTTGATCTTGTTTCTTCTTCAAATCCTACAAGGACTTCATTTTAATGTTACTATAAATTTGGATTGCAGCAAAATTTTTAAATCTGATCTCTATGTCACCAACATAGAGTTGTGAGCACCCATCAGTAGGTATTCCTTCATAGTTCAAGCATCCATCAATAGATGCTCTTTGTTTCATTTCCAAGGTAGAATGTGTCTCGAAATGATCTTCAATATTTTCAATAGAAAATTATTCATACTCATGTGATGTCTCTTCATCTTTTTCAAAGTCAATTGGGAGTGAATTTAGATCCTCTTCATGCACTACTTCTTCTACTTCACCTATTTCAGAACAAGGTGGTTCATGGGTCTCCTCCTTTTGCTCCTTCAAGCAAGCTGATGCATTTTTCCCCTTGGTTTTATTAAGATCAATATATTTTCTCCAAGCTTGGATAGAAAAAAATTTGAATCCTTTCATAATATTCTTGGTCATGTATTCAAAGATAGGTTCCATGATTTTTATATGCTCCTCACCATCATATGAGGTTCCCTTTTCATCCTTAGTCATAGTTTCCTCTTCAACAAAAGAACTTTTGGGTTTTAATATATAATGGTGGTACCTGAATTATTGTACTCATAAATATCAGACCACATCAGGTTCCAATATCATGCTCTGATATCACTGTATTGTCCCTTTTTGGAAATTTTATTATAATGACCAATTTTTCACTTTCTTCCCAGTTTTAACCTTTGACTAGTTTTGATGTCTAGGTCTCCAAATTGAACCAAATGCTCCCAAATATTATGAGAAGGTGTATTAATGATATTAAGCCTTGAATATAATTTTCAAGGATTATTTATGAACCTCCAATTACTTCTGAAAACCCTTTCAATATTCTAACCAAAGTAGGAGTTTTTACTAGCAAATTGGGGCTCCAATTCCTCCTGTGTAAATGCTGGAAATGGATTCTCAAATGCTCTCAAAACCACTTGAATTTATGAATAGAGGAAGAGTATGTTTAAGGGAATTTTTTAAGGTCTCATATGCATAATTATTTAGTTTATACAATATTTTATGACCCTCTCCCAAATAGCTACAAAATCACTAATTCAACCCTTGGGAAAATGCCACCAAATCTTCTCCAAATGCAATTAAACTGAGTAAAATGACCTCCAATGCTAAATAGATGAAAATGAAACTTGTAATAATCATAAATTACATTCCATTCATCATAAATAAATCATAAATACATTCTTCCATTCGAAATAATCAGCATTATCATGGCATACAACAATATAATGGGGAAATGGTCATTGTTTGCTCATTAATAGTCACTTTTACATAGAACCCTTTGATATTTTGAATTGATAATTTAAGATAATGAATAAAAAATGAATATTTATATTATTACAATCAGAAATGGAAAATGAAAATCTCTCCGAATTCTAAATCATCATCATTACAATGGTTCAATACAAGATAGTGGGGAAATGGCACTATTTCTTCATTGTTTAACATTTTGACATTAAATATTTTGCTATTTCGACGTAAGAGTCTTATGAAATTGAAATACAGAGAATTTAAATCAGAACATAAAATAATTATGAATTAGAAGCTTCCCCAAATATATCAATAGCTCACCCAAAGAAAAATCCCTCCATGAGCAAGAATATGCCATAGAAACTGGAAATGGTTGAGAGAAAGTGTTACACTAGAAGGAACCACGAGATTCCCTGTAGCTTGCACCTGAAAATACAACTCCATTAAATATTCATTAAATACCTGATTTTCCTCTCCAAACACCAACTTGGATGGGAATATTTCACCCTCGAAATTGGTTAAGGCAAGAAACTAGTCATCCACTAGCTCTCTCAATTCACAAATGCAAATTTCTCCAATGATCAAAATATATTCTCTTTGTTGATTCCTATATTTTATAAAAATACTTAGCCTTAAAAGGTTACAAATACATCCATCAACTCAATCCAATTCGAATTTGGGTTTGTGCTCAATATTTTCCATGTGTCCTCCCTTTTCTAGCCTTCCATTTTCCCCCAATTTGAGTAGGAACCCATTGAGATTCCCCAAAACACATGCACAACCTATTGGATTATATATTTCAACATTACATGTCAAATATTCCATATCTAATCCTTCATATCTGATTTGTGTCATAGGTTTCATAACATCTTCGTCATTGTTGTCATAGAGCTAGGGAATCTAGTCCAAGTGTCTCACTAGCTCCAAAATGACTCTTTCTCTCTCATGTAAGTTACATTTCCTTCCAAATTCAACCTATGATGCATATGGCCAACTGTATTATCCTTATAACTCATCTAAGAACATTTACGATTCCCATGGATTCGAAATTGCAATAGAATGAGTCCATGTGGCACAGAAATTCTAGCTTCTGTGGACCCCATAGTCTCCATGTGTCTCCATGCTCCATTGCCACTTCAATTTTATCTTGTATTTATTTAATAAGATCCATTATTAAATATTTATTCTGTTTTGATGTCTGAACATCATTTATCATCCCGCTTATTCCAAATCCCAAAGCTTCCATCCCCAACCTAAGAAACTAGTAATTTTCCTCCTTGGCAATTATTTGACCCTTAGCATCAATTTGACAAAATCTCATGAATATTGTTGTAATCTCATAGATCACATAGGGTTACCAATAATACATATTAACAGTATAAATACATAACAGAAATAAGAGACAAGAACAAGTAGGTAGAATACATATTATATTATAATGAAAGGGTCCATACAATACAGAGAACTGAACCGAGTTCTCATCTGGCTCAACAGCCTAATATATATGAATTACAAAACAATTACAAATAACTACTTGTCAGTTTGGTCAACCGACACAACGTTATGTGGCCGACCTAATCTCTAATTAGTCGGATGATTGACTTAGTTGGCTATCGTTCTAGTCATCTTACCAACTTGCTCCTCCAACATCTCCCCCACATACAAAACATTTCTTCGTCCCGAATAACCAAGGAGGTACCAAAATTTCTTTACCTATCCTAAGTAGTTATTTCTGTGTTCGATCTTCATGGGCTATGAAGTCTGATGGTTGGTCTTTTCTGCACACAGAATTCGACAATTGCTTCAGCTATCATTGCTAGCTGATGTTGGAATTCCGTCCAACTTTGTTGTATTTTCTGTATGTCGATGGTTAATGTAATTAGACTTGATAATATTGACATTTTCTCTTGAATGGAAAGTTCTCCTATCCTTTCCATATTGGGACGCATAAAATGGTCCTTTTCCTCTGTTGTTTCAAAAAGTTGTTTCATCTATGGGAAAATTATGTCTAATTTTTCTAAACTTGGGATTGCTTGCTACACCCACTGATGTGCTTGTCGCTCGAGCTTCTATAATTTGGCTGTTTTGAGAACTATTTGATTTTTCATTGTGCTTCTAAGTGCTTCCTATATGATTTTTCTCTTCTCAAGCACTTGGATTTCTTGTCGGGTCTGTTGGGTTTGCTGATAGAATTGCCTATAATAAGCAGGCCAGTCTCATAGTACTTCTTCCATAATGACCGACTCCTCCATGTGATATTGCAGTACCTTGTATGCTTCTGAAAAAGTTGTGTGTTGCTGCATCAACAGTTGAGTTGTTTCTTCTTTCTGCCCCTCTCTTGTGTCCTGCATCTATGCCTATAGCACTAACACTATGCTTTCAAACAGCTTATAATCTTTTTTCTAGCGGCTTGTCAGTGTCAACCTCTGTCAGTCCTGGTATCACAGATTGCACAAGGTTTCTGCATTTGTTAAGGAACTCGACTTGTTCTGTTTTGTTATCGTCAAGCTGTTTACATCTGTTCTGGCTCCTTGTTTTTGCTTCGATTTCCAGTGTTTCCAAGATTTTCCCTAATTCTCCATCCCTCAGCTTGGTTACATCGACTGTAATGGTCAACCCAAGTTGACTGATGTGGACCATTGTCATCTGGATTTGATGGTCCTTCTTCTTTTTGTCTTTCTTTCTTTTGTGCTTTTGTTGCTCTGCTTGCTTTGGCACCTAAGTACCTTCAAGAGTCATAATTGTTTTGCCTGGTTGTTGGCTATGAGTGGTTGAAGGTATTTCTGGTTGGGTCGATTGGATGGCTGCTGTAGCTGGTTGTGAATCTGGTTGGTTGTGCACAGAGGGTCCAAACATGGATGTTGTTGTCACTAATGGTTGTGGTGAAGGAGGTTCAGGTGCAACTGGTTGGATTACAGATTCTGGGTTGGGGGGCAGCGATGATGGCGTTGGTGAATGGTCGGGTGTGATTGGGTTGGTGGAGATATGGTCGAGTGACGAGTCGTGGATATGTGGAGGTGAATATTCCTAAAGGTCGGAGAACAGTTCATCGATTTTTCGATTTATTTCATCAATGTTCTCTCCTTCCTCATCTCCTGTTGGTGCGTTGGCTGGTGGGTTGGGTTCAGGGTCGGTCGGAATGAGCGATGTAGTGCGACTTGTGACAACTTTAGCTTGGTTGTCAAGGTTTATTTGAAATGTCAAACTTATGATTTCCACAGTCCTCGGCCTTTGGGATACTTGGCCAGGTTAAGGAGCGGGTAGTCTATATCCACCAGCTTCGAACAAAGGGCATTTGGTGCTGATCTTTTGTACTGAGGTGAGTAGCTCAGGAAATTTTTCAATATATGCCTGGAAGTCTCTATCTCGGTCGAACCTCTCCTTCAAGGTTTTCGGCATAGCATTCTTGCATATGTCGATTGGGCTTATGGAAGGAGGTGCTGGCAGTGCTTCTTGTATGATTCTGTTCAAAGATGGGGGTGGAGGCGTAGATATGAGATCAACAACATTTTTGGCCGTCGAGGTGTTTGTGCTTTTCTCCTTCTTCGGCCGACCTTGTTGAGCCCCTACTTCGATGAATCTCTAGAACTGGGTTTCGACTAGAACTTTGTTTGTTGCGGCATCTTCTAGGATGTCACGGGCTGTAGATGCTATTTCTTCCTCGTCTTCTGAGCACTCTGCAATGATAAGCTTGCGCTTACCCTTCCCCTACTCCTATTCTAGAGTTATTTTTCTTTTTCTTGAGTTTGCTATCTCCTTCAACAATTTGCGTATGTTTTCTTTGGTGACAACATACTCAGGGTTTTCAGTATCTATCTCTCCCCCTTGGTCTTGAGTCAAGACGAGGCTTTCTTCAGCTGGATTGGTTACCGACTGTTCTATTTATGTCTCGTCCCTTTGTGTTGTTGGTGGTTTGATTATAATTTGCAGTTGACCGGTGTCTTTTGTCGGTGTCTCCTCCGACACAAATGTGCTGATGTATAGGCTTAGCTCATAATATTCTTCTTTCTCCTGGTTTGTTAGTGGCTCTTCTATCAATAGGTCTATATCTTTTGCCTTTTCTAGTATCGACAATTTTGTACCCAACTATCGAGCTAACTCCCAGAAAATTTCTTCGACTGTCGGGTAGTAGTCAAGAGTATTTGCCTTTACCTTGGCGCCCTGCATGTACCACACCGTGGTATGGTCGAGTTCTAACTAGATGTGGGCAGTTTTGGGCAGACTTCGTCGAATGTTCTGGGGCACCCTCTATCTGGTCGTTTGGACTTTCGGTTGTTGGAACCAGTTTTCTAACAGCACTTTTCCTTTTTCTAGTTCCTTCATTGTTCCATTTTGGGAAAACGGTTTGAATCTCCACATATGGAATTTCGTGGGTTATTGAAATTGTTTGTCCCTGACAGGGCATAAGGAGTACATGACTATTCATATCATAAGGGATGGGAACCTTATAATCCCTCCTGACTCCTGGCATTTTTCACAGATGCCTTTGAGCATGTCGGTGACATACTCATCCCATTTGTATATGTTTCCTGTGTCGACAATGGTATCCACTGCCTCCAACATATCCAGTTTGAAGTCGCTTCCAGGACCTGTCGATGTAAGCGCACTGGCTATGATTTTAGCCACAATTTGTGGTGTTAGAGCTTGTATTTGGCTAATCATTATCCCTTTGGAGTTATTTCCTGATGTTGATCTAGTTAGTTCCTCTACCAGCCCTTATTTTATTCCGACTGGTACTGGAACACCCTGGTTTGATAAGCCAGTCAATTTGTAGATTACTTCTCTAGAGATTTCGACTGGTCTGTCGAAGTAAAATCTACCATTGTGATACCGACTTATGATAAATTTTACCGTTGTCTCCTTTGTGCCTCCAAAACTGGCCATGAGTGGTGTGTTTATGTAATTCACAATACTACTGTGATTTATTTTCTCTGTAGCTTGTGTAGGATTTTTGTCGACATAATCCCACTCTTTAATCTCGGCCCATAGTTTCGCCCATGATCCCTCCTAAACCTTAGCATTCTTGATGTTTTTGAGTCTTCTCATCATTGGTGTCTCCGCGGTCTATAGTTCTTTAGCCTTGGCTGCAGCTCTGGTTTGTTTTGGTGCCATTTTATCGGTCTGCTGGTTGACTTTACTTCGGTATTCTTGGCTTTCAGTCGTTTGGTTTCTAAGTTGCTCTCTTTGTTTGGAATGTTGTAAATGATCCTTTGGTAGCTCAGTATTTATAGTTGATGAGCTTGACATTTTTGTCGATGGGTGTATTAATGGCATACGTAATGGTCTAGCATGAACACCTGAGTTTGAGTTAATGGTGATTTGATTTTGTCGCTCGTAGTCATGAAGGTGTGATGGGACTTTCGAGGTCGTTGGTCAATGTCGATTATGTGGGCGGTCGATGGTGTTATGTCGATGGGCGTGATGTTGATTGTCAAAGTGGTGATTCCCTGTCATACTTCCTTATGTATTTTGATCTTATTTTGCTTTTTGGATTTTTATATTTTTATAGCTTTTGTTTAACCGGTTTTTTTTTTCCAGACTTGTTCAGTTTCTATACTGTTTTATTCGGGCACCGTTAACAAGTTTTTGAAATACTATGCCTTGTAATGTCCTTAGTCATACTGATCTGTTGGCATGTATCTCTTCGACAACATAGGGTCCCATCCATTCTGTATGTAGCTTTTTGGGTTTTCCTTTTACCCGACTATTGTATAGTAAGGCAAGGTCTCCTACCGATAGCTTTTTGTTTTTGATGTTTCAATCGTGCCATGCCTTTTTTTGTTGTTTCTGTATTTTTTGATGTTGTAATCCGATTAGTCAGTGTTCTTCAAGCTTACTTAGTTGCAGTAGTCGGTCCTTTCTTCCTTGTTCGACATCGACATGTAAAATATCTATGATAATAGGTGTCTGTTGTTGAAAGTGTAGTGGAACTACTGCTTCTTATCCATAAACTAGTCGAAATGGTGTTTGGTCGATTGAACGCTTGTATGCTCTTCTTTATGCCCATAGTACTACAAGTATCTTTTCATGCCAGTTGTCTTTGTCGGTGTTACATATTTTTGTTAATAATTTTGTTAATGTTTTGTTAAATGCTTCAATTGCTCCATTCGACTGAGGGTGGTAAGCTGTACTCTGACGATGGTCGATTTGGAACTGATCTGTTAATGTTTTAATAGTTTTAATAATGAAGTGTGTTCCCTAGTCACTGATTAGGGTTAGTGGACATCCAAATCTGGTAATGATATTCTCATAGATAAACTTAGTAGCTATCTCACTAGAACATGTGTCGACTGGTTCTACCTCTGCCCATTTGGTTACGTACTCAACTGCAGTTATTATGTACCTTGCACCTGTTCTTTTTGCTGGTATGGGAAATGGTCCTATGAAGTCAATGGCCCAAATTTCAAATGTCAAACTTGGGTTTACTGATATCAGGGGAATTTATGTACTAGGCAGGCATCGACCCAGCCGTTGAAATTTATCACATTGGCTTACAAAAATTTTGCAGTCTTTGTAAAGTGTTGGCCACCACAACCCTGATTGTTGGGTTTTCTTTGCAGTTGTGTCTCATTGGAAATGTCCTCCGAAAGGTCCATAATTCACTTCATGCATAATATTATTTATTTCATGTTCCAGTACACACCTTCTGAGGATGTTGTCCAAGCCCATTTCATATAGGAATCTATTTATGAGGCTATATGGTGCAGCTGTCATGGCTAAGATTTGTTTCTTATTCGTATTGATGCCTTCTGGTGCTTGCCCGTTTTCTAAGAATTGTGCTATTTCCTCCAATTCTGTTGGGACTGCTTCTATTCGAAATAGATGTGCATCCGGTAAGTCATCTTCGACTCCTGTTGGTTCCTCTCCTGTGTCGATTCGGGATAAATGGTCGGGACCAACATTTAACTTACCTGGTCTGACGACGACTTCGAATTCAAATTCTTGGAATAGAATTAGCCATCGACAAATTCTTTCATGTTGTAGAGGCTTATTTACGAGGTATTTTAGTGCTTGGTGGTCGGTGTAAAAGATAAATGGATTAGCTAGTAGGTAGTGTCGATATTTTTATAGTGCAAAGACAATTCCTAATGCTTCTCTTTCTATTTTCGAATAGTTTCTTTCAGCTTTGTTTAGTTTTATTCTACTGTAAACTATAGGGTAGTCAATTCCATCATCTCATGGATGAGTTAGGATTGCTCCTATTTGTAGGCCTGATGCATCGATGTGTACATGGAATTTGGTCGACCAGTTTGGAAACCTCAGGATGGGTGCTTCGACTAGATTTCTTTTTAGTTTTTCAAATGATATGTTGCATTCCTCTGTTCAGTCGAACTATTTATATTCTCTTAATAGTTTTTCCAATGGGTAGGTTATGTCTGAATAATATCTTATGAATTTTCTGTAATATCCTCTATGACCGAGTAATACCTTGACTTGTTTTAGGTTCACTAATGATTTTAAGTCGATGATAATTTTTATTTTTGAAAAGTCGACCTTAATACCTTCTTTACAGATAATGTGTCCTAATAATATCTCTATGGGGGTCATAAATATGCACTTCTTGATGTTCAAAGATAGTTGGATCTGTCGACATCGTTCCAACATAAGCCTTAGCCATTTGCAGTGATATTTTAACATAGAGTATATTGTCCAATCATCAAAGTATACTGCCATTGTTTTTTAAATATATTCTTGGAATGTTTTAACCACAATTCTGGAAAATGCTGCAGGTGCATTTTTTAGTCCAAAAGGCATAACCCTCTAAGCAAATGAACCAAATTCACATACAAATGTTGTCTTTTTCTGATCTTCTTTGGCTATTGGTACTAGGTTATAGCTTGGGAATCCATCTGTAAATGAGTAGCATTCATGTCCTGCGACCTCATTTAAGATTTCATCTGCATAAGGAGTTGGAAATGGGTCTGTTAATGTAACTTTATTTAGCTCTCTGAAGTCGACACAAATTCTTAGCTTGGTTGGATCATGTTTCTTTGGTTGAACAACCATTGGAATTGCCCATTCTGATTGGTCAATAGGGTAGATAATACCTGCTGCAAGCATGTTATCAATTTCCTTTTTTACTATCTCTTTGTATTTATGAGCTAGCTTATATAGTCTTTTATTCACAGGTCGAACATCAGGTTTAATGTTGATTTTCATTTCAACCATTTCATGGACTAAACCTTTGAGATCTTTATAATCTCTAGCAAATACATCTTGAAATTCTTTTAATAAGTTCACTATTTCTGTTGTTTGCTCTTCACTCCAGTAGTCTCCAATTGTTGCCATTTTTGGTCAATCATTACTTGAGATGTCGAATTCTCTAGTTTTGACTTTAGCATCTAGCCATTCCGGTGCTTTGGCTTCATTAATTGGTCGGCTCCCTTCTTTAAACTGTGAAAATGAAGCAGGGAAATCTGTTGTAGTCATTCAGTAGGTATCCTCCTTGTCGGTTGTCTCAACTTTGAGTACTCTGCGAATTGGCTTTGTTGTTTCAACGTGGTTTGGTTTCCATCTGAATTTTTTCCCTTCTGGTTTTTCATTTTCCATCTGTAGTCTTTTGAAATGTAGTATTGTCCCGGTTTGTATATTGTTACAATTTTTTGTCAATCGGTTGTCTTTTAAGGTTTTGTTTTCTATCGGTTGTACAAATGCTTTGATCTGTTTTGTCGTTTCGACAAAATTCTCATTTTGTGGTACAAAGTTGAAATATTTGATAAAATTCTTTTTGATTTCATGCCATAGGAATGTTTCACCTCGAGCTTCTTCCATTGTGTAACATTTGTTTGGTAAGTCAGAGAGTGTTAATGGGAATAGGTTTAACCATGTGCATTCATCTTTATACCCAAGTCTTTTCCATTCTTTTTCAAATGTTCTTATGTGTTCTTCTGGATCTTGTCCTTGGATGAACATAGGTATTTGGGCTTGATTGGTTAATTTTTTTCCTCCAAATATTTCTATGAAGAAAGTTGAAGCTATTGTCCAAGTCTACAATCTTGATTGATGGGTATCCCACCATCTAGCAGCTTGGCCTATAAAAGTTTCCGCTTAGCTTTGTAGTTGTCCATGTTAACCAATGTTTCTGGATACTTGTTCTATATGCATAACTGGTGATTCTCTTTCTTTATACCTTGGTATTTGTGTATTATTTATATTTATTGGTTTTAAGGTAGGATATTCTCTAGTTTTCTTTTCAAATATTTTTGGTATGATGGACACCAAGAAGCATTGTCGGACTGGTTTTTTCTGCACTTTTTGAATAGTCCAGCAACCTCTTGCCTGTGTTTCATAGTTCTCGACTTCCCAATCATATAATTATGCATCTGAATTATATCCTACTAAGTCTTGATTACCTAAGTGAAGCTCTCCATAGATATTAGGTTCTGTGTAATCTTCATTACTCTGTATCTTATATAGCTGTCAGATGTCAACTTCTTCATCAATAGGTTCTGTCCAAGGTTCTCGTTGGGATGGATGAATAGGTACAATGACCTTTTGTCCATTTCCTTTTAGTTTTATTCTTTCTTTGTCTAAGTATATTGATGCTTTCATTTTTTATTCCCCAAGGTCAACATACTAACACTGGGAAGGAGCTGGATCCTTCCTTAGGGTCAATAATTTCAAATTCGACTTTGGTTAATATTCCTTTTATTGTTGTGTCAACATTTTTCCATACTCTGATAGGTTCAATTAGGCCTTTCTCGGCTAATTTCAGGTATATCCCTAATTCATATAGTCGAGGTCTACCCAATTGTTGCCAAGTGTCTCGAGTCATAATATTTACCTGTGATCCGAAGTTGAGCACGACTTGTCGGACATGGTATCCTTCAATTTCCAGGTCGACAAGTGGGTCGGCATCACTTTTGTCTTTTTGGTTTAGACTGCAAATACTCTTTGTTTGTTTTTCAGTGTTGTTGTTGTGTTTTATTTTATACAGTAAGTCAATGAATTCAGATATTGTTTTATCTTTTTGTACTAATTGTATTAACTCTTTTACTGTGTTATGTCGGTTGTCATCAACTTCTTCTTGTTGGGAAAATTCTTTAAATACATTTGTTGCATCTGTATATATTTGTTTTTCTTTAACTGGGTCAGGATAAACATTCTTTTCTTTTATTTTTGCTTATTCGTGGGTTATCATTCCAAATTTTTGTCCCTTGTCGGGTTACTATATGCAGATTCTTTGTATTAATTATATCATGTTTTTACATGCACGACAAGACATTAACATTTTTCTTCTTATTTATTTTTTCAAGCATAGTAGGGCAATCCTCTAATGAGTGATCCCCTACTCCACAAATAGTACAGAATTTTAGGTCAATCCTGTCCTTGTATGGACAGTCTACATATCAGTGTCCTTCCTTGTAACATGTAAAACATTGGATGGGCCGATGTGGTCGGTTGTCACGATTCCTAGAGAATCAACCTCGACTTCCATATCCTCCATGTCGGTTGTCTAAGTGGCGCTCGTATCGAGGAACTTCGTACCTTTGATTATTTTGGTCATTTTGCGTATTGTTTCGTTGCTCAGTCTTCTATGCGACTACGTTAGTTTGGTAGAGTGCGTGATAGTTCTATTGGTTTTTTAGGTTTAGATGGAAGTCGGCCGTGGTATGATTCTTTGTTTCGCAGATAGCACACCAAGATGCTTTGCCATTTTTCATGTTAAATGGGTAATCTTTTGTTGTGTGGCCGCCATGGTCTTGGCAAATGTCGCAAAAACACTTTGTTTGCACAAATCCAACGTCCTATCGGTTGATATCCTGTCGACAGTTGTATTTTGAATGTCCGGCCATTGAGCATTTTGTGCACTAAATATCTTGACTCTTAAGGTTTAGTTATTTTAATGATTTTTGCATGATCTCAAGTTGTTCCTCCAGTCTATGATCCATGGGGTATGCTGGAATGTCTTCATACATTTCTACTTGTAGAACTTTAGTAAGCACATCTTCGTAAGTTTTGAATGTGTCCAGGCTTATGTGCCGACGAATTTTTTGTGACGGACCTGCAAGAAACCACTGGATTAATAGTTTCTCATCAATGAAATAATCCAATTGGCTGAGAAGGTCTTTCCAGCGTTTGTCGTAGTCGCGGACAGTTTCTCCTGAATTTTATGTGTTGTCTTCAATTTCTTAGCTACCAGATGTTTTGCATCTGTAGTTTTAAAAAACGACAAAAATTGTTCTTTGACTTATGCTTTAGTTGCTACGGGGGTTCTTTCAGAAAAGGTCATATACCATGTTAATGCTCTTTTCCTTAAGGCTCCAGCGAACTGCGCCATCTGTCTGTCTTCATCTGTGACTTGGTTTGCTTCCCATGTCGATTCACAAATGAACCAATGTTATATAGGATCCTCGTTTCCCTCATATAGAGGCATGTGTGCTGACCCATGACCCATCTCCGAGTCACTGTCATTGTCTTCTTCAGGAGGTGGAAGCGGTGGGGGTGGTGGTGGGGGTAGTGGGATGTTTTGTTTATTCCTTTGTGCAGAACTATTGTCGACAGAACTCTCGTTTTTGTCGGTCGTCTTAGCTGTCGTTTCTTCTCTGACAAGAATTTGGTCGAGGCCGACTTCTCCTGTCGATGTCCAACTACAATTATTTGTCTGCAGATTCGAATTTTTTGTATTCTCCAAAATTGTATTTGGCAGGGGGGGTGCTCCTTCATGTGTCGGGTAAAGTAAGTGGATACTTCGGTTAGAGGGTAATTCTTGAAGCATGACCCAATTTCCTTCTTCTGGTCAACGGATAAGTAGATGATTATCATCGTTTTTCTCGTTGTCTAGTTGGCTCCATATACCAAACTCACTAGCTCTTAGTATGAGGTCCTCTTTGACAATGGATTGTATCCTGGTACTCGTATTCGTTGGAGATAGAGGTCTTACCTCCTAGGGAACTTCTATTTGGAGAGCTTCTCGTTGCTCTATCCACAAATCTTCTTCCATAGGGGATGCTTCTTCTTCCACGCCTTCTTCTTTTCGGTCATGACCTAACTTCGGCAGATTTCTCTTTTGGTCTGTCACCCTAGTACTCATTCCTCTTTGCAGCGCTATAGTTCTTTCTCTTCTTTCTTCCCTTCTTTGCAGCCTCTTCTCCCTCTCTATTTTATGTAAGTCCACCGTACCTTTATGTGACACTGTCCTTTCGATTTCCTTTTTAGGCCGACTTCTCATCGCTGGTGAATGGTATCTCTTTAGTCAACTAGAATCCGCTCCACTTTACCTCGACATACGACCAACTACCCCCCCATAGCCTACCCGACGCTTTAGAAATCCCTGATAATTCAATTTACTTACTTAGGAAGTATTCCCACTCCCTTTCGGCAATGAATTTCTCCCACTTCTTTTGTTTTTCCACCCAATTAGGGTTTGATGGTGGTCCGTGTAGTAATGGATGAGGTTCAATGATATGACCCACTCCTTTCTCTATTAGGAACTTGAACAACAAGGTCGGTAAGGAACACAAGAATTGCTCGGTAAGGTCTATATAGAATTTCTTCTAGATGGTTTCCACCGAAGTTCTTTCTTCTATAGCTTGTTCCTCGCAAAATTCGTCGATGATCTTTTCAAACCACTCTGACAGGTTTGTCCTTTCCCCTCGAATCAGTTTTTCTAGCAGCTGTTGGTCTTTTGTCGCTTCCGCCTTTTTCACCCAGTTGTTTTTTCAAGAGTTGGGGTACTGATTCTACAAACTTCTCATGGGTTTCAATAAAGAACCTTTCCTTTGCTTGAGCAGTCGTTAATCTGTTTCTCCATGCGTAATTCTGCAAGTAGTTTGCTATTTTACACTCCCACTAGTCCTTAATCTCTTGTTCTGATATCATCTGCTTGTATACATCTCAGACATGTACTACCGGCAACGAAACCAATGTTGTAATCTCACAGATCACATAAGGCTACCAATAATACACATTAACAGCATACATACATAACAGAAACAAGAAACAAGAACAAGTAGGTAGAATACAGATTATATTATAATGAAAGGGTCCATACAATACAGAGAACTGAACTGAGTTCTCACCTAGCTCAACAGCCTAATATATATGAATTACAAAACAGTTACAAATAACTACCTTTCGGTTCGGTCAACCAACACGACCTTATGTGGCCGACCTAATCTCTAATTAGTCTTTTGATCGACTTAGTCGGCTAATCGACTAAGTCAGCTATCGTTCCAATCGGCTTAATGACTTGCTCCTCCAACAAATATGGAAAATGTGATTAGGGCATTTTGACCCAATGAAAAATTTGGGACATCACAGGTTCCTAGTAGGTGTTTTCCCAATGGGAGGGTTCCCTATAGGTGGGTTTCCAGTGGAGAAAGGTCTGCTACCAGATGATGGGATGTGACCAGCCATGGGGCTATGCGGGTGTGAAGGATCTAAGCGGTAGGGATCGGTCTCTAGCACTACTCTCTCGAAAAGGGAGACCGAAGAAAGTGAATGATTTCGACTAGCGGTGCAATGGAATTGGTCTTACAAGCTAAATTGTGGTGACTTGTCCTGAAGCCTACAAGAGTACCTAGGAGGAGCAATGATGGAGAAGTGACATAAGTGTGAACGAGGGATATGAAAAGGCTAAAAAATCCAACAACATCAGTGTGTGCAAAAGGAGAGTTCTCAACAAAAGAACAATGAGGCCAACAACACACTCTAAAACTCTATTGGAATTTTGTGTCACATCATGCGAGTACAAAAAAAAGGCAAGAACGAAAACACGTATTCATTACCTAGAAACAAAAATACTCGCTAACCTATGAGGTATGGGAGCATGCAAACACCTAACTAAAGAGATGGACTCCCTCACAAACTGTATCCTCTGCAGGGTGATGAAATATGAATAAGACAATACGACCTGAAAAACCAATAATGGCTAATAGATATCCCCCTACCAAGAGGGTTCCCAAGTAAAAGAGCCCTAGAAGAATGGTAACTATGCTACCCCATTCATGACACATTTGAGTAAGTGAAATTCCACTTCATCCTTTGGCCATTGCACCCCTAGTAAGGTGGCCCAACAATGCAATGAGGACTACGAGTACATATCCTTCAATATAGAGTGCGGCGTTCCACCTAGACATACAAAACCAGTCTTGTGAATTCAACCCTCCTAAGGGAGAGGCCTAGTACCCAAAAAATTGGTTGTAACTGTGTCAAAAAATACTAGGGGATTTTGTTATCCTAAGAGTCAACCGCTACATCTTAGATGTAAATGGAAAAGGAGGATTATTTGGATGCCTACCCCTAGTTCACTACCTAGTTATAAGATTGTTTTTGGTCCCCAAGTGGGGTGAAATATGTGTTCAATTAAGTAAATTTTTAGGGTCACTTTTATCTTAGGGTTGCACAAGTGGTGTGAACAATCTCGATATATGCCAAAAATAAAAATAAAAATATTGAAAAAAAATATTGAAACCAAAAATCAACTGTAATAACTATCTAACTGTTTTGAAAAAAAAAACAAGTGGCAATTACTTATCAATGAAATTTTTATTTACAACTAAATCGAATCAAGAAACCAAACCATGGAAGAACAATTAGTATTATGAATGCAAACAACCAAGAAAGGGGGACTGAAAACTACTATAGTCGAAAATCAAATAGTCAAACTAAATAGATTGGGGGTTTAAACACAGTGTTCATAGGTCTGTAAAGATGTCTCTGAGCGCTCCTTTCTGAGCAACATAAGTGTTACAGGGCGCACCCTTCCCATAAGTAGAAGCGAGAAAAAAAGAAGTCAAATGAGAACCAGGGTGCTCTTATTGATGGATTGTGAATTCTATGGGGCACACTTAATAGGGAAAAAGGAACGCTCTAGGGTGCCCTTAACTCACAAAAAGGAGTGCTCCAGATCAGGACTGAAGGAAAATTAAAAAAAAAACTTAGCCAGGGGCTGAGCAGGGGGTCTAAGTGATGGGGCAGGTCAGTTTTTGCAGGCCATAGGTCAACTAGGAGGCTAGTAGAGTTAAAAAACATGTAAACTAACAGATCTAATAAAGAAAAAAATACACAAGAAAACAAGGTCAAACAAGGAGTGAAAACAACCAGGGATCCTTGAGGATCTCCCCAGTATGGTCGCCGGTTTTGTTGTCAGTGCTTTCGCACTCCATCAAGTGAAAAGAGGGGTCCTACTAACTTAAGGTATCCAAGCTAGAATTAACACAAGAGAGTGTCTCTTGTGTCACAGGTGTGTGAAGTAGTTGGTAACAACAAGTAAAAACTAGTAAAAATACAGACTCAACAACACAAATGAAGATATAAGCTAAGTGCAAAGGTTGTCTAAGTTGTAAATGAAAAAACAGGAAATGTAAATGTTTCGCTGTAAAAAGGTGAAGTCAAAATTAAACCATGAACAATAACACTAAAATGTGGTTGTAAATGAAAATGTTACGCAGTAACTCTAAAAAAAGAAATTAAAATTTTATTTTCAACACACCCATGAAGCATATGAAATAATCATTTCTCTTGCATTCAAAGAATTAGGCTTATACATGGAATAAGAGTACCTCATACACCATGGTCCCTTGTAGCTGGGTTGATTGTATCTCTCCTGGTTTCAAGCATCCTGATGTCTCTCACACTTTGTTACGAAGGTGCCAAAGTTCAACCAAGGGGAAATGAGAGTGATAACAAAGGGTTAATGTCTCAGAGGGAATTCCAGTAGAGTAACGGTGCTCAAGGTGGAGATGATGTGAATAGGAACCCTAAGGAGAGATGATGATGTCACATAAATAGGAAAATACTTAGGGTTTAGGTTTTTCAAACCACGATGGTTTTTTCATTTACCACTGGTAATTTTTAAATTTGAGCAAGACTTTATTTTTAATGCGTCCTTTCCCTATTTTGGTGGAAATCCTTATTTTGGTGGAATTTTCTAACTTTGTGGGCTAAGTCGATAATGCATCAACTTTTTGGGTGTTTTCACATATATGAAGGTTCGCCATTTTCATTTTTGGTGTGGAAATGGTTAGTGGGTTATGATGTATGAATGATGTTTTTGTGTTAACATACCAAATAAAACTTTATGGTTCTTTGAATAATGCATTGATTGACATCTTGCATGCCCATATTTTTTATTGAACAAACGTTGAGCTATGTGTTTGATCATGTGCACAAGCCTCTTTTTTTTAATTTCACATGCCTTGAGTTTTTAGTATACCAACAACTACTAGCATAAGATCCACCTCCTTTGCTCATATCAAAATATTTGTTTCACCATAGCATCTATATAGCAGATAACTTATCCTTTTCAAAATTTCTTTCTTTGTTCTAGAATATGGATTAAAGAGGTAATAGCCAACCATCGACTTGCTCATTCTTCCACATAGATTTTGGATTGCTTTATTAGCTCCACACAACACTTCTCTTTTAAATATGGATCATAGAAGAAAAGTCGACTTTGTTCAAACTTCACATGCCCGAATACCCACATATTTCCCAATCTATATGCCTTTTATTTCTTCGCAATTTGCATCGTTCATTATCTGTTGTTTAATGTAGAAACAATACACGTACTACAACTTCATTCTTTCACATGCCCAAATATATGCATTTCTTTACCTGGTCATTTTTAACACATCGATTAAGTTATGGAAGACATATATGTTGGCTCTAAGATTTTCATAGATGATTTTAAACCATTGATCCTATACCAAAAGTTAATAAAGTACAAGTCTATGCTCAAAGTTTAAAGAACTACCTTTGTTGATGTTGATAATAGTACACATTCTTGAATATTTATTTTTTTCAAAAAAAAAAATGCTTCAAGTAACAATACTATAGATAAATTGCCCAAACGGGTGTCGCTCATTGGCGTTGATTGATATAAAGTCACTTGTTGTAAATGGAGGTCACGAGATCAAATCCCACTCGGGTTTACCTGTGTCCCATGTCTTGTGGGCGGGTGTGAGGCACCTAGGGGTATAGTGGTAGTGGGAATGGATCCCCGGAGTATAGTGGTAGTGGAAATGGATCCCTGGACCCCATGTCATGTGAGTACCATCCCAGCCCCAGTTGTCAATTCCCCTAGTTACAAAAAAAAAATACTATAGATCAATTGATATTTGAATTGTTCATAAGTTCGTTCTGACATCGCCATTGCACTATTTATGGTCTCTTTATGTCGTATGGATTTAATCTCTGAATATTTTAAGTTTTTTAGAATTAAATTTGCATTGAAATGCTTAAAAAAAACTAGAAACCATTGGAATTCAGTTTAAGTTACACAACTTTTGCAATTTTACTGAATATTTGCTTCAAATAACTGCTCCATAGAAATTTTCTTTTGCATATTAGAATTTCAAATTTTTTTGTGGATTAATGTACATATCTTCGAATGTGAAAAGAAAAACAAGAATAAATCTTACAGTTACAACGATAATGACAACTGCAGAATCCAGAATTAACAAAAAAATCTTTTGTTCCTCTATATTCTAACCATTGTCTATGCACAATTTGCAACAAGTACATACAAATACAGCAAAGAAAAAACAAACAAATAAAGCACATGTCCCCCTTGTTTTATATTCCATTTTGAAGACATCATATGTTCATGCAAGAAACTACTATTGTGTTGCTGGAACAATTTTATTTTTGATAGAAACCCGATTATATGAAAAAAAACCCTGAACAACTTGAAATTTGTATCAGAAAGTTGTATCTAGTTGTTTATTAGGTTTTTCTAGTCAAATGTTATTTACAAAAGAAAAATAGTTTCAAACACTGTGTGTTGCCTACGAAAGTATCTATTGCATCTATTAAATAGCCTTCATGTCAATTTTGTAACAGCTCCTAGGATTCCAGTTGTGACATAAATCTTTTTTGTGCATAGACTCTTTTATCTTGTGGTAGAAACTCTTTTGAACTCGTCTATCTATGCAATATATACAATGCTATGTTAATTCCTAGATACATAAGCTACATACAAATACATTTTTTCTCTTATATTTGAGCTTGAATGTGTAACTGCTATTGAATTATTGCACCGACAGAAGCAAAGTGCTCTCCAACCCAGTATGGGGGAGATCGTGTCACGTTAGTCACGTTATGTTGTCCGACATAAATAAAAAATATAAAAAATTAAGTAACCAACATAGATCCATCTTAAACTTGGATCTAGAAAGCACCGAGAGGGATCCAATTTCTTTAGGTGTAAGTTATTTTATCTTAAATTTTTAAATGTTCATAAAAAATTACACCTCAAACATTTTGATCCCTTTAATGTTTGGTAAATTTGGGTTTAACATAGATCTTTTAATTACTTTTCATTTAGTTTTATTATTGGGTCTTTATTATTTGATAAATTAGGCAACATGTTTATCTCTATATTCTTTTTTGTTTTAACAGATTTGTTGGTGTAGTGTTGGATTAAACACACATTGATCTCATCAATGTTATTTGGATGACAGTCCTTTATTCTAATCAATAAGCCACAATCAAATATATCAAAATTCTACTCTTAAGCCACACCAAAATATATCTAAATTTTATTATAAAAAAATGTTTCATTATTATTATGATGAATTATAAAGAAAGTTAGTTAATTTAGTTTATTTTAAAATTATTTTATAAGTAATTAAAAAGAAATAAAATAAAAAGGCTAGAATCTTCGAAGAAGGTTGAATATCTTTTAAAAAAGAGTTTAGCATTTCCAGTAATCATTAATGATAATCCACAATATAATTTTTTTTATTTTTTATTTTTTGGTTAACATAAAGTTTTTTTTATGTCTATGTCAGCTAGCATAACGTGACTAACGCGACAGGATTTCCCCCATATCATATTAGGCTGAGAGCACCTCACTTCTCTCGGTGCAAAAATGCATAATCAAATTACCCATTTATAATGGTTTTAATAATGTTTTTTTTTTAAATTAAGTATAACCGATCATTTTATAATAATTTAGAGAGGTATTTGGCACCACTCCTTTGCTAGTATCTCCATTATCGTGAGGCTTATAATATAATGGGATTTATATACTACTACGGACTATTTTTCACAATTAATATGACATTGTGAATATTTAGATAAATAATTATTTAGAAAAACAATTTAGATATATATATATAACTTATTTTAATAAACATTCTTAAAATAACATATAAAATGGGTATATAAATTTAATTTATAAACTTTGTAAAACATGATATTTTAATTAATAGAAAAATAGTTAAATGGTTAAATTTTTATTTTCATAGAGGTATTTGGCTTTTAAATGTTCATAAAAAATTACACCTCAAACATTTTGATCCTTTAGTGTTTGGTAAATCCGGGTTTAACATAGATTTTTTAATTACTTTTCATTTAGTTTTATTATTGGGTTTTTATTATTTAATAAATTAGGCGACATGTTTTTCTCTATATTCTTTTTTGTTTTAGCAGATTTGTTGTTGTAGTGTTAGATTAAACACACATTGATTTCATCAATGTTATTTGGATGACACACCTTTATTTGAATCAATAAGCCACAATCAAATATATCAAAATTCTACTCTAAAGCCACACCAAAATATATCTAAATTTTATTATAAAAAAATGTTTTATTATTATGATGATGAATTATAAAGAAAGTTAGTTAATTTAAATTATTTTATAAGTTAATAAAAAGAAATAAAATAAAAATGCTAGAATCTTCGAAGAAGTTGAATATCTTTTAAAAAAGAGTTTAGCATTTCCAGTAATCATTAACGGTAATCCACAATATAATTTTTTATTTATTTTTAATGTCGGTTAACATAAAGTTCTTTTTATGTCTATGTTGGCTAGCATAACGTGACTAACGTGACAGGATCTCCCACATACTGGACTGAGAACACCTTGCTTCTCTCGATGCAAAAATAAACATATTTTATACATATTTTTACTTAGACCATTGATTTTGATTTAAAATTCTCGATCAAAATTTTATCTCAAATGAGGATTTTTATGTCAAATTAGAATTTTAACCCCACTTGTGATTAAGACCTTCAACGAAAGCTTCAATGTTATCTTTAAGTAAAGGTGTGCATAGACAATTTAAATGTGGTTCACCATTTGTTAGAGGGCTACTCCACGGAAAATCCCAACACCTGATATTCAAACTGAATCAAGGTATGGCCAGCTCATCATTCACACATTTATTACAAAGAGCTCAACAAGAGCATCATGTCACTTACAAGAGTAGAACCTGGGTGGAGAGGATAACATTCATTCCTCCCAACCACCCAAACTACATCCATTTGACATGCATGCATAGACAATTTATGTATAGCCTACTTGCCAAAAAAACAAAAAAGCCAGATTAATATAAAGAAAAATCTCGTACAAAAGTCTAAACAATGAATTGCTTTATTGCAAATCTCATGAATATTTATATTTAGAAAATTAATTTGAAATATGAAATTTTTATTTTATTTTTTAAATAGATGCAAAATGCAAAATGTCTTTACACTCTCCGAATTTTAGCAAATATTAATTGAGAGAATCTCAATCTGCATGTTTTCTATGAAGAAAAGTAGACAAGAAAAGACGGTATAGCCGCCGAAAGGAACAAAACGCCATCAAAATCATGAATCTTGAATTATATGCATCACTTTTAAAGTCGGCAGCTCAAAGAAACGATTCGTCCAGCAGAATCATATGCATAACTTTTAACAAGAAGACAGCATATTGTGATTTCTTTAATAAAGATAATAACGTTTCATATTGTAATGACCTAGCAAAGGTTTCATATTTACCTTCACTTTGAAATTGTATAAATGTCCACCCCAATTACCCAAAAAAAATACCATTCATATTCACCTTCACTTTGAAATTGTATAAAAGTCCACCCCAATTACCAAAAAAAAATACCATTGTCTTGACTCCTGTGTGGTACTCCTATGTGTGAAGAATACATTCCAATTTTTTAAATTTGGATTTATTACAATGTTTCGGTTGTGTAAATATTAATGTTTCAAAGTTAAAAATTAAGTTGTGAAAGTGGTAAAATTGAATTCCAAAAAATGCAAAATGGGATGTTAAAAGTGTAAACTTGGATTATGAAAACTTATAATCATATTTTAAATGCCACATTTTTACTTATAATTTTGATTAATAGAGAGGAACATTAACAAAATATGGGTTTCTAAATCTCACCCAATAATTATATTATGAATTTAAAAGTATTCAAAATGTTTGTGAAATAAATGCACAATGAAAATAAATCTATCCACACGGACAACACATACATTTACAAGCATACTTATCATATGAATAATAATAAAATCATTGCACATCGGATACAAATAGAATACTTATCTCTAAACAAAAAAATCTAAGTAACTGGTTATTTAAAATTGATTTCCTAGCCAATCGTAGGCACTCTACCTAGCATATATTCTTTTTATTGATAGGCCACTAGGGCGAAGGACACACCTACATGCTTCTCTCTTTCAAGCCAAAGCCCATTTTTTTCTTTGTACATAGCCAAATGCTCATACAAAGCTTTATAGGAATCTCACTCAGTCATCACAGCTTTGGATCCAACAATGCTTGCCCCACACAACATCCTTCTAGGCTCAAGCATCCCCATCAGCGATCCACAACATTGTTGGGAAATACATCTAGTCAGGTTCTTACTAGTGTGTTCATGGAAGGAGTCCAACCTGTTATTTGTTGTTGGAAAACCACCGATAGCCTTAATTCATGTCTTCTCAAGTATCCAAAAGTAGCAAAACTAAATGGGTGAAGGCTCCTAGCCTACCCAGTTTCAATGCTCACCTATAGCCAACTCTTTCCCCTTCAAATCCATATCACTAGTTCCAAATTTAAATTTCTAAGTTATACAGAGTCTAGTAAATGGTCATAAACAACAATAGGAAGCTATGTGTAGTGTAGATTTGCATGAGAGAATGATGGAATGAGTGTTGATTCCAAAGGATATAAGGTGATGGTGAAACGACGACTGACATAACTTCTGACCATAGAAGAAAATGACTCTTAAAAACTGCAAAACTGACTTTTGATATTTGATAGAACTATCAAAATTGTGCATTTGGCCCCATGCTTCAATAATTGCATGAGGGCCAAATAATTAGTTGGAAAAGTCACCTCATAAGTGGGTTCCCATAGGTAGTTCCTAGATAATGTGAACCATGGACTTGACGATGCGACATATTGTGTCAACTGTTGACCAGAAGAACATAAAAGATCTTGGTGTAGCAGATTCCAATTTGGACTTGAATTTGCCCTTTCTAGACTTGATGTGATTACCTAGGCTCCTTTCTCTCTCCCTTTGTCTTCCCCTGATCTCCATGGTAAACACATTACGTGATGTTTCACATGTACTTTTTCTTCACATTTCCTTGCTAAGAATAACACCAACAACATCATCAATTTTAAGAGTGTTTGAACCAGGGACAGAGTTACTTATAGCCATGAACAAGTCATTCCATATTTTTGGTAATGAGCACAAGATTAGAAGAGCCCTAACCTCACCATCAAAGTTCATTTTTACAAAACTTAGCTAACTAATAATTGTATTAAATTCATTTAAATGGTCAGCAACATATCCACCTTCTGAAATCTTCATATTAAATAAACACTTCTTGATAAATACCTTGTTGGAAGTTGAGGGTCTTTCATAGAGCTTATCCGATGCACTCATTACACCCTCCATTCTCTTTTCTTTTGAAATATTGAAAGCCACCATTGAAGCCAATCACATACGTATTGTTCCTAATGCCTTTTTGTCAATAAGCTCTCATTCTTTGTCCTTCATAGTCGTCAGCTGTTTTTTTTTCCTCCCAATGGTAGGTATAGATCCTTCTAGTACAGACAGCCCTCCATTTCCATCTTCCATAACTGGTAGTTTTGGTCATTAAATTTCTCGACCCTAAACTTTTCTAACTCTTCCATTACTCCCACTTGAACCAAGAACCCTTCTTTCCTACAAGTTCACTGGCCAAATAGACCTTTTGGCTCTGATACCAATTGTTAGAAAAATAGGGTCACAGAGCAATAACAATAAACAATAAACAAGATGCAAATATTAAAACATATTACAAGAGAGACATAGATATAATGTGGTTGGTTCACCCAAGATGGTATACATCCACACATAAATTTTTAGTCCTTTATTATTATTTTCTCTAGCAAAATGAAGCGATACAACCTGTAACAATCCTGCTGCACTTCCTCTTCACTCTATCATAGTCTCTCTCTCACAATCAAAGAGATCACTTTTACAATGCTACAATACAATACACACTCGTGTTACAATGCTTTCCTTTTATAGCGGAATTACCAAGGGAAAATACCACGGGTCACCCAATAGCATAGGCCCATAAACTGTTGGCCAACAAACATCCCAAAAATTTCTTTGAAGGGATTTTCGCTTGCACCCCCCTGTTGGGATAAGTGTACAGTAAAATTGGGGTACAAATTGTCAAGTAAAATATTCACTATCTAATTCGACACTAAATTGTCAACCCAAGGGCTCGTGAGCTTAGAGGTGTCGACACAGTATGCGCAGGACTAAAGCCTAAACTAATCTAGGCTAACCTAACCTAAAGACAACAGTATACTTAAAATCAAATAAATAAAATTGACATAGCTTAGCACCTAAGGAAGAAGCTCATCACGGAGTGACCATATTTCATGGGTTAGGTCACTAATCTATCCATCGGTGCTCAACTGAAGGCTTAAAGTCTAGAAACTAAAGATACAAAAATTAAACTAGCCAAAAAAATAATAATAATAAAAAACAAGTTAAATTAATGAAAGTAAACCAATCAATTAAATATTCTTATATTATGCTCAAAGTCCATTCTTTGTATTCATTCAAAGATACTTTAAAAATTCCAATGGTATATACAAGAAAATACAAAATAGGTATCAAACAAAATGTAATGCGAGATTCAAAAAAATCCAAGTTACATTTACAAAAGGCACAATCTATAAAAAGAAATGCGAAATATATATATATATATATATATATATATATATATATATATATATATCAACGTATACACATATTGGAATTACAAAAGAAAACATGGAAAGATTTAACATATAATTAAGACACTTAAAACCACAAAACACTTTGTACATATAATAATATTAATGGCATCACACCATTCTTTCATGATATCTGGAAAACCCTGTTTATTATCATAATCTAATGATAAGTGGAATAAGTAATTACGGTGAAATGACAACGCCTACGCCTTGGGAATAATTCGTTGAACCACCATTCCTTAAAGCATAATATTATTAATAACATACTTCAAGGGGAATGGGACAGATTAATTTGATCATGATAACCGAAGAAAAGAAAGGTGGTCTTGGAATGGTTGTGCGGAGAAACAATTACTTGATCAATATAATTGAACAAGGAAACTCGATAAGAAAAACTGAGTAAAGAAATCGGAGAGAGCTTTGTTTCCTATTTCTATTTAATTTAGGTTAGTTTTTCTAAGTTAATTTACTTAGGATCTTTATCTGAAAGAATAACAAGCACGGCAATACATCAAAGATACATAAGATACACAAGACACAGAGATTTTCATCGGGGAAACCATAAAGGAGAAAACCCCACAAACTTCCTTAGAATAGTTCTATCACAAAGATACGATGACAAGATAAAATAACCCAAGCACAATATCTTTGCAGCAACTCTATGTCCCTCCTCTTCCTCTCTCTCCTAAAGCACACATGAGAGAGCAAGTGAAGTGTGTCTCAAATGAGGAGGGCTCCTCTCTATTTATATTCTTCCATTGAGTTAGTTAACTCAACCACTAGGTCACCCAGGTTACTTATGGGTCTGACCTACCTAAAAATACACATAAATACGTTTTACTTTTTTTAACATCGGGACTATTTCCCCGACTTACAATGGAGGGTTTACCTCAGTGACCATACACAATGATGACATCTCATAAAGGGGTAACATACATCCCCAATAGGGGTACAACAACATACAATGATAATATACATCAGAATATCTTCTTAAGTTACAATTACAACAACACTCCCCCTTAAATAGGAAGGTATTCTCTCGCCACAGTCATCAACACATTTGGTCATCGTCACTGAGTCATCATCGTCGTTGCTTCCATTGTTCTCATCTTATCCAATCTGCCGCATCTATTTGTCATGGGAATTTTCTACAGAGCCATCCCTTTTTCATGTTGAATGTAGGCCTAGACCTCATTTAGGTCTTCATCATATCCATGAGAAATCCATCACATAGGTATAGACCAGGACCACCCTTTACATTTCCACTTCAATAACTTGTGTCTCCTATCGTCTTCTCATCGTATCATCGTGTAGGTACAGTCCAGGACCTTCTTTACATTAAAACTACAACAACCTTTGTTTCCTACCATCATCTCGTCATCATCGTGTAGGTACAGTCCATGACCTTCTTTACATTGCCATTGCAATAACCTACGTTTCCTACCATTATCTTTTTGGATCCAGATCATCTCTTTTCTCCTGCACAAAACAAAACAAAGCACACAGATCATAGCTCAAAAGTAGACCACCTTCGTTCCATCAACATAGGAGCATGTCATGATGTCACCAAGATAATCCTACATCTACCACTATGTGAGAACCTTCAAGGAGCACAACTCAGTGCATTACATCTCTTCATGGTCAACCTGCGTTCTATTAGTAGAATCGCCTAGGTGCGCCTACTCGTGCTTCAAGACCTTATCATCTCAACATGGGAACTTTATATATCTCATATATATGGTAGGACTAATTATGACCCAACAACCTGCTACACCCTGACCTTTTACGTTCTTTTGGTCAACCTCAAGGGATTACATCTAAACAAACTGCGTCAAGGATCTTTTCCGTTCAAACTGCCTTCAGGACATATTACATTCAAGTAACCTACGTACCATGCCAGGGCTCAGTATTTACACTCAGAAAACCCACGAGGTGTATTACATCCGAATAAGCTGTGTACCATGCCAAGGATCAACATTTGCATTTGGATAACTCATCACAAGACTGATTACATCCAAGCAACCTGCTACATCTGCATTTTTTCCTCTTGGACAACCGGTCTCATTTCCCATGTGAGATATCATGCATCGACTATTTCTATCATAGAAGACATCAAATATGATTACATCCAAGGATAACTTGCGAGCTTCATCGGGACTTATCCAAGTATAACCTACAGGACTAATTACGTCTGAGCAACCTACGAGCTTCACCAGGATGTTACACTCAGACAACCTGTCTTCTCTAGCTATGCTAGAATTCTCATTTTGGATCACGCCATGTCTTCTCTGAAGTACTTGAGCTTCACTTTGGATATTTTTAGCATAGAATCACATCGAGACTGATTACGTCCAAGTATAAACTGTGAGCTTCATCGAGACTGATTACATCCAAGGAAAACCTACAGGACTGATTACGTCTGAGTAACATCCAAGCTTCTCCATGATTTTACACTCAGACAACTTGCCTCACCAGCTATGCTGGAACTCATCACTCCCTCTTCTGAGAGGTCTCGATCTGGATCACATACTGGAGCTTCACTGCTCCTCTCTGCATCATACAAAAAATGCACGCTTTCAAAATAAACATATTATCTCACAAATATCCGAGCAAGTGGCAACATATTTTTCCTCAAATGTAGTTAGCGCCATGCAGGACTGCATCCTTCCAAACCAGTAGACCATACTAGATCTCAAACTGAAGAAGCAACCCAAAGTGCTCTTCTTCTCAGCAGCGCTACCTGGCCAATACGAATCAACATAAATGTGCAGGTTAGTCTTCTGATTTGTATCATAATTGAGTCCATGCTCAATTGTACCCTTCAGGTACCTTAATACATGCTTTGCAACAATCAGGTGAACATGTCTTAGATTCGTCAAGAAATGGCTTAGGGTGTTCACAAAAAATCATATGTCTGGTCTTGTATTTGTCGAGCTCATCAATGATCGAAACATCTGACGATACATCATGGCATCAACTGACTTTGTTGAAGCATCACACAAAAACTTCAATTTTGACGCCATAGGTGTGTCTATCGCCTTGTGGTCTAGTATTCCAAATTTCTTCAGAATCTCTGCTGCATACTTTCCTAGACCAAGGAAAATCTCATTGAGATTCTACCACATGTCCACGCCTAAGAGGTAGTGCATCATCCCTAGGTCTTTCATCTGGAACTCTGTAGAAAGTCTCTTTCTTGCATATTTAATGAGTTCCTCTTCTCCTATCAAGAACAGGTCATCGACATACAACAGGAGCATCACTGGTCTTCCGCCTTCAACCTTGAAGCAAAGCTTGGGATCTACTTTACTCTCAGTAAATCCTAGGGCCATCAGAAATTTGTCCATCATGTTGTACCATGTAGAACTTGAGGATATTCTGTAGCCACTCCCTTTGAAGCAGAGTAGCATCCTCACTCTGTATTTTGTACTCTATGTATCAAAACATTTTGTACTGGAGTGACAAGTAGCTTCCTATGCTGCTGATATTCTATGTATTTGTCTAAGGTCACTGGATACCAAGATCCTCTTTCTTGAACTTTGTTGAAAAGTTCCTTTTGCACCCATCTATGAGCTTTTCGTCCTCTATAGGATTTCATCTTCAACCTTGTATCAAAGATTAAGATCTTCATCACTCTAGGTGATATTCAAGCTCCTCATGTAACTATATGTGCTATCCCATGGGTGCCTTTTGATCTCGTACAAGGCCTTCTTTCATTTGCACACATGAATCTGCCTGTCATGTGTCTCGACTCCTAGTGGCTTCTCTACATACACTTCCTCGTTGATTACACCATTGAAGAATGTTGTCTTGATGCCAGATAGTGTATCTCCCATCTCATACCTGCATGTATGGATCTAATGGAAGTGTACCTCGTCACCGGTGCAAATGTCTCCTCGTAGTCTATTCCTTATTTATGTGAGAAGCCTCATGCTATAAACTTGCCTTGTATTCCACAATGATGCCATCTACAACATTCTATATCTTGTAGATCCATATAGAAGACAGTGTCACATAACTGGAGTGTGTCCAAGCCCTCTTGATTTCTTTGGAATTCTCGTCATACTATTCTTCATATTGGATTACTTTTCGTTCCCAAGATGGTCTTCATCTCTCGAGGTGGATCTACCGTTCTCTTTATATTCTTCTGAAGCTCTTTCTTCCATCACTGTGTCTCTGACCCGAGAAGCTTCATGTTCCTCTTCTGAACTGTCATTACTTGTTCTTCAGAATGATCTACAATTCAAGTTCAGTTTCATGATTAGAAATATCTCATAATTTCAAAAACAATTAATAGTGACAAATATATGTCACATAGCCATCATAACTATGTTATCCAATGCTACAACATTCATTCATATCCCGTACACATACAGTAACTTCTAGACGCCTTCTACCCCAATGTCATTAAGAGTTTGTACTGATCCTAATATATCAGCAAAGAGGTTTTAATCTAGATAAATGGAATGTTGTACAACATTGTTGACTTCTTACCCATCATGTGTAATTCAATAGTATAAATGAAAACACTCAAACATGCATAATACATCAATTGAATATAAATATGTGCATAAGCAAACAATATTATAAAATGACAATTGAATACTTATCTTTATTTGTTTGGTGGATAGACTCTTTCTTGAGCCTTCAGCTTCATCATCTTCTTCGTTCACAACTGCATCATTTCTTATCCAAATGTTGATATGGATAAGAGGTTCTTCATGAGTTGAGTCCTTCATATTCCTCATCGCTTGAGAAATATTCTTTGGATTGTGAGATCTTGATATGTGGTTGCTCACATCTTCTCTTCTCTTATTATGAGTCGAGCCTCTTCTTGTGGGCACTCTTCCTAGAGTCTGTTGAAGGTAATCAACTTCCTTTTGGAACACATTCCTAAAATGAATAAATCCCATGCTCTTGGGAGGCCATTCAAGGTGGTTATAACAATCTCTTCTTCTTCTTTGATTGCTTCATCATAACAATGAACACTTCCTTTTTTTCTTCAAGGATGACACATGAGGGATAAGATGATATTTATTAGAATCTGCAATGATTCTCTTGTCTCTAGCCTTAGCCTCATCTCCATTCGTCTCTTAGAACTTCCTTACTGAAATACTAATCTAACTCATTTTCTTCAAGGATCAAGGACATCCTATACTTCCATACTCGAAAGTTGTTAGATTCACCAAGATTGTCATCAATATGGGTGTGATTAATCATTTTGAAATCAGAACCATAAATGTAAATAGCAAAGATTTAGATCTTACTGATTTGAGGTGTCTGACCTAGTTCCGTAGTTGGATGATCTAGGTTTTTTAGAGAAACCAAAATTTTCGAAACTTCTGATTGGAAATAAAGATGGGCCTATTCAAATTGAGTTGTCCAATGTACTCATTTTCATAAAACAGTGGTGGGAAGCTCTCGGAACAGGAAGCCCTATTTTTCCAATTTATTCTACATAATTGTCTGATATTTCTTCTGTTGTATATCTGAAGTTTCATCTCCTTATAGTCTGAAACGTTTCACTGAGATATCCTGATATGTTGTCTTTCCAACCCCGTAGGTTAGAGCAGAAATGGATTCTCTAAGTGGGACTTATGGTGAGTTTCCCAAGGTGATTGTTTTGGGGACATTTCAACATAGCGAACTTGTACGGACTTCCACGTGTTACTGTTTCACATTACAGGTCTGAAAAGAGGACCATAGAAACTATAGTCTGTGACCTACCTACAACATCTTGAGAAATTTAGTTTGGACCTTCCTAGCCCAAGATATAGAAATTATCCCTAGGTCACCTGTTTATGATTATATTCTGCAGGAGGATGGAAACCTAGTTTGGAGGAACCATATATCCTGAAGTATAGCGAATATGAGGATGAAACTTTTACACAAGGTACAACACGAATTTCCTCGGCTTGGAAACTTTTGTGCTTCTGAGCCTTTTCCAATATTGTGCTTTAGAAAATTTGCTAAGATGACTAAATTCAGTTTTCTAGGGTTTTCAAACATGAAACCCTAATTTATAGTAGCTGCCATTGTAGCTGTATTTTGGATGCACAGTGCCCTCTTTCACGGTGGCTCTGATACCATGTTAGTTTTTCTAAGTTAATTTACTTAGGATCTTTATCTGAAATAATAACAAGCACAAAAATACATCAAATATACATAGGATACACAAGGCACATAGATTTTCATGAGGGAAACCATAAAGGAGAAAACCCCAAAAACTTCCTTAGAATAGTTCAGTCACAAAGATAGGATGAAAAGATAAAATAACCCAAGAACAATATCTCTGCAGCATCTCTCTGCCCCTCCTCTTCCTCTCTCTCCTAAAGCACACATGATAGAGCAAGTGAAGTGTGTCTCAAATGATAAGGGTACCTCTCTATTTATATTCTTCCGTTGAGTTTGGTAACTCAACCACTAGGTCTCCCAGATTACTTGTGGGGTCGACCTACCTAAGAATACACATAAGTACATTTTACTTTATTTAACATGAGGACTATTTCCCTAACTTACAATGGAGGTTTTATCTCAGTGACCATACACAATGATGACATCCAGTAAAGGGGTAACATACATCCCCAATGGGGGTACAACAACATACAATGATAATATACATCATAATATTTTAGAAAGTTACAAATACAACAACAACTCAAAGAATTATAAACAATAACTATGAAAACATTCAACTATAACGGAAAGATATCAAGAAGTTAATTGTAAACTCAATACATATCAATGAAAAACTATTGCAACTGCTGAAAGGAAAATTTCTACCAAATGTCATTCAACTACCATGGAAGAAGCTGTGAAAATGATAACTAATGTTGGAAAGAAAATAGCAACACATAGTGAGATATCATTTACATAAACAACATGCATGCTTAACATTAACGTTTCATTGTCACAGGAACAAATTCAAACTTAAGAAATTACGTTTTAGAAATGAATTGAACAGAAAAATAATGACATGAAAATAAGACTAATTATATGACAGTAGAAACAAAATACACAATGTACACTACATGCTACCATTGAGGGGCCCTCCCTAAGAACAGAGGTCGGCTTCTACAGCTTATTCAATCATCAATTGCATGTAAATGAGAGCAATATTGACACAGAATAAGACATAGCTTTTGTATTATCAATTTCAGAGTCTTCACAATGTCCCCCTTTTATATAGCTTAATACTTCCTTATATAATGATTGAACAACAGAGAGACAGGTTCGACCCTTTCATTGGTCAAACCCTCTAGAAATAGACTATCTTAATTCCTGGAACAGTCTTGTTGCAATGCAAAATAGAGAAGATGCAATTTCATAAATCGTTCAAAAATGACTTCATCCCTTTGAGAAACAGAGCCCCAACGTAACGTCCCCTCCCACCTCATAGGAGAATGTGACTGCTAAACATGACTGATATACCACCATGTCCATGAACCCAATGCCCATACACCTGACTGATATGCGCAATAATTTAAAACTTATTATTTATTTCTCTTTAACATGGTCATGGTGGCATGTAACATCCTTTAGCATTCATCGTCAGGCTTAAAAACCACTGTAATAGTCGTTCTTCCATCAAAAAATCCACTCTGTAACCGGAAAGGTCATTTTCGAACCGAACCCCTTCTTTCCACACTCCACCTTCCGCATTATGCTTTCCACCTTACGCTGCAGAACCCAAGAACCAGAAACATAATGTGTGACGGAGTCCTTCAAACCACTTTCTGCCTTCCGCCTTCCGCTGCGGAATCTAGGAACTGGAAACAAAATGTGCGATGGAGTCCTTCAAACCACTTTCTGCATTCCACTACAGAACTCGGGAATCAGAAACTCAACTTTTGACGGAATTACTTAACCACTTTTTTCCTTCCGCCTTCCACCTTTTCTCCTTTCGCTACGAAACTTGGGATTCAAAAAACCAACAAATCAATACCTTGACTTGCTCACTTTCCTCTTTCTGGCTTCCCTCTCCCGCACTTTGCGGGTGGATATTGAAAATCGGAAAAACAACTTTTTTCCTTAAACTTTTTCCCATTTTCCACCTCCTGCCTTCTGCCTTGCGCATGTGGATTTCAGTGTGTGGAAAACACAATTTTTCCTTAGAATATCCAACTCTTTTATTGCTTCTACCTTCCGCCTTCCACAAGAATATTCTAAGGTGAGGAAAACAAACATTCTTCTTTGTTTCAACTTCTCTCCTTCGCCTCCCTCCTTCCTCATTCCACAGGCATATTCTGGGTTGCGGAAACGCTTAAATCATATGCCTTCTGACTCTATAACGAGGCTTATAGCCTCCATGAACATAAGCATAATACATTGAAACATGAAAGGCATATATAAATGCAAATGCAGGAACATTTAACAACAATAAAATCTACTTAAATCATTAGCATGCATTCATCATATTCAATTCATTCATAAGAATTCTACAGAATTAGTATATTCATAAGCAAATACATTGCAGAAATAACACAACAAAGAATACTTATCTTGAAGATGAATTTGTCTTATGACTAGCTATATTTCTGCAACATTACACCCAAACATAGGCCATTTGTGTTCATTAATCTCTCAACACAACTTCCACCCCCGATCTAGGCAATACTTCCATAAGGAAATAGGGAAGAACATACTCACACATAGCTAGATCATATCACACACTGTCAAGCAAACCTTCATTTGGGTTTATCAGACTGTCCATCCAATCCAACACACAATTGGGTTTATCAAGTTGTAGGCAATCAAGCCAATACATTGTTAGGTTTATCAGGATACACATCCAAGCCAGCTAATATTTGGGTTTATCAAACTTTACACAGTCAATCCAACATTTACATTAAGGACCAGCCAAGCCAACAAATGGTTTTATCAGGCTACACATCCAAGCCATCTCACTGTTTGGTTTATCAGGATACTCAGCCAAGCCAACATTCACAGTTGGGTTTATCAGGTTGTCCATCCAAGGATCACACATAGCCAAATGCACAACAAGAAATAGCCAAGACAACTACTAGTTGGATTTATTAGGCTGCTCTACCAAGCTAATTTCCGATTGGGTTTATCAGGATGCCCAACCAAGCCAATATACAATTGGGTTTATCAGGTTGTTAGACAAGCTAATCTATGTTTGGGTTTATCAAGTTGCTAAGGTAGTGGAAAGGAATAATGGCTAAGTTAGTGGCTCATTCCAGATCTAGGGACACCTCTACAAGATCTATCTGCCTTGGGATCCACAATACCTACACACCCAACACAAGGAAGCATCCCCTTCTCTGCTCAATAGTCCCTCAGGCTATGCATTCCCTTCTAGTGCTCTTCAGGGTGTGCAAAGAATATTCACCAGCTACTCTTATATTTTGATGAGGTTCCTCTCTACACTAGGTTTATCAATCCCATTCGGTGTCTCTTACACTCCTAAGTCTTGCATACAGTTCAAACCCAAACCAGGGTACACATAACAACAAACACAAGGAGACACAACAACAGAGGCTTCACTTTGTAACATAGAGAAACAGGGCTTCACACCACTCTAAAGTTCAGAATAACACTGTAACCCATCAACTAGGGTCTCGGTAAAGGAAAATACTTGCATAAATGTGTAGCAATACTTCCTCGAACAATGAACCATACTGAACCACTACTTCCCCGACTTAAGATAATGAATAATGCATAATCGTGTACCACATAATGGATCAAAATGACCAAAAATGTTTAAGTGAAAACAAGGATGATGGACTAGTCACACATCCCCACGATTACCCGCTTTAGAAGTAAGAACGCGGCTTTGTAGGCTGCAGGCAGGCTCAGTCATGAAATCGACTACCTTGCCTTCCTCTACTTCAGGAATTAACTGCCTCAACCACTCTTCTGGAATAATTGAATCGTTCATTACAGGAGATGCAAAGGTAGTTGAGGGTTTATGGGTTTCCTCGTTGACATCTAGTCTCGCCCTATTGGCTCAGGAGTTTGACTAACTCCCCTCACTATTCCTTGTGAAATCATTCCCCAATCTCTTACGTTGCAGTNTTTCACACACCTGGGTCACGTGGCAGAAATATTCAAGCCACTCGGTGTGTCCTTGGGGGCAAGTCTCGAGTCAAGGCTGTCACCTTGTTCTTGACTCCTCTATTTAGGCTCAACTCCTAACGAAGCCAAGGGGGGTATACCCTATTATTTTACGACGGACAATTTACTTAGTAAGGTGATGTTAAAATGAATGAGTTACTTAGGAGTTCGAGATTTAACTATAGACAATCAAAGATGGCAAGATACAAAGATGAACACACGAAAGAAAAATGCTGAGACACAATAAATATATAAAGCAAGAAAATAACTAGTGCCTTGAATGGAGTCAAAAAATAATATCAATGTACTTGCATGTGCTTGGAGTGAATGTTTTGCGATTGCCTCTTGGTACGTTTTAAGTTAAATTTGAGGTGTGAATTGATTACAATTAGGTGAAGAGGGGACTCCAGATATACCCGAGAGTACTTGGAGTATGTCCAATACTAAACCTTCACGGCTACCCACAAGGAATATGTGGGTTGAATGGAGTCTCTGAGGCTATTGTTCATAACGCACCCATTAGGGTGTGACAGAGATCGACGCCCCGAGGTCACTTTTCAGAAGTTCCCGCTTCCTTTGGGTATTTTACCACCATGATGGTTTGATCTAGGTGTTGGATTTTCACCTGTTGGTTTGTTAATTTGGAAGAGTGAGTCCTAATTATACTATTCACTCAAGTGCTTTTGATACAACTTGACTGATCGGACGAACCGCAGCCAAGTGTAGAGCATACACACCGGAGTCTTGTCAATTTTAGTAAATTTTACAATGGATGTTCTTGTTTAAAAGAAAACCCTCTAGGAACCTCTTTCGATCCAAGTGGATCTCAATCGGGGAATCGAGGAGGGGTTAATTTTATAATAGCTGAAAAACAAATGATAGAAAAAGAAACATATACACAATTCTAGTTTCCTAATTAGTCCTACCACGAATCTCTTTCCCCTTTCGGGTCAATCGGGAAGTCATGGGGTAAGTATTAGGATTAATTTAAAATGTAAAATATGGAATATGAAATTAATAATGAAATAAATTATACTACCCTACATATTAGATCAATACTAGTTTCAAAAGAAATGAGCAAATCCCCCCAGGGGACATGGGGAATGGGCTCGAAAGAGCCTATTCAAAAAATATTTTTATTAAAAGCGGTTACAATATCAAAGAAATGATATAATTCCTCTTGATCCTTATATGGAATGAAATCAAGAGCTTACAAATTGTGAAAATTAAAGGTTTTAGTCAAACGGGAGACCCCTGGGGGGATTTGAACACTCCTGAGGCTACCTCTGAACAGAAGCTTCCTTTCTTTTCTGTCGAACCTGCTAAAAACAAGCAAGAATATCAGACTAAAATATGCCCAAAATCACTCTGAAAGTACCTTTGGGTCAGCTCACTTTTAACCAAAAAGGTAAGCTGAAAACTAGTTAAAAAGGGAAAACAGGAACCAAGGAAGGCAGGCTTTCCTTGGGATCTTGGCTTGCCTTTTGGGAAGCCAATAAGATGTGCAATTTTATTGCAGAATATGAAATTTTAATGTACAGCAAACAGAAATCAAATGCATGCAAGCTACAAATTTTCTTTAAAAATTACATGCAAAAAAGGACGATTTCCCTAAAGCTAGATCTAGAAAGCTTATGAAACTTGTTAAGAGAAAGATCTAGAATATGAGATTCGAGAGGATAGATCTATGTTTAAATTACTTTTAAGATGATATATCTAAACAAAATCAAATCTATGAAAAAGTAACCGGGTGAAGAGTTGATCTTGAGGGAGGAAGAGGACGAGAGAAATGCTGGTTTCCTTGAAGATCCACAGTGGAGCTTTCAGGTGGAATGTCAAGGGACCATTTCCTTTGGAATGTTTTGGAGAGAGTGAAGAAATAAACTAGATCAGCATCCTTTCCAATGTAGGAACCTGCAGCTCAGCTGAAATCAAGAAACTTGCCAAAAAACTTGTGAGATCCGATTAGTACATACACAGAGATTCAAAATAACATGCATATAAGCTTATAGGACATGTTGAATCTAGATCTCTAAACATGCATCAAAGGAAAGAGATGGCCAATAAACTTATTGAAAAGCACCTTTCCTACCAGGATTATAATAAGCTTATTATCAATCTTAAAAATGGATCTACAAGCAATTAGCAAATCATGAACACAGATACAGGTTACCTCAGTAAAACAATGGCAATCATCATCCACACATACAATGGCACCACACTGTCTTGCCTCCAAAGCTTCTCTTTATTTCAAATGAACAATACAACAGTACAATAGCATCAACACCTCAATCCCAGTTCTAACTAGCTTGGAAGAGGGAGCCTCAACCAGGATATATACAAAAACCAGGAGATCCAGCCCAGGGGGGGCGCAAATCCCAAGGAGATAGGCCAAATATGCTGATGGAGAGTCCATCAATGAATGATCTGTGTCTAACTGAGCCACATCTGAGTCTCACTGAGTGTAATTGTCAATCGGAGAGCTGATCTGACTGACACCTCAACTTGTTGACTAAAGCATCGACCAAAACTCATCCAGATGAGCCAAAACGTGTTGAGGAGAGAGGGAGGGTGAAATTCCCCATAAAGGATGCTGAATATCAACTATGGATCTAATTTGATCACCTCCTTTAGTCTAAGAGCTGTCAGATCCAGTTAATCTTCTTCAGATCTGACTGATTTCAATCAAATCGGCTGAGAATCCACTGATTTATGATTTTGGATTTGCTCCATTATTCATCAATTTATTAATTAAAATAATCAATAATTGATTTGTGGGGATTTCTGACCTGAGTGATGGAAAATCACTCAAAACTAGGAATTAGTGGGTCCATGGGTTTACATGGTGCTCTTAGCTTGAAAATGAGCACCTACATGACTGAAACTGATTATTTGGCCCACTTTTATTACAAAATCATTTTTTCCAATTAAACTATTAAAAAATAGCCTAAGTTTTGGAAAAATTAAATTTTTAATAAAAAACACTGAAAAACCAAAAAATTGAAAAATTGAAAAACACCTAGGGGGACTTAGACATGTTCATATGACTCGACCATGATGTCTAGCATGCTTATACATTGACACATAGACTCTAATAACCTCAATAGGCCCTAAATTCCAAGCCAACCACCCCAACTTTGGAGGTATGGAGTGAAAAACTCAGAAATTATCAGTCGTTTATTCAACAACCAATAATAACCAAGGGAAAAAACACCCTGGACTTATCGGATTGACTAATAAAGTCTAAGAGACCGAGTCTTTTACAGACACTATCATTCTAGAACATTTATTACAACTCCCCCATGGGGTATGAACATGTGATATAGTACAACAAGCACTTCCCATAAGTACTTCCAAAGGCCTTCTGAAGTACAAACAAGTTATCCTTGTCTGGTTCACCAGGCTCACATGATAAGCAACCACTAAGTACAACTTAGGTGGTAACATTCTGGCTCCAACTATTGGGCATGTGCTCGATTTGGTCTTTAAGGCAAGGAGAGGATACGAGAACACCAGAATCTCTGGTTTATATACCCTATAAAACATCTCAACTTAACAAGAAAAACCTCAGTAGCACAAGTTTTATAAAAAACCAAATGAACCATTAAGATGATTTATTTAAACAAAATAAATGTAACTATCTAAAAGAAGCAATTTTTTACTATAGCTAAGTATAAAATAGTAATGCAGAAAGTAAATTCTCTCTTTCAGGGAGCTTATTTTCCTACTCTAAGCATGATATAAAAAGGGTTAAGTGTAATCAGAAATCCAATGTAACCATCTAAGCATTTTATTTACATGAAAAAAAAATTCCTTGTCTTTGGTTACCAGCCAAAGTAAGGATACCTTATTCAGAAAATGCAAACCTGCATGATGATTCAGGATGGGCGAGATGGATGGGAGATCATAGGCATGAACAATGTCATAAAAATTCTTCCCAAACTTGTATGTGCTCATGCAGGATGCTTCTATCCATGACTGGATAGGACTGATATACCAATCAGAACGATGAGGCAGACTAACTACATCATCATACTGATCATCGGGGCTTATCAAATGATAACTCGTTGCACAAGCCCCAAGTAGCTCCAAATCATAAGGAACCTCTATATGTGAAAAATATGGCCGAGACTAATTTTCCACTGATTGCATCACATCTGACTTTTCACAATACTGTTTCTCAATGTCTTCATTACTAATACCCTTGTGTGGCTCTTCATGGTATGACTTTGAATGATCACATGAAAATTCTGAATGCTCCTCTTCCATACTAAGGTTTTCCCAAGCATCTAGATCTGTGCTTCCCTCTATGGATGTATCGTAGATTGGACTTCCATAAATTTTTGAATAGACACTCCCATTGTTGGACATATCATGGATGGGATTCTCCATAATATTTTCACAAGTTGGATTATCTATGAAATTCCAATAGTCATCACTCCCATCCATGTCATATGTGGGGGACTCTTCATCTATGGCATCATGCTCCTGCCTATCCATGTCTTCCTTGTATTCATAACAATCTTCTTCAGATAAAATGTTACAAGGCAATAAAATTTCCAAACCTTCATCAACATGAGGAGAACAAGGTCTAGTGTCACCACACACTGTAGTGATATTATCATAGGTTTCTTTATAGGCTTCTGTTATGATATCATGAAGAGGATCTTCAATATTATCTTCAATCAAGGAAATTTTTTGAACATGTTCAATGGGATCACTTGGTATGTGTTGCTCAGTGGATTTCTCTAGAGGTATTTCTGGAAAGGTATCAGCATTGCAACACACTTGAGAATACACCAAATCTTCAATGTCTTCAACTATGGTGACATGAGGAGAGTCTTCAACAATGTGTTCCATCATGGGATCCTCCTGAAGTTCTTCAATATGATCATCTTGGATTTTCCCTTCCTTAGAATCTTGCTGTGCATTGGGAGATACCTCACATTCTTTATGAAGATGCTTAATTGCTTCCTTTCTTAAATAACTACCATGATGCTTTTTTATGGGAGTATCATGAACCTCCTCTTCACTTAAATGTTCAAGAAGTGATTCCAAGTCTTCAATACTTTGTATCATGGAAAAAGGTCCATCATATGTTTCCGTGTGATACTCTGTCCCAGACAGGTAGAAGGTATAGATCTTTTCAAGGAACTTTTTCAAACCATTCATACTACCCCTGCCATCATGCCACTGCTATAAAAACATCCAAAGGATGTTTGGAAAAGAGGTTATACATTTATTAGGAAGGCCTTGATAAAACCAACAACATGCCTCACCCCAAAAAGTACTAGCAAACATTTCCATCATATTGTCTTCATGAAGAATATTGAAGTCAACAATCAACTGAAGGAAATATTTGACATGCCATATTGCCGAATCACCATAATTTCCATGAAATGTCGAAAGCCAGTTATATGCATCCTCAAAACCATTACAACAGTTAGGAAAACCTGAGATGTTTGAGAAATCGATAGGCTGAAACATTCTGGTTAACCGGGCACCACATTTCTCCTTTAATTCATCCATATCAAAAATTAATAGTATGCATTTGATATAACAATTAAACCTTGTACTGAAAAGGTGGAGTTGTCAAGTGATGAGCTTTAAAGGTTTTAACATGTCGCATGGGCTCATCTACACACAACAAAACTTCACAAGTTTATGAGATAACAGGGTTTTATCCCTTCAATGGAGTCGCCATGTGAAAAATAAAAATAAGCATTTATAAGTCTTTTCGCAAAAATTATTTTCGCTTTTCTTTGTAAAAATAAAAACTGGAAAAAAGTCAGTGGAGTCGCCAAATGAAAATTAAAGATCTACTCTAAGAATTCATCAAACAAAGCAAAAACAAAAAGGAAGAAAACAAAGGTCGTACTCGAGAATAAAAATATTTATCCTCGGCAACGATGCCAAAAAGTGTTGCCGCCTTTCACACACCTGGGTCACGTGGCAGAAATCTTCAAGCCACTTGGTGTGTTCTTGGGGGCAAGTCTCGAGTCAATGCTGTCACCTTGTTCTTGACTCCTCCGTTTAGGCTCAACTCCTAACGAAGCCAGGGGGGGTAGACCCTATTATGTTACTAAGGACAATTTACTTAGTAAGGTGATGTTAAAATGAATGAGTTACTTAGGAGTTTGAGATTTAACTATAGACAATCAAAGATGGCAAGATACAAAGATGAACACACGAAAGCACAATGCTGAGACACAATATATATATATAAAGCAAGAAAATAACCAGTGCCTTGAATGGAGTCAAAAAATAAGATCAATTTACTTGCATGTGCTTGGAGTGAATGTTTTGCAATCGCCTCTTGGTACGTTTTAAGTTAAATTTGAGGTGTGAATTGATTACAATTAGGCGAAGAGGGGACTCCAGATATACCCGAGAGTACTTGGAGTATGTCCAAAACTAAACCTTCACGGCTACCCGCAAGGAATATGTGGGTTGAATGGAGTCTCTGGGTCTATTGTTCATAATGCACCCGTTAGGGTGTGACAGAGATCGGTGCCTCGAGGTCACTTTTTAGAAGTTCTCGCTTCCTTTGGGTATTTTGCCACCGTGATGGTTTGATCTAGGTGTTGGATTTTCACCTGTTGGTTTGTTAATTTGGGAGAGTGAGTCCTAATTATACTAGTCACTCAAGTGATTTTGATACAGCTTGACTGATCGGATGAACCTCAGCCAAGTGTAGAGCATACACACCGGAGTCTTGTCAATTTTAGTAACTTTTACAATGGATGTTCTTGTTTAAAAGAAAACCCTCTAGGAACCTCTTTCGATCCAAGTGGATATCAATCGGGGAATTGAGAAGGGGTTAATTTTATAATAGCTAAAAAACAAATGATATAAAAAGAAACATATACACAATTCTAGTTTCCTAATTAGTCCTACCACGAATCTCTTTCCCGTTTCAGGTCAATCAGGAAGTCGTGGGGTAAGTATTACGATTACTTTAAAATGTAAAATATGGAATATTAAACTAATAATGAAATAAATTATACTACCTTACATATTATATCAATACTAGTTTGAAAATAAATGAGCAAAAAGGAACAAAAAAGACACCGACGCAAATCCCCCCAGGGGGGATGGGGAATGGGCTCGAAAGAGCCTATTCAAAAAATATTTTTATTAACAGTGGTTACAATATAAGAGAAATGATATAATTCCTCTTGATCCTTATATGGAATGAAATCAAGAGCTTACAAAGTGCAAAAATTAAAGGTTTTAGTCAAACGGGAGACCCCTGGGGGGATTTGAACGATCCTGAGCCCACCTCCGAACAGCAGCTTCCTTTATTTTCTGTCAAACCTGATAAAAACCAGGAAGCATATCAGACTGAAATATGCCCAAAATCACTCTGAAAGTACCTTTGGGTCAGCTCACTTTTAACCAAAAAGGTAAGTTGAAAACTAGTTAAAAAGGAAAAACAAGAACCAAGGAAGGAAGGCTTTCCTTGGGATCTTGGATTGCATTTTGGGAAGCCAATAATATGCGCACTTTTATTGCAGAATATGAAATTTTAACATACAGCAAACAGAAATCAAATGCATGCAAGCTACAAATTTTCTTTAAAAATTACATGCAAAAAGGACGATTTCCCTAAAGCTAGATCTAGAAAGCTTATGAAACTTATTAAGAGAAATATCTAGAATATGAGATTTGAGAGGATAGATCTATGTTGAAATTAATTTTAGGATGATATATCTAAACAAAATTAAAGCTATGAGAAAGTAACCGGGTGAAGAGTTGATCTTGAGGGAGGAAGAGGAGGAGAGAAATGTTGGTTTCCTTGAAGATCCACAATGGAGCTTTCAGGTGGAATGTCGAGGGACTATTTACTTTGGAAGGTTTTGGAGAGAGTGAAGAAACAAACTAGATAAACATCCTCTCCAATGTAGGAACCTACATCTCAGTTGAAATCAAGAAATTTGCCAAAAAACTTGTGAGATCCGATTAGTACATACACAGAGATTCAAAATAGCATGCATATAATCTTATAGGACATGTTGAATCTATATCTCTAAGAATGCATCAAAGCAAAGAGATGGCCAATAAACTTATTGAAAAGCACCTTTCCTATCAAGATTATAATAAGCTTATTATCTAGCATCTGATTCACTTGGATGGTTTTCCCATCACATACATGTGAAGCATGTCTTCAAGCACCTGATTCACTATCTCTATCTATCCATCAGTCTGAGGATGATGAGAAGTGTTGAAGTTCAACTTGTTACCCAAATATGAAAACAGACCTTTCCATAATTTGTAAGTGAACTTCGCATCCCTGTCGGAAATTATTTCCTTAGGATATCCATGCAATCTGAAAATATCCTTCATGAATCTTTTTGCAATGGCATCATCCTTATACGTGGAATTGATCGGTACAAAATGCGATTCCTTTGTCAAATTTTCCACCACAACCATGATGGAATCATGTTGTCTCCCAGTTATTGGTAATCTTGTAATAAAATCCATGGAAATAACTTCCCATTTCCATTATGGGACTAGCAAAGGCTGCAATAACCCTGGTGGGTGTTGATCCTCAACCTTCACCCACTGACATTTCATGCACTTATAAATATACTCAGCAATGCCTTTTTTCATTCCTAGCCAAAAATACTGCTTTGTGGATGTAGCATTTGTCTTTTGATATCCTGGATGACCAGAATATGGAGCTTGATGGATCTCATCCATAACAATTCTCATCAAGTCTGCTACATTTGGAATATAAATTTTATTCTTATAAGTAAGAAGTCCATCTTCTTCCAATTTATATCCCTCATACTTCCTTTCAATATTTTGCTACTGCAAATTTCCTTTATCTGCACATACACTTCATCCTCAACAGTATGATTAAAAATATGTTGTCTCGAATCTGATTGGAAAATATTAAGAGATTCCACATGCATTTCATGTACCTTCCTGTTGAGTGCATCAATCACTTTATTTTATTTTCCTTTTATGTGTTTGATTTCAAAATTAGACCCACAAAAAAACTGCAACCATATTGCTTGCCTAGCATTCAAAGTTGGTTGATAAAACAAGTACTTCAGACCACAATGGTCTGTCCTTAAATCAAATTTTCTTCCCATTAAGTAATGTCTCCACATATTGATGGCATGTACTATGGCTGCAAGTTCTAGATCATGAGTAGCATAGTTCTTCTCATCCTCCTTCAACTTTCTTGACTCGTAACATACCACGTGGTTGTCTTGTGGTTCTCAACTTTGCATGCAGCTTATGCTCCCTTAGCAATTGCAATGCCATTCTCAAATGTTCTTCATGCTTTTCTTCATTATTAGAATAAATAAGAATTTCATCTAGAAAACAAGAACAAACTTATCTAGATAATTGCTAAAAACACTATTCATGAGACACATGAATGTACCTGGTGCATTTGCGAGACTAAATGGTACCGCTACAATCGCATAGTGACCATACCTTGTTCTAAAGGTTGTATTATGAATATATTCATCCATGATTATTACCTAATGGTAACCATACCTCAATTCAATCTTGGAAAATACCTTTGATCCTCTCATTTTATCAAAAGGGTCATCAATTCTAGGCAAAGGGTATTTATTCTTCACAATAACCTTGTTCAACTATCTGTAATTAATACATAACCTGAGTGTACCATCTTTCATTTTCACAAACAGAACTAGTCCTCCCCACAGGGACACACTTGGCCCGATATACTTCTTTTCCAATAACTCTTACAGCTGCATATTCAGCTCTAGCAGTTCTGGTGTGCTCATCTTGTAGGGTTTCTTGGACACTGGTGTTTCTTTGAGCACAAGGTTTATTGTAAAATCAATGTCTCTCTTTGGAGGAAGCCCTGGAATTTCATCAGAAAAAACATCCCTAAATCCCTGCAATACACGAAAGTCCTCTAATCTAGGAGTTTCATTCTCTGCTGCCTCCAAAACATGGGTTGCATACAATCTGCAACCTTTCCTACATAACTTCTTTAGTTGCATTGTTGAAATATTCCTCACAGAAATCACCTTTGGAATGCCTCTTACAACCCTCGGGTTTCCTTCTTCATCCATGAATTTAAATTTCTTCCTATAATAGTCAAGGTTAACTCTGTGCACTTCTAACGAGTCCATTACAATGAGAATATCATAGGAACCAAGTAGCAAAACATTCAAGTCTGCACAAGTGATTAACCCATCCATGACAAATGGACATTTCTCTACCACTTCACTAACGTTTCTCTTGATTCCAGTGGCTAGTCGATCTAACCATGATTTTCTATGCTTTAATTTCTTAAAAGCACCAATATCAACAATTTTAGGAGTAATATCAATGTGAGTAGATCCAGGGTCAATCAAAATAGAAACAGATTGCTCAACAATCTTACCTTCAACTTCAACCACACTTGACTGGTGATCTGCCTAACAGTCCTCCAGTGCTGTATAAATTCTAGGGACGGTCCTTGCTAATTCACCCACCGTTTTAGCTCCTTGGATGTTGTGAGATTTCCTTACATACCTTATCCAGATGGAGATCAGTTCCCACCCACCTATTCCACTAGCTCAAAACAATTGTCCATTGTGGCAGTTTCCTAGTTATTTTTCTACAGGTTTTTCAAGTCTCAAATGTTGAAATATTGTAACTTCGAAGAATATTCTATATGTATCTTTTTGTGGTCCCCGATAGTCCTACTGGGAGAACCACTTGTATTACATTGTACCCCGATGCTCCTAATCAGAAGAACTAATAAGAGTCATGAGGTAGTCCCCTCTAATTGTAAAGGCGGGTCATCAGCACCCCAGTGTGGTTACTTGAGCCTACATGTGTAACTCGAGCCTACATGATTTAACTCAAGCCTACATGTCAAATGAGTTAACCTAAGTGAATAGATGAATATAAATAGAGGTGTAGTGCTCTTCATTTGTAACACACACACACTCTCACTTGTGTATCACATTAGTGGAGAAGAGAAGAGTAGCTGGAGAAGGAGGAGGATCAAGCTTTGATCTCCTTGTTGGTTTTAACTTTTATCTTTTTGGGGCATCTATATTGAGGAATCTTTTTCTGGGTTTTTCCCTGTAGGGGTTTCCCAGGATAAATCTTTGTGTTCCTTTTGTATGGTTGTGCTTGTCTATCTTTCAGTGATCCTATTTATATGCTTTTGTTATGAATTCGAAATGAAATACTAATGATCTAGCTTAGCATATGAAAATTTAACATGGTATCAGAGCCACCCTGAAAGAAGACATTGTGTAGATATAGAATCTATGGCTTATTACTTTTTGGGTCTCTATCCACAATCGATTAGCAAAAGAAGGCTAGACTGACTCTCCATTGAAGGGCGCATCTTTCCGTCGAAGCGGAATTCGATTCCGAGCATTTTCAGTTTTGGTGTGGAAAATTAGGGCTTTCTACATAAGAGGAATTTTTGAGTGAGCCTAGCATAGGATTTCTATCCTCATAAAAATCAAAGTTTAGAGACCTGGATCAATAAATTTGGTTGGGTGAAACTCTGGGAAAGTCAAACCCTAGTTTGACCCCGAGCTAGAAAAACCCTAAATACTAAAACTGCTAAGTTTTGGTACTTTTGCTATATTCAGAGATTGGAGAAGGCTCAGCAGTTGAAAATTTTAGAGGCCGACGATACAATCTGGATGTACACTATGTCCAAAATTCAGCCTCATATTCGCTATATTCTTGGAAATATGATACCTCCAAGTTAGGGTTCCAGCCTCTTCCAGAATTCATCCCTAAACAGGACACCTTGGTAAAATTGCTATATATTGGGCTACAGAAGTCCAAATGGAATTCCTGAAGATGGTCCAGAAATATCATGGACTTTAATTTATATGATCCAAATATTAGACTCGGAAGATGAACCAGTGACACGTGGCATGCCGTACAACTTCGTTGTTCTGGACAGTCTTGTAATAGGTCACCTTGGGAAAAGGATCATAAATCCCAATTGGTGAAACCAATTCTGATGAAACCTATGGTTTTGGAGCAGGGACATGCGAGGATACCTCAGTGCAAAATTTTAGACATAGAGGAGCATTAATTTCGGATATATCACAGAGACAGTGACAGGAATTGCTGTAGAAGAAATTGGAAAACTAGGGCAATTGTTCCGAGAGCTTCCCTCCACTGTTTTCAGAAAATGAGTACATTGGACAACTCCATTTGAAGAGATCTATATTTATATCCAGTCATATCTAAAAGATTCCAAATTTTGAAAATTAGGGTTTCTCTGACAAGCCCTATATCAGCCAGCTCCGAAAACAGGATGGACACCTCAAATCGGTAAGATCTAATCTTTTGCTATTTGAATTTGAGGTTCTTATTTCAAAGTGATCTATAACATCAGCTTATTGATGATCTTGATGAAATTGATAAATTCCAAGCATGTAATTATTTGATCTCTCTGAAAAAAATGAATTGGACACCTACATGAGTAGAGAGGTTCCAATTCTAGAGGGAGATGAGGCTCAAAGCCTTACACAAGAAGAACTTGATCATGGCCAAGAAGATCATTGTTGATTCAATCATGGATCAACTTGTACCACAAGTTTCTTCCCTAAAGACACCAAATATTTTTTATTCCTTGATCAAGCTATTTGAAGATAAGAACTTAAATCAGAAGATGGCTTTGAGAAAATAGTTGAAGAATGTGAAGATCCAGAATGCAGAACAACTTGAAGCGGTAGAAGAAGAAGTGGAGAATGCAGAAGTGGTGATAGCCACCTTGAATGGACTCCCAGGATCATGGGATTCATTCATGTGAAGAATGTATGCTAGAACGAAGTAATTACTTTCATCTTGACTCATAAGAAGCGAAGAAGAAGATGGGAGCAATTGAAGATCAAGCTCTCACCATTCAAAGAAGATCCCTCAAGCGATGAGGAATATGAAGAACTCAATTCTTGAAGAACCTCTTATTCATCTTATCATTTGGATAAGAAATGATGATTTCATGAATGAAGAAGATGATAAAGTAGAATGATCAAGATGGATTCTACCCACGAAACAAATAAAAGATAAGTATATCATTGTCATTTCATGATATTGTTTTGTTATACATTTGATTATATTCAGTTGATGTGTTATGCATGATGGATTGTTTGCATTAATGACTGTATACTCTAATATGCATGTGATGGGTAAGTAGCTCATGATGCTATACAACTCTCCATTGCTACTTATCAAACCTCTTTGCTGACATATTGGATTAGTGCACATTCTCAATGCTGTCATGGTAGAGATGGAAGGCATCTAGAAAGTTTCTGTGAGATATGGATGAATGTTGTATTGGCTAAATAGTTGCATGATGCATAAGAATTTGTCGTTATGCATATGAAACAGTTCTAACCATGCAATTGGTGCATTTTAATTGTAGGAAAGGTCCTGTACAACCTCCTACAAGAAAAGAAGGATGAGACTTCTTCTGAAGAACAAGTGATGACAATTCAATAAACATGAATCTGAAGCTCCCAGGGTGAAAGACACCTTCAGAGAGTGATAGATCCACCTCGAAGGATGAAGACCACCATGGGTATGAGAGATAACTCAAGATGAAGAAAAATAATGCTATGAAAGAAGCTATGATCAAAGAATGACAGTTGATCATGAGGAATGATGTATACGATATGATTTCGAGACATAAAGGAAAGTATGTAGTATCCTCCATATGGATCTACAAGAACAAGTGTACAAAGCAAGGTTTGTGATTTGCCTTAGAAAGAATATACTATGACATGACATACTCTATTGACCAGTATATATCAAGCATAGAACCACCTGTACAGAATTAAGAAGGAATATAATACTCCACTTCAGGGGGAGTGACTATAGAAGATATCTGAGTTTGACATAGTACGACATGATGGACACCCTCCTGATGGATCGAAACTTTACCAAGAGTAAAGTGGGTTACAACCTTCATAGTTGAATGAAAAAGACTACGATATGTTGATGACCTGACAAGACAAACTCATGGAAGATGTTATGATGAAAGAATACTAGAATGATGTTTGGGATATAGTACTCAAACCAAAAAGCAAGAATGCGGTATCTTACAAATAGATTTGCAAGATAAAATATGTTGTTGATAGAAGAAAGGAAATACTTGTGGCTAGAGGTTTCTATAAGAAAGAGGGAATTGAAGAGACACTTACTCCAATAAGCAAGGTACACTTCCTTTAGAACCATGACGGTAGTTGCTTCCATGATGAAGTACAGACAAGCATTTATTAATGGTATGATTGGGGAAGAGTTTTACATCGAATAGTCATAAGGATTTGAAGTTGAAGACAGATGGACTCACATATGCAAGATAAAGAAGGCCCTCTATGGCCTGAAGCAAGCTCCCAGAGCTTGGTATAGAAGAATAGATAGTTTCTTGACGAGCATGGGATTTTCCAAGAGTAAAGTCAATCCTAACCTTTACTACAAGGTTGTAGAAGATGAACCTATCATACTATATGTGGATGACTTATTCTTGACAGGGAATGAGAAACAGATTGTAGAAAGCAAGAAGAAACTAGCAGAAGAATTTGAGATGAAAGACATTGGGTTAATGCATTATTTCCTAGGTCTGGAAGTATGGAAAGGTTCAGAAGGAATCTTTCTCAACCAGGGAAAGTATGCGGTAGAGATATTCAATATGTTGGAGTGCAAATCCATGGCTACTCCCATGGATTCCAACCTGAAGTTGTTAGCCGATGACTCATCAGAGTTAGTGGATGTGACTCCTTACAGATAGATCATTGGGTCATTGATGTACATAACAAATACCAGACTAGGCATTTGCTTTGCTGTGAAAACCTTGAGTCAATTTCTTGTTCAACCAAGACGGGTTCACTTAGTAGCTGCAAAACATGTGATGAGATATCTGAAAGGGACTATAGACTTTGGTCTATACTATGATGGTAGCCATGAGTATAGATTGTATGGCTACACAGATGCAGATTGGGCCAAAAGTATCTTAGACAAAAAAAGCACTTCAGGTGGATGTTACAGTCTGGGATGTGCTATGAGTTCATGGTTTAGCAGGAAACAGTCCAGTGTTTCTCTTAGCACGACTGAAACAGAATACATAGCAGATTGCTTTGCTAAGTTGTGAATCCATATGGCTTCGGAAGATGATATTAGGTCTCTTTGACCTGAAGATGGATACTACAATGATTCTATGTGACAACCAAAGTCATGATGATAGAGAACCCCATGTTCCATCGTAACACATAGATATCCGGTATTTCTACATACGAAATAAGATGCAGATGATGATGTTTTAGTATTTACATACTGTAGATACAGATGGTGATAGTTCAGTATTCACATACTAAAGATGTAGATGATGATGGTTTGGATGATGATGTACTGACGAAGCCTCTGTCTCAAGTAAAGTTCGAACACCTTCAGGACAAGCTTGGTGTTGTTCGAAAGGACCTTCCTCGAAAGGGGGAGTAGTGATGATTGCAGTGGGATTGTATCATCCCTGGGCACTTTCCCTAAAGTGATCCGAAGACCTTGGTATTCTAGAATGAAGAAGGATTGTATCATCTCGGGACATCTGTCCAGAATAGATCCAGTGACCTCAGTCCTCGAGAACATGATGGGATTGTATCATCCTTGGGCACTTGCCCTAAAGTGATCTGGAGACCTCGGTCTTCGAGAATGAAGAGGGATTGTATCATCCTGAGACATCTGTCCATAAAAGATCCGGTGACCTCGGTCCTCGAGAATGCGGTAGGATTGCATCATCCTTGGACATCGTCCTAAAGTGATAGGGACTGATTCTCCCGTAATCAATCCAGTGGCTTTGGTCCTTGAGAATGTGGTAGGATTGCATCATCCTTGGACATAGTCCTAAAGTGATAGGGACTGATTCTCTCGTAATCAATCCGATGGCTTCAGTCCTTGAGAATGTGGTAATATTGCATCATCCTTGGACATAGTCCTAAAGTGATAGGGATTGGTTCTCCCATAATCAATCCGGTGGCTTCGGTCCTCGAGAATGTGGTAGGATTGCATCGTCCTTGGACATAGCCCTAAAGTGATAGGGATTGATTCTCCCGCAATCAATCCGGTGGCTTCAGTGCTCGAGAATGTGGTAGGATTGCATTGTACTTGGACTTCTTCCTAAAGTGATAGGGACTGATTCTCCCGTAATCAATCCAATAACTTCAGTTGTCAAGAATGTGGTGGGATTGTATCATCCTTGGAATTTAAGTCCAAAAGTGATGCAAAGACTTTTTGTCTTTGAGTTGTGGTTTGCAGGTTGTTGCTAATGATGATGATGTCGTACTGATCGAAAGATCAGAGTATGATGATGATGACATATTGATAGAGAGATCAGAGTATGATGATGACGTACTGATCGAAAGATCAGAAAATGATGATGATGATGTACTGATCGAAAGATCAGAGTATGATGATTATGACATACTGATCGAAAGATTAGAGTATGATGATGATGACGTACTGATCTAAAGATCAGAGTATGATGATGACGTACTATGATTATGATGTTTCTGATCGAAAGATTAGAGTATGTTGATGACATTTCTGATCGAAAGATCAGAATATGATGATGATGTTTCCAATCGAAAGATCAGAATGTGATGCTGATTATGATCAACATATCAGAATATGATGATGATGATGTTGCTGCTGATCGAAAGGTCAAAGTTTTTATGATGATATTGCTGATCGAGAGGTCAAAGTGCTGAAGATGTTGCTGCTGATCGAAAGGTCAAAGTGTTGATGATGATATTGCTGATCGAGAGGTCAAAAGTGCTAAAGATGTTGCCGCTGATCGAAAGGTCAAGGTCCTGAAGATGTTGTTGCTGATCTAAAAATCAAAGTACTGAAGATGTTGCTGATCGAAAGGACAAAATGCTGAAGATGTTGTTGCTGATCGAAAAGTCGAAGTGTTGAAGATGTTGCTGACCGAAAGGTCGAAATGCTGAAGATGTTGTTGCTGATTGAACAGTCAAAATGATGAAGATGTTGATGATTGAAGCAGTCAAAGAATTAATGATGATGAAGACTGAATATTGAAGATGAATACCACATGATGTTGAAAAGCTTCCAATGATTTATAGATGTGTTACCCTGCTAATGTTGATGATGTCTCCTATCTCTACTCTTGTTGTTGTTGATGTTGCTATAGAATACCCTTCTCATTAAAGGGGAGTGTTGAAATATTGTAACTTCGAAGAATATTCTATATGTATCTTTTTGTGGTCCCCGATGGTCCTACCGGGAGAACCACATTTATTACATTGTACCTTGATGCTCCTAATAGGAATAACTAATAAGAGTCATGAGTTAGTCCCCTCTAATTGTAAAGGTGGGTCATTAGCACCCCAGTGTGGTTACTTGAGCCTACATGTGTAACTCGAGCCTACATAATTTAACTCGAGCCTACATGTCAAATGAGTTAACTTAAGTGAACGGATGAATATAAATAGAGGTGTAGTGCTCCTCATTTGGAACACACACACACACTCACTTGTGTATCACATTAGTGGATAAGAGAAGAGTAGCTGGAGAAGGAGGAGGATCAGGCTTTGATCTCCTTGTTGGTTTTACCTTTTATCTTTTTGGGGCATCTATATTGAGGAATCTTTTTTTGGGGTTTCCCAGGATAAATATTTGTGTTCCGTTTGTATGGTTTTGCTTGTCTATCTTTCAGTGATCCTGTTTATATGCTTTTGTTATGAATTTGAAATGAAATACTAATGATCTAGCCTAGTATATGAAAATTTAACACCAAACGTCTGGGGTTGTTTTGAGGCCCTAAACGACATTTTTTGAAAATTTGGGTGGCCAAAGGAATACCTCTACCATCAAAATTGACCATAGTAAAAGTTGTAAATCTTAGATAGCTCTTTCCAACGAGTTATCGAGCACCCAAATCGAAGATCGTATGCAAACGTTATGACTCCGGGAAGTTGACTGTTCCACTTACCACCTTGGGGCTGCAAACTTTATGACAGTTCATCTTCTAGGGTTAAGTTTTGGACTTTTGGGGTTCTAAAACTCATCCTTATTCTAAATAGGCCTGTTTGGCCTCACTTTGTATTCAGTTTCCACTAATAAGCGTAGTAGTCACATCTCTTCTCAGAGATAGCCACCGCCATTCTAGCTATTGTATTATAGTCTCTTCTAATTCTACCATTTTATAGAATATGTGTTTACTATATCTTTGTTATCTTTGCAAAATGTCTATGATTATGATTATGTATCTATTCTTTCATTTTTTTACACATAAATCTAGATCAGTGGTATCAGAGCAATCTGCTCTTTCATTGTTTCTCGGTGCATGTCCCCAACGAGGTATGGGTATAGAGAGTTGGGTCTCGAACTAGTTTCACTTAATCACTCTCGTTGTCCCAAATGTACTCCCATGGTGGAAGAAAAGAGAGAAAATGGGGCAGGAGATCCTATCAAATCATTGTTTTAGGAATCCCTCATGCGACAGAGGAATGAGATGATGGATAATTTCGCCCAAATCATTCTACGAATGCAGGCAGCGACAAGAACATCTTCAATGAGCAGTCGATTCGGGGATGCAACTCCCTTCAAGGTACAAGTTAACCTTGATATTCCTTTATTTGAATCCTAGATCGATGTTCTGCATCAAGAGAGGGACCAAACGGTATCAGAGTACACCAACAATTTTCATACCTTGCACACAAAGCTGGGTATCAAGGACTTCGAGAGGCACCTAATTCTGAAATATTGCAGTGGTCTACATCGGTACATCTAAACGGAGATGGACTTCCTCGACATCTCTTCACTTGGATCCACCTATCGGTATGCTGTCAAACTTGAGGAGAAATTTTGACAAATGAACAAGCGAGACTTTGGACCTTCGAACCCACCGCAGAAGGAAGGCAACAGATACCGTGGTCCACAAAACACAGGACAAGGAAAGGACAACCAATCCCCACCACAAGAAAATAAGGGGAATGAAAAGAAAAAGAAGGACAATGGAAAATTGTGTGAATTTCATATAATCCCTTGGCACAACACTGATGAATGTCACTGAAAGAAGTCATTGGTGGCCGAGATCAAATCTTCAGAATCAGATCCCGATTATGATTCCAAACCCAATGACATAGTCGCAGACAATGGGAAGCAGATCATTGATGCACACCCCGCTGCCACTGTTGCTTCCACACAAATTCAACCAGAGGATCCTATAGAGTCAGAGGCATAGGAGTGCCTCTTCCACTAGCAGATGTGGGTGAAGGGAAACCCACTACATTTTGTTGTTGACAATGGAAGCCAAAAGAACCCGATCTTAGCGGAAGTCATCAAGAGATTGCAGCTTCTGACAACACCACACCCAGAACCCTACAACATCGTTTGGATAAGACAAGGATGAGGTATCCGCATTACTCAATAATGCCTCCTACCATATGGAATCAAGCCTTTCAAAGATGAGGTACTATGTGATGTGGCCCCACTTGAATCCTGTGATGTTCTTTTAGGACAACCATATATGTGCAAGCGTCATGTTGTATATGAGTCATGGCATCCAGTGTCATTGTTACTTTGGGAGGAAAACTCTATCGGATACTAGAGATAGTTGCACTTAACACATTATCACAAGGTAGGAAGATAAGCTCCCACATCAAAAAATTATTCGTATTCACAATTGTGTCTGAAGGAGAACATCATATTACCTCCACACCCTGAGCACAGGGTATCTCTGCTCATCAAACACAAGAAGAAAATAGATTCATTGTTTCCTCATTTATCCGAGTACCTCTGTGATGAAAGTCCATGCATTCAAGGTGCTCCTCCAAAAACAAATCATCCAGACAACAATTACAACCCTCTTGGGAAGCAAAAGAAAAGCATCCTCTTCCCTTCAGCAAATGTCACACCAGGAGATAAACTCAACACACAGTTCGAGATATGATACAGGATTCGATGCAATGGATACCATTGCTTCCTAAGGAGGGAGGATTGATCAAGATGGAGATCAGTGGCCACCCACCTATTCCACTGGCTCAAAATAATTGTCCATTGTGGAAGTTTCCAAGTTATTTTTCTATGGTTTTTCTGGTCCTAAACTTCTCGGGCTGTTTTGACACCCAAAACAACATTTTTTGGAAATTTGGGTGGCCAAAATAATTTCATTGGCATGCATTTGGCCAAATTCAAAAGTTTTGAATCTTAGATAGCTCTTTCATAAATCTGATTTGGGCACTCAATAAGGAATACCTCTACCATGAAATTGACCATAGTAAAAGTTGTAAATATTAGATAGCTCTTTCCAACGAGTTATCGAGCACCCAAATCGAAGATCGTATGCAAACGTTATGACCCCGGGAAGTTGACTGTTCAACTTACCACCTTGGGGCCCCAAACTTTATGCCGGTTCATCTTCTAGGGTTAAGTTTTGGACCTTCGGGGTTCTTTCCCTCATCCTTATTATAAATAGGCTCCTTTGGCATCACTTTATATTCATATTTTCATAGATGAGCATAGAAGTCACATCTCTTCTCAGAGATAGCCACTGCCATTCTAGATTGTATTACATTATGTTCTATTCCCGCCATTTAATAGAATATGTGTTTTCTCTATCTTTGTTATCTTTACAAAATGTCTGTGATTATGATTAGTTATCTGTTCTTTCATTTTTTTCACACATAAATTTGGATCAGTGGTATCAAAGCAATCTGCTCTTTGGTTGTTTCTCATTGCGTGTCCCCGATGAGGTCCGGGTATAGAGAGTTGGGTATCGAACTAGTTTCACTTGATCACTCTTGCCATCCCAAATGGAATCCCATGGTGGAAGAAAAAGAGAGACAACTAAGAAGGAGATCCTATCAAATCCTTGCTTGAATAATTTCTTATGTGATAGAGGAACGAGATGATGGATAATTTCGTTCAAATCCTTCTACAAATGCTGACAATGGCAAGTGCATCTTCAACGAGCAGCCGATTTGGGGATGCAACTCCCTTCAAGGTAGAAGTTAACTTTGATATGTCTTTATTTGAAGGCCAGATCGATGTAGATGCCCTAGATAATTGGTTGAATGATCTAGAAGGGTATTTCTCTATCCATAATTTCTCTCACAGGGAAAATATCACATTTTCTCTCCTTAAGGAAGTCCCCCATGTCCAAAATTGGTGGGGTACTTATTGGGAGAAAAACTCATCAAACGAGTCTGGAATATTTGAGACATCGTCAAGAAACAATACTACCCTATGGGAAACTATGATGGCCAGTACACAAAATGGACCATTCTGCATCAAGAGAGGGACCGGATGGTGTTGGAGTACACCAACAACTTTCATACCTTGCACACAAAGCTGGGTATCAAGGACTCCAAGAGGCACCTAATTCTGAAATATCACAATGGTATACATCGGTACATCTAAACTGAGATGGACTTCCTCAACATCTCTTCACTTGGATCCGCTTATCCGTATGCTGTCAAAATCGAAGAGAAATTTTGAAAAAATAATTAGCAAGACTCTGGACCCACAAACCCACCACAAAAGCAAGGTAAGGTAAGGGAAACCCTGGCCAACAAAACACAGGACAAGGAAAGAAAAACCAGTCCCTGGCACAAGAAAAGAAGGGGAATGAAAAGACAGAGAAGGACACCAGGAAGTGGTGCGAATATCATAAAATCTCTTGGCACAACACTGATGAATGTCACTCAAAGTAGTCATTGGTGGCCAATATCAAATCTTCAGAATCAGATCCTAATTTCGATTCTAAACCCAATGCCATAGCCATAGATAATGTGAAGCAGATCATTGATGTAGACCCCACTGTCACTGTTTCCAATGCAAAAATTCAACCAAAGGATCCTATAAAATCAGAGGCAAAGGATCGCCTCTTCCACTCGCAGATGTGGGTGAAGGTGAACCCACTACATTTTGTTGTTGACAATGGAAGCCAAAAGAACCTGATCTCAATAGAATTCATCAAGATATTGCATCTTCTGACAACACCACACCCACAACCATACAACATCGATTGGATAAAACAAGGACTAGTTATCGGCATTACTCAACAATTCCTCCTACCATATTGCATCAATCCTTTCAAAGACGAGGTATTGTGTGATGTGGCCCCACATGAATTCTATCATTGTTATTTTAGGACAACCATATATGTGGAAGCGTCATGATGTATATGAGTCATGACCTCACAGTGTCATTGTTACTTTGGGAGGAAAACTCTATCAGATACCAAAGACAGTTGCACCTAACCCAGTCTCACAAGGTAGGAAGATAAGCTCCCACATTAGAAAATTATTCCTCTTCACAATCGTGTCTGAAGGAGAACATCAGATTACCTCCACACCCTCAGCACAGGGTATCTCTACTCATCAAACATAAAAAGAAAACAGAGTCATTGTTTCATTATCCATCTGAGTACCTCTACGATGCAAGGCTATGCATTCAAGGTTCTCCTCCAAAAACAAATCATCCAAAAAACAATTAAAACCCTCTCGGCATGCCAAAGAAAAGTAGCCTCTTCACTTCAGTGAATGCCGCACCAAGAGATCAACTCGACACACAGTTTGAGATATCATACAAGATTCGATGCAATGGATACCATTTATTCCTAAGGAGGGAGGATTGATCTAGATCATGGATATCGGTGGCCACCCACCTATTCCACTAGCTCAAAACAATTGTCCATTGTGGCAGTTTCCTAGTTATTTTTCTATTGTTTTTTGGGTCCCAAACTTTTGGGGCCGTTTTGAGGCCCTAAACGACATTTTTTGGAAATTAGGTTGGCCAAAAGAATAATTTTGAAATGCATTTGGCCAAAGTCAAAAGTTGTGAATCTCAGATAGCTCTTTCCAACGAGTTATCGAGCGCCCAAATTGGAGATCGTATGCAAAAGTTATGACCCCGGGAAGTTGACTGTTCAACTTACCACCTTGGGGCTGCAAACTTTATGACAGTTCATCTTCTAGGGTTAAGTTTTGGAATTTTTTGGTTCTTTCCTTTCTCCTTATTATAAATAGGCCCCTTTTTCCTCACTCTATATTCAGCTTCACACAGATGAGTGTAGCAGTTGCATCTTTTCTCAGAGATAGCCACTGCCATTCTAGCTATTGTATTACACTCTGTTCTATTTCCACCATTTAATAGAATATGTGTTTATTGTATCTTTGTTATCTTTACAAAATGTTTGTGATTATGATTATGTATCTATTCTTTCATTTTTTTCACACATAAATCTGTATCAGTGGTATCAGAGCAATCTACTCATTTATTGTTTCTCGGTGCATGTCCCCGATGAGGTTTGGGTATAGAGATTTGGGTCTCGAACTAGTTTCAATTGATCCCTCTCATCATCCCAAACAGACTCCCATGGTGGAAGAAAAGAGAGATGATGGGGCAGCAGATCATGTCAAATCGTTTCTCAAGGAATCCCTCGCATGATAGAGGAATGAGATGATGGATCATTTTGCCCAAATCCTTCTACGAATACCAAAAGCAGAAAATGCATCTTCAACGAGCAGCCTATTTGGGGATGCAAATCCCTTATAGGTACAAGTTAACTTTGATATTCCTTTATTGGAAGGCCAAATCGATGCAAATGCCCTAGATAATTGGTTGAATGTTCTAGAATGGTATTTCTTTGTCCACAATTTCTCTGACACAAAAAAATCACCTTTGCTTTCCTTAAGAAAGTACCCCATGTCCAAAATTGGTGGGGTACTTATTGGGAGAAAAACTCATCAGATGAGTCTAGAATATTTGAGACAAATCCCACTTGGGGATCTTTCATAGACATCATCAAGGAACAGTACTAACCTGTGGGAAACTATTATGACCAGTACACAAAATGGACCATTCTACGTTAAGAGAGGGACCAGATGATGTCGGAGTACACCAACAAATTTCATACCTTGCACACAAAGCTGGGTATCAAGGACTCAAAGAGGCACCTAATTATGAAATATCGCAGTGGTCTGCATTGGTACATCTGAATAGAGATGGACTTCCTCGACATCTCTTCACTTGGATCCGCCTATTGGTATGCTATCAAAATCAAGGATAAATTTCGACAAAACAACAAGCAAGAATCTGGACCTGCAAACCCACTGCAAAAGCAAGGCAAAGGAAACCCTAGACCACAAAACACAGGACAAGGAAAAGACAAGCAGTCCCCACCATAAGAAAATAAGGGGAACAAAAAGACAAAGAAGGTCACTAGGAAGTGGTGTGAATTTTATACAATCCCTTGGCACAAAATTGATGAATGTCACTCAAAGCAGTCATTGGTAGCCGAGATCAAATCTTTAGAATCAGATCCCAATTCCGATTTCAAGCCCAATGCCACAATCGTAGACAATGGGAAGCAGATCATTGATGTAGACCCTAATGCCACTGTTGCTACCACACAAATTCAACCAGAGGATCCTGTAGAGTCAAAGGCAGAGGAGAGCCTCTTCCACTCACATATGTGGGTGAAGGGAAACCCACTACATTTTGTTGTTGATAGTGGAAGCCAAAATAACCTTATATCAGTAGAAGTCATCAAGAGATTGCAGCTTCTGCCAACACCACACCCACAACCCTACAACATCAGTTGTCTAAGATAAGGACGAGGTATCTACATTACTCAACAATGCCTCCTACCATATGGCATCAAGCCTTTCAAAGACAAGGTACTGTGTGATGTGGCCCCACTTAAAGTCTATGATGTTCTTTTAGGACAACCATATATGTGGAAGCATCATGTTGTATATGAGTCACAACCTCGCAGTGGAATTGTTACTTTGGGAGAAAAACTATATAGAATACCATAGACAGTTGCACCTAACATAGTTTCGCAAGGTAGGAAGATAAGATCCCACATCATAAAATTATTCCTCTTCACAATTGTGTCTAAAGGAGAACATCAGATTACCTCCACACCCTAAGCACAGGGTAACTCTACTCATCAAACACAAGAAGAAAACAGAGTCATTGTTTCCTCATCCATCTAAGTACATATATGATGTAAGGTTGTGCATTCAAGGTGCTCCTCCAAAAACAAATCATACACACAACAATTACAACCCTCTCAGGATGCTAAAGAAAATCATCCTCTTCACTTCAATGAATGTCGCACCAGGAGATCAACTCAACACACAGTACGAAATATGATACAAAATTCGATAAGTGTATACCATTGCTTCCTAAGGTGGGAGTATTGATATATATGGATATCAATGGCTACCCACCTATTCCACAGGCTCAAAACAATTGTCCATTGTGGCAATTTCCTAGTTATTTTTCTACAATTTTTCTGGTCACAAACTTCTGGGGCTATTTTGAGGCCCTAAACGACATTTTTTTGCAATTAAAGTGGCCAAATAGATACCTATGGCATGCATTTGGCCACAATCAATAGTTGTAAATCTCAGATAGCTCTTTCCAAGGAGGTTAACTACATTTTGTTGTTGATAGTGGAAGCCAAAAGAAACTGATCTTAGTAGAAGGCGTCAAGAGATTGCATCTTTCGACAACACCACACCCACAACCCTACAACATCAGTTAGCTAAGACAAGGACAAGGTATCTGCATTACTTAAAGATGAGGTAATATGTGATGTGGCCTCACTTGAAGTCTATGATGTTCTTTTACGACAACCATATATGTGGAAGCGTCATGTTGTATATGAGTCACGGCCTTGCAGTTTCATTGTTACTTTGGGAGGAAAACTCTATTGGAAACCAGAGACAATTGCTCCTAACACAATCTTGCAAGGTAGGAAGATAAGCTCCCACATCAAAAAAAATTCTTCTTCGCAATTATTTCTAAAGGTGAATATCAAATTACCTCCACACCATCAACATAGGGTATCTCTTCTCATCAGACACAAGAAGAAAATAGAGTAATTGTTTCCTCATCCATCTGAGTACCTCTACAATGCAAGGCCATGCATTCAAGGCACTCCTCTGAAAACAAATTATCCACACAACAATTACAACCCTCTCAAGATTCCAAAGAAAAGCAACTTCTTCACTTCAGCGAATCTTGCACCAGGAGATTAACTCAACACAGTTAAAGATATGATACGGGATTCGATGCAATGGATGTTAGAATTTTTATCATTCAAAATTGCATTATCTTAGGATCTTATCTGAGAGAATAAAATGCACAACAATAAACACAAGAGGCAAGAGACACAAAGAATTTTTCTTGGGGAAACCATAAAGGAGAAAAACCTGCAACCTCCTCAGAGATAGAATGAGCACCAATAGCAGTAGTAAAACCCGAAAACATAAATATGATCTCCACAACTTCTCTCTCTCTCTTTCACTTAAGAGAACTACTTCTCTCTCACTCATGCGCCCCAATGAATGAGTGTGTGTGTGATAAATAGAGAGGCTCACTCTCTATTTATATTCTTTCGTTCACTTAATGTCCACTTTAACATGTCGACCCCACTTAACAATTACTTACTAGAGC
>LPNX010446895.1:163564-197006 GCA_001517045.1 Pseudotsuga menziesii | reverse complement strand
TCAACCATTTTTGAAATGGGGGTAAAAATAGCTACTAAAATTAGGAGAGAGAAAAACGAGAACTGTGTCGAGTTCTCGTTTCATAGTATAAGTGGTTTTCCTCGTATGACCAAGAAAATACATCATCAAATTCTTTGAACAACTCGGTATACTCTTGAATCTTAGCATGGGAACATTCTGCCCCAATATAGACATTCTCAACCTTGCCAGGATCGTGAGAGATATTGATAGGAATGGTAGGAGATATATTTGCCATATTTCCATCAGCCATCGGACCAGAAGAACTTAACGGAACCATGGAACTACAAATTCTCTCACTAAGAATATCCCTATAGTCTTCACACTCCAAACGGTAAAGCTCGGGAAGAAAATAAGATCTATGATGCAACTCTTCCCAAGGAGGCTCAACCCCAGACATAGCCTCAATAATAGCCTCATCTGAAGGAAAAACACTATTAAGGCAGTCATGTGTGTGAGAAGACTGCACTGCCCATGCAGGCAGTACATAAGGGTCCTCCTCCTCTGTCTGCGAAGAGGAAGAATTAGGCTCTGTAATAGATCCAAGATTAGCTTGATATGCTATCATAGTTGTAGACAACGACATGTCCGTTTCGATGAGCTCAAATGAATGATTTGGTGTAGGAAGAATCCAAGGATCCTCCATATGGTTTGTGTGAAAATCCACCAATCTTACAGATGATGAATCCTCACTAGAACTAGATCCTATCATAAGGATGGGTGCAGAACAATTAAAGCTTCCCATGAAGGATGGATACATGCCAACATCCACACTCCCAGTTGCCAGCTGAGAGTGCTAGACAATCGAGATAGAAGCTCCCAAAGATGCGGTAATAGGTGGATTCTTGAATGAAGTCTGATCAATCATAACTATCTCCCATTAAATGGAAACCATACCACTCGAAATAGAGAAGAAGCTACGGCTTGCATACTGTACATCCAATTCCTTCCCAGCAACAAATTGTAGTCAAGGGGCGCATCAACCACCTCGACCTCTATCACAATAGTCTTCCATCCCAAACAGGATTTAAGAGAAGGGAGAATGTCGTGTGGTTGAAATGATCTACCTTCAAAAGCAGTCAACATGGTAGCGGATTTAGACAAATCGGGGGAACCCAAACCCTTCCAACATGCCAAAAAACATTACGGAAGTAGCAGCACCTTCATCAATCATAGTGCGTTTGACAGTCATGTTAAGACATTCTACATGAATCAAGAGAGACACATAATAAGGCAAGCGAGGCTGAAGTCCCGTAGTTTCAAATTTGATGACAGAGGAAGAATTATCATCATGAACACCAAGATAAGAAAGCAAAGCTTTCCTTTGCGAAGGACAACTCTGAAGTACTTCGAGTGCAGACATCGCACAAGGAGTGTGGCCAAAATCCTCGACAACAGAATAGTTCTGGGTGGCTTGGGAATTAGGATTGTGCCCCGAACGCTTAAGGACTCCCTTAGGAATGTGAGGAGCAAATTTAGGTTTATCCACAGGTTTTTCAATATGCAAAGGGCTCTCAGGTGGAGTAGGTTCCTTTCCAAGGTCTGGTTGTGATGAACCATAGTCCTTCACATGAGTCACAACCTTAGCAGCACGCACCATATTGATGCAACCATGACCACTACAAGCCTCCAGTGGATCTTGATCCTCACCAGACTGATCATGGGTCCTCAAGTTCATGTTTTGATTATGAGGTAAAGGGTTGGCTAGCATAGTTGGGCCCTATGCTATGAATCTTGAGGCTTCTTCTATCTAAGGGCACAAGTGAGTGAGGTGATCATCCTGACATAACTTGCAAGGAAACTTAAACATACATTTAGGTTGCTTGTCCCCCATAGCATTTCGGGTGTTCTTGTTATTAGAGTTGCCATTTTCATTCCTATTCCCACCCTTACGATTATTTTTACCCTTCTTTTTATTCCTTTCGGGTTGTTGGTTACCCTTCTAGTCCGACGATTGTATCGCAAGCACACTTGCCATTTGGGTGGGTTGAGATGAAGCCAAGGCTTGTCTTAAGGCAGATTGGTTGATAGATAATTGACTGACCTTTTTCACAACCGAATCCGCAGGTTTGGTACTTGTACAACCAACAATGCCATCGGCATGTGGTCCAGGTTTGACCTTAGGGTTGAAACTAGAGCGCGGAGCATTAGGAATGATCTCATGTAACAAACTGGATTGAGCATAAATCAATTCCAACTCCTGTGCCCTAAAAATGGCTTGTTCCTCATTCTAAAGTCTGGATGTAGAAACATCCTTCGCTATATAAGTTAGTAACGATTTAAGGAACCACTTGAGGAGAAACTCCAGTGGTATGAAGGCTTTAATCAATCTCTTTAGTCTACGCCACTCTTGGATATATTCAGAGATATGTGTGGCTTTATCTTGCCGGAATGTCGACAAGATTTCAGTACCAACGTCGTAATGCACTGGTAGCTGGAAGTGGTTGAGAAAATTCATATCTAGATCATCGAACAAAGCGAATGCCCCCCTAGGTAGCTCTATGTACCATTTCGTGGCAGGACCAGTGAGGGCTCGTTGAAATATCCTTAAATGGATAGAATATTCATGTAAGGAATTAGAAGAGCACCATAGGTGAAAGGTAGTAACATGTTCACTCGGATCTTCTCCTATTTTGCCCTCGAACTTGGGAATATTTGAGGGAAGCTTATTAGGGAAAACCATCCAAGCAGGGTCATAAGATACCGGATCGTTCATTAGTCTCGACAAGTCAAGCAAATTTAACGTTGCGAGGAAAAAGAGCCTAGGTTGAGAAGGTCTAAGAGGCACTCCTAGATAATTTTGATTCATGTAGGACTGATGACCGTAACCACCGTGGCCATGGCCATAGTAGCCTCTTCCCATTTGACCCGTATAGGGTGGCATGGAAGCACCACAATGTGGTGTACCTTGACTATTTGGAGCTACAAAGCCATAATTCAGAGAGTAAGAGGGTTGTTGATACCCGTACCCATAAGGTGAATAAGTCTGTACATACTGCGGTCTATAATAAGGTCCATAAGACATCCCGTGAGATGTCCCATGAGATACCTTGTAAGTAGGAATATATGCTCCGGAAGTAATAACATGACCTCTAGAAGTAGGGATACGACCTCTTGACACAACATGAGGTACTTGAGTGTGAGACACAATTAGGCAAGTAGCAGCAGTATGAACATGAATCGTAGCAACGTTCCGGCCCAAAGGACCACGTGAATGAGGGGGAGGAAAAGAATTCAAAGAACAAGGAATAGAGGACGAAGGGACATGTGAAACTATGTACGTGGTATTCTTAGCAGTCACTCGTGTTCGTTATGGTATCCAAATCATATTACTAATAGAAGGTCTAGGACGAACATGAGATGTGGCCTCCACCATCGGGATGGAGGGTGTAATATGACTCGTGCTCCCAAATCTCTTCGCATGGAAAGAAATCGAAATGCCCCTAGGCATAGTGTTACGATCAAATTCCATTTCAGCAAAAAATGTCGTATTGTCTATAGGATTACCAAACATGCCATAACTAACATAACTAGTTCTTCCAGGTTCATGGTGAGTCTCGTCACCTAGCATCCCATATCGATGACCTATAAATGAGGGATCATAGCTAGAGTGAGTATGTCTTCCATGTGAAGGATCAAACTCAGAATGTGCAACCGCATCATGTGAAGGATCAAATGAAGGATTAAACTCTTCGTCGTCCACGCGAAGTGGAGAAGATAGATCAGGAATGCCATCTTCATGATCTCCCAAAGTGTGTGAATCAATGTGGGTATGAGTCTGCCTGGACTGTCTACTTCTCTCTCCCAAAGGAGGAGGAGATGTAGAAGGCATAAGTCCTGCTAAACAATGAGAATGGTGAGGAGCCGCACCCGTATCCACAAATACTCAAAAAATGAAAAAGACTCTCTAAATTATGAAAACCGTAGGCAAGCTAACGTGCATAGAGCATACACCAATAAAATCTAAATCTAACCACAAGCAAACAAGGGTAGGATATGTGAGCTCCTGAATGAAGCATGTATGTCTCTCCTAGGAGAGGCTTGAGACTCCCATACACAACAAGTGGAGGTTCGTAACCAATTATTGTGGCCCTCAGCTTCAATGCGTAAAGCGAGTGTGCTGTCTGACCCCAACCTGGCTAGGACACCCACAGAATAACCCCTGCAAAGTACCCCCTAGGCAAGGCAACTAAGGTCGCCTCAATATAATCAATGCTCAATCGGATAGTCGCAGGCGGGATTGACCATATGGGCAGGGTAGCAAGGCCCGAAACTCTCGAAAGAGCCCCAAAATACGAATAAAATCGTGGAAATATCTTCGGTGCTACTCAGTTATGACTAGGGGTCATCCCAATCAATAACCGCTCACACTGCCTTGTGCTTAACTCCCTTTTGAGAGGAGGATCCTGAGAAATACTAATTATACCAGGGAATTTCACACTCTCACCTGGATAGACACATACATTTTGTTGTTTAGTGGTCTTGGAGAATTTACTCACAATGAACTATTCTAAGACCCTAAAACCTAATCTTGTTGGTGTACCCTATCAAAGAAAATAGTGTAATCCATTTTAATTAAGCGTTGATTTTATTTGGATTTATTACTCAAAAGAGGTAGATGGCCATGCAACCAATGGTTTTATGACACAACATGAAGTAAAATGCACACCTAACAATCAATGTAAATGCATTGTGTTGAATGAAAAACAGGGCATGCTACTACGTGAAATGCAAAATTTTTCTTCAAATGACAAATGCAATCATTCCTATATGAAGCCCTGACTAATACTCTAAGGAAATATAGTGCAAGTACCATGTGAAATGCAAAGTGCAATGCATAATGATGCAAGAAAGCAAATATATTGGATTTTTTGAATAAAAATGAGATACTAAAGCAAAAGAATGATTCTACTACCCCCAGACTCAGCAAGCACCATCAAACAACACTCACACAAAGTAATAAGGTAAAATAAATCTAATGCACTAATCCCAAAACAAAAAATGGAGAATGCAATGACAAGAACCTTCTTAAAAAAAAAATTACCCTAAAAAAAAGTGGCTCTGGTTAGAAATAGAGGTGTATACAGACTCTAGCAGTATCAAAGGAGACTCAGAAATCATCAAAATTAACCCAACAATAATCAATCTTCCTCTAGAAGGAAAAACTAAGGGCATACGTGACTGTTTGTAGTAAACCCGCATATGTACGTGGATATAGCAGACAAATCCACATGTATACATGACTATGAGTAAAAAAATCATGTACAGGAAGAGAAATGTATAAAAATAAAGGCAAACAGATGAACTCAAACAAAATTCACACCAATTCAGACACTACCAGGAAAACATGCCCCCATACCTGACAGAGAAACAGAGAAATAAGAGCAATTAAAGAACATTGAATGATGATAAAAAACCCCAAAGGACAACTACTAGGAACTCCCCAACGGAGTCACCAATTCTGTTATGGAGAGAAATTCCTATGGCTTGGGGTACCATAACAGACAGCTTAACTCCAGAAATCAATCCTTTCCTATGTGCAAGAGAAGCCAAACAACTAACACTAAAGGATCTCAATTCGTACCTTATTCTAGACGGTTGGTGTAGATCCCCGTTGATATTTCCAACTTCAGCTTGAATTGATGAATTACTTCCTCAACATTCAATAAACAAGACACGCATACTATATATAATTGTGTTAGCCCTACTCTAGCATATATAATCAATAACATATCAGAATTTGAAATAATCCATGGATAAAATATTCATTCAAACACACATTATTTGACAGGAAAATATATTTCTATTAATATAAAGTCAGACATTACAATGAATACAACCTCTGTTGGCACATCTACGAATCGAAGAAACCGAGTCCCCAACTTGGGGCTCCACCACTTCAATCCTCCATCTCTCGATAGCAAGATCACAAGCAAAAGGTAAGCTTGGGAAAAACACAACAGTGCCTTTAAGGGACAAAGGTGTTAGAATAATCAACCCATAGTTAGCTACCTTAGACATTAATTAATCCATTTTTGTCTTATTTGCCTAGTTTCCATATTCCACCTTATGCAAGTTGTCATCTACACATCCATAGTGGTCAAACTTGCTAATTTTGAATCATGGAGCGCTTGAGAAACCTCCTGGAATCAAATCTGCTTTATTCCTGGCCTCCCTAGTGCATGTCTGCTTTTTCTGCTTTATTGCCTACTTTTTCAGTGTTTTAAGGCAATTGGGAAAGTTTGACTAGGTGAAGTTAGCTTGTTTTTTGTCCTCCACATCCTCCACTTTTTTCTCCTATGAAAAGCATGTATGAGTTGTCCTTCCATCCACTATTAGCTTGGCTAATTGATTTTTCCAATTCGTGAGCTCCTAGATAGTTTTGGAAACTGCTTTATGCACCTATGGGGGATTTGCTTAGATTCAGTAAGCCTGCTTTTGACTATATTCGAATGGAATCTTCATGCATTCGAATCCCTCATGTAATTATTTTTATTGTGGCAGCCTATGAATTTATAGGGTTAGCTATTGTACACTTATTCAATACAGATTAGTGTTCTGCTCCATTATTCAGTCTCCTTTGTGAGTAATTTGCATGTGTAATTGGAAATTGTTGTGAGTGTAATTGTTCTAACACCTGGGTTCAATTTCCACATGGTATCAAAGATTTTGTAGATTGATTTCTCTCCTTCCAATTTGTTTTGCAGGTTCAACATCATTGACTGGGAGCATTCTGCTGACTGACGGGACAATTTCTGAGCTATGGATCAATCTCAGAAGATCATCTTGACTCCATTTAATTTATTTGAATGGAAAGTAGAGATGGAGATACTATTGAGAGAGAAAGGCCTCTACAGAGTGACTATGGAAATAGAAGCAGATCCCAATGCAACTACAGAGAAAATAAAATGGCACAACAGGAGGGATGAGGCCTATGGTCTCTTATGTCTGAGTATATCCAGAGACCTCCTTTTCGATCTTGATGGATTGACATCACCGAAATAAGTATGGGAGAATCTTGTTGATCTTTTTGGAAAGAAAAATGATATGAGGGGACATCAAATTGAAAATGAACTGATCTCCCTGAGTCCCAATAGCTTTGAATTCCTGCAACTCTATTTTTCCAAGTTCAAAGCACTTGTTTTGCAGCTAAAACAATGTGGGATCAAAAAGAAGGATGATCAGCTGGTCTTGGCCATACTCTCAAATCTTGGCCCTGACTATTCAGTGTTTTTTTCGACCTTCTATGCCACAAAGTTGACAGCTTGAGCCTGGAAGATGCCTAGCCTTGCAGATTTCATGGAATCTCTCACACAAGAACAAGATAAATTGGTGATGATGGGAACCATCAAACCATCCAAAGACCAAGCTCTAGTTGCTGGAGATTTGAGGGTGGATTCAAAAATCAAGAAGAAAGCTAAAAATCCACCTGAGCAAAAGAGAGACAACAACAAGTCTCCGGAGGAGCCTCAAGGTTCCAAGAAGAACTACCAAAAGAAGAAAAACAAAGGAGAAATGAGCAAGTGTGCATACTGCATTAAGGGAAATCATTCTGAGAGCTCCTGTATGAAGAAGCAAATAGACATGCTAACCCAACTCCTGGAGAAGAATGGCATCTCCCTTCCAGACAGCTCAAAGAAGAGGGAAGGAGGATCAAGTTCAGAAGACAGAGAGAGAGTTCATGCATTGGTTGCTGGCAAATCAAGCTCACCTAGTTTCATCATTGATTTTGGAGCTTCAAGACATATGGTTTCAACCAAGGAGGCATTAACCTCACTTGACATGTCGAAAGGTCCACCAATAGTACTAGGAGATGACTCTCTCACTAAAAGTTTGTGCAAAGGGAGGATTGATCTTGATCATGGTAAGTTCAGCAATGTGTTGTATGTTCCAGGTCTTGCCTCTAACCTCTTATTAGTGTATCAGATGACCCACACAGGGTATCCAAAGAAGGTCATATTCTCCCCTGATGAAGTTGAGATCACAAAGATCTGAAGTGGTAAAGTCATTGCAAAAGGAGTTGCAAATCATACTTCAAAGGTATACATGTTCTCACACTTCCTACCCTACTCAAACCCCTCTGCTCTTCTTATTCATGCTAATGAGGCAAGCAAGATTTGGCATGAAAGATTTGGCCACCTAAATTACAAGTATCTTTCTGATCTTAGTGAAAAAGAAATGGTCATAGGGTTACCAAAGATTAAATTTTCAAAGGAGTCTATCAAGGTTGCATCCTAGGAAAACACCCAGAGCATAAATTTGAGAGAGCTAGTCATGAGAGAACCTCTGCACCTCTTGAGTTGATCCACAATGATGTTTCTGGCCCTTTCCCTCATATGTCAATGAGTCCAGCCAAATATGCATTGACTTTCATAGATGACTTTTCCAGGTATTGCTGGGTTTACTTCCTGAAACACAAGTCTGAAGTTTTTGGCCTCTTCAAAGTCTTTATAAGGCTTTGGTTGAAAACCAGTATGGGAGGAAACTCAAGGTCCTTAGATATGAAAATAGTGGTGAGTATGTCAAGTCTAATTTTATTCAATATTTTGCAGATGCAGGTATTCAGATGCAACATTCTATCTCTTACACACCACAACAGAATGGTGTTGCTGAGAGGAAGAACAGGTCACTGAAAGAGATGGCAACATGCATGATGGAGGCTAAGACTTTGCCACCAAAGTACTGGGCCGAAGCTATAAAATATTCAGCATATATCCATAATAGGGTGCCTCATAAACAACTTGATGGTATGAATCCTTTCGAAGCATGGAGTGGGCACAAGCCATATGTGACCCATTTCAGGATTTTTGGCTCAAGGGCTTGGGCTAGACTTCCCATAGAAAAGAGAAAGGATTTGCAGCCCCAAATCCAAGAGTGTCTATTTGTTGGGTACTCTGAAGATTCAAAAGGGTACAATATGATCAATTTGAGCACAAACAAATCCTTCATTGAAATGTGTGTTCAGTTTCAAGAAGAACCCCTAGCAGCAGTGGAAGTTGGAGAATCCTCTTCACCACCAGAACCTCTGAATGTAAGTGAAGACATAGTTGAACATGATGATTATGATATGTCTGATAATGATGATTTTATTTCAGATCCTAATATCCCTACAAGGCCAAAATGGACAGCCAATACCATTCATGCAGCTGGAGAACTAGCTGGAAATCATAATGACCCTAGGAGGACTAGATCTCAATTTGAGAGTGCTCTATGCATGAAAGATCATATGTTTGCTGAGAAATGCTATCTGATGATTGAATCAGATACATAGACATATGAATATGTATAAAAGGATCCAAGATGGAAAGCATCCATGAAGGAAGAGTTCATCTCACTCTAGAAGAGCAACACTTGGGAGCTGGTTGATCTTCCCCTAGGGAGGAAGCTAGTTCAGTATAAGTGGGTGTACAAGACCAAATTTTCTGCTGATGGTTCACCTCCAAAGTACAAGGCCAGAATGGTAGCCAAGGTCTACTCACAGGTTCATGGCATAGACTACAATGAGACCTTTGCACCAGTGGCAAATATGGACTGCATCAGGCTAGCCTTAGCCATTGCAGCTTCAAAGCAATGGGAAGCACATCACATGGATGTGAAGTGTGCTTTCATAAATGGAGATCTCACTGAGGAGATATACATGAAGCAGCCTCAATGATTTGCTACGAACCCATCTCTTGTGTGCAAGCTAAAGAAGTCATTGTATGGGCTTAAGCAAGCCCCTAGGGCCTGGTATGCCAAGATTGATAGCTTTTTGCTATCACTAAATTTTGTTCGATGCAAATCAGATATAAATGTCTATTTGAAGCTAATTAATGGTTCATTAATGATAATTGTTTTATATTTTGATGACCTTCTCATTACAGGAAGCTGAAAGGATGAAATTGCTTCCTTGAAGGATGCAATGAACCATGCCTTCTCCATGACAGATTTGGGGCTATTGAGCCCATTCTTGGGGCTTGAGATTGCTCAAACCAAAGCTGGAATCAAGGTGCACTAGTCCAAGTATGCCTTGGATTTTCTGAATAAATTCAAAATGAAGGATTTCAAGCCAAGCAAGACTCCTTTCCTTTCAGGAGTGAAGCTTGAAGAAGCTGATTCTTCACCTATGGTAAACAATAAACTGTATAGGAAATTGATTGGATGTTTGTTGTATCTAACACATACTAGACCTGATATTTCTTATGAAGTAATTTTGGCTTCCAGATACATGGATTAGCCTCATGAGATCCATTGGAAAGCAGCAAAAATGATCCTTAACTTTGTTCAGGGAACAAGGACACATGGGATCTTCTATAAAGCTAAATATGATCTTGATTTGATTGGGTTTACTGACAGTGATTGGGCAGGTAACAGCATAGATCGAAAGTCAACATTAGGATATGTGTTCATGCTTGTAGAAGGGCCAATCAACTGGTCAAGCGAGAAACAGAGTGCCATTGCACTCTCATCTACAGAAGCAGAGTACAGAGGAGTTGTTAATGCAGCAACTCAATGTTTATGGTTGCAGGGGTTACTTGGAGAGTGTGGCTTCGAATAAAAATAATAAACTACTATCTACTATGATAAACAGAGTACCATTCGAATCTGCAATGATCCAGTTCAGAAGAAGAGAACCAAACACATTGAGATCCATATGCACTACATCAGACAGCTTGTGCATGATGGCACCATTCACCTACTCTTCTGTTCATCTTCAGAACAAGTAGCTGATATCTTCACCAAAGTTTTTTGTGAGAAGACATTCAGCAATCTCAAATCACTGCTGGGGATTTTTTATCATGCTGTAAAGCATGAGTGATGACAATATTTCCAAATTTTGTTTTACATTCCATGTTTAAGGAAGGATTTTCCCACTGGGTTTTTTCCTCTTTCCTTGGTTAAATGGACATGCAGTATGTAAAGGGTGACTAAGCCTTGTTTCTAGGCCGTATAATTTTCTGATATATTACTCATAAGTCAGGCTTAAGGGGGGGTGTTAGAATGATCAACCCATAGTTAGCTACCTTAGACACTAATTAATCCATTTTTGTCTTATTTGCCTAGTTTCCATATTCCACCTTATGCAAGTTGTCATCTACACATCCATAGTGGTCAAAATTTCTAATTTTGAGTCATGGAGCGCTTAGGAAACCTCCTAGAATCAAATCTACTTTATTCCTGGCCTCCCTAGTGCATGTCTACTTTTTCTGCTTTATTGCCTGCTTTTTCAGTGTTTTAAGGCAATTGGGAAAGTTTGACTATGTGAAGTTAAATTGTTTTTTGTCCTCCACATCCTCCACTCTTTTCTCCTATGAAAAGCATGTATGAGTTTTCCTTCCATCCACTATTAGCTTGGCTAATTTATTTTGCCAATTCGTGAGCTCCTAGATAGTTTTGGAAACTTCTTTATGCACCTATGGGGGATTTGCTTGGATTTAGTAAGCCTACTTTTGACTAGATTCGAATGGAATCTTCATGCTTTCGAATCCCTCATATAATTATTTTTATTGTGGCAGCCTATGACTTTACAGGGTTGGCTATTGTACACTTATTCAATACAAATTAGTGTTCTACTCCATTATTCAGTCTCCTTTGTGAGTAATTTGCATGTGTAATTGGCAATTGTTGTGAGTGTAATTGTTCTAACACTTGGGTTCAATTTCCACAAAAGGGGATGGAAACTCAAGAACAAGTTGATGGATTAGGTGGGTCAAAAAGCCCACCTACCTTCCTCGGTCTTGTTGAGATGCATCATTATGGGATTGTCGATGTATGGTAGAGTGGGCTTGTAATATCCCGGTATTTTGACCTAACACTTATGGGGATAAGCTATTAATATGTCAGAGTAATATAGGGATTAAAACACAGTCTCATAAGAGATTTCAGAGAATTAAGCATGAAAATGACATAATGGTGTTACAATAGAATGTTACAGCTCTGTTTAATCAATAAAATAATGATAGTACAATACAATGGTCATGCAAGGTGCATGAATTCCAAGAAAATTCGAATTCCCAAGGAGGTCATTCGAATTGAATGAATGGGTGTATCTTAACTGAATGTCAGCCATAATCGACACATATAGTTAACCACTGAGCTAATCAATAACTGACTCTCACACTAAGTCCTAACTGAATCAGAGTGAAATAGATGATTGAGTCTAACTGAAAGTGACTGATCACATGTAACTGCATGTCCAACTGAAGGAGGTAGCGCATCCATAAATTTAAGTAGCTCCGATGGAGTTAGCTGAAGTGACACATGCCATCAAAAGTGCTTGTAGGTTCCAGTGTTAGCTCCAGTTCATAAATATTGACAAAAAATAATCAAATAATGAATGGAGGCACCTTCACAACTTAGCTTAACTGATTGTTAGGTGAAACAACAATCAGTTAGCAATTAGGTGCATTTATTACACTTAGATCACCCTATAATTGCTCCCTGTTTGAAGGAGGAAGCCCAAATAGCCTCCACGAATGAAGGACAAGGCTTAGTTTTCCTCCTTGACTGAAGGAGGGCATGGGTGTGATCATGTTGATGTCATAGTGTGCTCATCTGATGCAAATTAAGTCAATTAAACTTAGGATAGTTGGTAAATAGGCCAAAATTGACCAAATAAGTGTGCATGTTGGGTAAATGACTCCAACACCCCCTCTTAAGCTATACTCACGAGGAGTAAAAATAAAATGCATGAAATGCTAGGGCCTTGAAAACAAAGGGCATAGGTAACCCTGTACAATAATGTAACTCAAACAATGCTCAAAAATAAATCTAAGTGATGAAAGAGGGAAACCTAATGGGAAACCCCCCCCCCCCCCCCCCCTCAAGCTAAACACTAGAAAGTAATATGATCACCTTGATGAACTCACCCCCAATAGTGAACAGAGGTAAGTGAACTTATTCTTTGAAAATATCTTGGTGAATATGTCTACAATTTTCTCATCAGTAGGGCAATATTGTAGAATGATGGTCCTGTCATGCACTAATTCCCTGATATAGTGCATGTGTATCTCTACATGCTTGGTCCTCTGCCCGGTAACTAGATCTATGGAGATATTAATAGAACTTTGATTGTCACAAAAGAGGAAAGTGGAAAAAGTACTACCAAAATAAAACTTTGAAAGAATGTCTTGCAACCAAACAGCTTGGATGTAAGCATTCATCGCTCCTCAGTACTCGGCCTCTGCTGAAGACAATACAATGGATGCTTGCTTTTTGCTAGACTAGAAAATGGGGCCACCACAAAACATTAATACATATCCGGAAGTATACTTCCGATCAATAGAATCTCCCGCCCAATTTGAATCTGTGTAGCCAACCAACTCTAGCACAAAGTCTGCAGCATATTGAATGTCGTAAGTCCTAGTGCCATGAATATACTAGATGATCCTCTTGGATGCCTGCCAATGAATATCATGAGGCTGTTGGATGTATCTTTGTACATAATTCATGGCATAACATATACCAGGATGATAATGAGTCAAGTAAATCAAGCTACCAATCAGTTGGTGATAGATTGTGCAATCCATGGGTGGAGTGCTTTTTCCTTCTTCAAGGCTGATCCCTGAAAGGAAAGGGAATGGAGAAGCCTTACATTCAGCCATGTTAAAATTCATTAACAGGTCTGATATGTATTGATACTGAGTGACCATTATCCCATCAAAATTTTGTGCAATTTCAATCCCCAGAAATTGCTTCAAGAGCCCCAAATCGTTCATCTCAAATGCATCATGGATGGATGTTTTTATGACTAAAATGGAAGCAACATTGATACTAGTAATAAAAAGATCATCAACAGATAAAACAATGATAAGAAAATTACCATCATACTACTTTAGATACACATTCGGATCTGATTTACACCTTTGGAATTTTTGCAAGAGAAGGAAGGCATCCATCTTGGAATACCATTCTCTTGGGGCCTGTTTTAACCCGTATAATGCCTTCTTTAATTTGAAAACCAAAGATGAATCTCAAATTTATCCCTCAGGATGCTTCATGTTTATCTCATCATGAATATCTCCATGTAGAAAGGCATACTTAAAATCCATATGATGCAGTTCCCAGTGCTTGGATATTGCAATTTCCAAAACTAGGAGGATGGAGTCCATTTTTTCAACCGATGCAAAGGTCTCATGATAGTCCACACCTTGGACCAAGGAGAACCATTTTGATACCTTCCTTGCCTTATATTTTCATGTGCTTCCATATGCAACAACCTTTGTTCAAAATACCCACTTTCGTTGAACTAATTTCCTCCCCAGAGGAAGAGAAACTAGCTCCCAAGTAGCATTCTTTTGAAGAGAATTCATCTCTTCATCCATGGAAGTTTCCATCTCGGATCTTTCCAAGAATGGAATTAAGACATAGGATATGAAATTATCATTAAGTAACAAGTTTCAAATAGAAAATATTCATGAAAAGAGATCGCAATACCTGCTCTTTGGAAATCGGACTGGGTTCTTCTTGGATCATTAGGATTTCCAATGTCGTCACCGGTGGAAGAAAGTGTCTGCCTGTCCCAAGTTGAGAGATGTGTTTGCACTTCAGGTTATGAACTTCAAATTGATTCTTGGTGGTAATTTATATCAGATATCATATGTTCCAATTCAGGTTCATCACCCTCAATTTCATCATCCAGATATTCAGTAGAATAGGAAGGAAATTCAGCAGTTTTCTCCTTCACTAGTTCTACCTCTTGAAGAGGCTCATCAAACTGGACACTTCTTTCAATGATGATTTTTTTCGTTTTGATATCCAGAATATTTAAACCTTTAGATTCATCAGGATATCCAATAAACAAACATTCAACACTTCTTGGTTGCAAAGCTTTCCTCTTATCATGCGGAATTCGGGCCCATGCAGTGGACCCAAACACCCTGAGATTCGACACATCTGGCTTGTGTCCAAATTAGGCTTCGAAAGGGGTCTTCCCTTTCAAAAATTAGTGAGGAACTCTATTCTGAATGTATATAGTAGCATTCATCGGCTCAGCCCATATATTTTCAGCCAACTTCTTGACTTCAAGCATGCAAGTGGTAATCTCCTTGAGAGACTAATTCTTTCTCTCCGCTACACCGTTCTGCTAGGGAGTGTAGGGGACTGAATGTTGGATATGAATACCACATTTGAAATATATATGTAGAAACTCATTACTTATATATTTCCCACCATTATCATATCTTAAAGTTTTGATCTTTTTCCCATATGCATTCTCAATCGGTGCTTTTAATTCAATGAATTTTTCTAAGGCTTATGACTTTTTCTTGATGAAGAAGACCCATGTATATCTAGAAAAATCATCTATAAAAGTGAGAACATACCGAGATCCATTCAAGGATGTGGTGGGAATTGGTCCTCAGATATCATAATGAATCAGCTCCAAAATTTCTGATGCTTGGCTTTCCTTCCCTCGATCAAACTTATGCTTAGGATGCTTGCCCAAAATATAGCCTTTGCAAATTCTGGTGGTAGCTTTGATGACTGGGAGGCCTTCAACCATGGAATTTTTCTGTAATTGCTGCAATTAATTGAAGTTTAGGTGGCCAAACCTCTCATTCCAGAGCCTACTAACCTCATTTCCATGATTCAGCAGAGCTGCGGGCTTTGCATCCTCCACAAAATGGGAAAACTCATAGCCTTTGGCATGATGATTTGCAGAGCCTTTTGCCACAAGTTTATCGGATGCAATTTCAGTAATTTATACATCATCTGGGATGAAGATACTCTATTGGGTACTCCAGTATGGGTCATTTGATAGAGAGTTAGGAGGTTTGATGCAAGAGATGGTACATACAGAACATTGGAAAAATAACCGTGCTCAAGATTTACTGTACCTTGTCCTTTTGAGATGATGGTAGAGTCATCTCCCATGTGGATGGGAATTCCCTTGCTAGAGTCGAGGGAAGAGAAAGAGTCTTTGTTGGACATCATGTGGTTCAAATCTCTAGAATCTATGAGTAGAGCCATGGACTTCGAAGTGCTTGCCATGAGGGCATGACCTATTTCATGTTGGTATTCCCGATCTTGATTTTCTTTCCACTGAAAGATTTCCAGAATATTTATGTTATTTCTCTCAAGAAGAGAAGTAGCTTCATCAAGCTTCTTTTTCATGGATGCATGTTCAAGGTGGAATCCCTTCCCACAGTATGAACAATTGATTTTTTCCTTCCCATGGTGGCCTTTGTTTTTGTTCTTCTTCAAGCCAGAAGGATCTTCTTGATGTTGGTTTTGAAATTTTGGATTAGGAGCTTCGAATTTGGTTTTTGGGTTCTTTTGTTGATTTCCTTTCCCCTTCAGATCATTGGGTCCCAAAGAAAATAGGGCCTGATCATGGAAGGATCTGATGATCCCGATCTAGACAAGCTCATCCTACTCGCTTGTTAGGGACTCGATGAAGGCATTGAGTGAAGGCATCTTCAATATAGGGGTTGTGACCTTCCCTACATGGAATGTATAAACAAACTCCTCCTTCTTCACCTCATATGGCTTCAGTAGAAGGACTATATGCTTGAATTTTGTGAAGAAATCATTAAGGGTCTCAAAATTTCCAGCTTGAAGGGACATCAACTTGTTTTGAAGCTGATAAACCTTCAAGTCATCTTGTTTTCCATACAGGGAGGCAAGGTGGTCCCAAATATATTTCAGAGTCTTCAATCTCGAGAGGTGGAATAGAAGATTCTTGGATATAGAGAGACACAAGAAACCGAATGCTTCATCTTTCTTATTCAAAAATCTAGCCTTGTCTATAACATGAGTAGGCTCTTTGTCTGTGTCCATAATGACTCGATAGATTCCTCTGGTGTGGCTCATTGGTGGTTCCATTGTTATGAAGTCACTTGTTGTAAATTGGAGGTCACGAGATCAATCCCACTCGGGTTTACCTGTGTCCCATGTCTTGCGGAGGGTGTGGGGAACCTAGGATTATAATGGTAGCAGGAATGGATCCTTGGACCCCATGTCACATGAGTACTAGCCCGGCCCTAGTTATTGATTCCCCTAGTAAAAAAAAAAAAAAAATTCCTTAACTTGGGGTATTAAGTGGTAAACCTTCTGCTTTTGGTGCAGTGTTAGAATTTGAGATTTTGCCCAAATTTTCATGCAAGATCCATCGAAAACCATGTTTTTGAAGAGAATGAGCTTTGTCCCACCATGAGCTCTGATACCATATTAGTCTGTCATAGTAATCTAGGGACTCAAACACAGTCTCATAAGAGATTTCAGACAATTAAGCATGAAAATAGCATAATGATGCTGCAATAGAATGTTGCAGCTCTATATAATCAATAAAATAATGATAGTACAATACAATGCTCATGAAAGGTGCATGAATTCCAAGACAATTCGAGTTCTCAAGAAGGTCATTCGAATTGAATGATTTGGTGTAGCTTAACTGAATGTCAACCACAATCGGCACACATAGTTAACCAGTGAGTTAATCAATAACTGACTCTCACACTAAGTCCTAACTGAACCGGAGTGGAATAGATGGCTGAGTTAAACTGAAATTGACTCATCACATGTAAATGCATGTCCAACTGAAGGAGGTAGCGCATCCATAACTCCAAGTAGCTCCGATGGAGTTAACTGAAGTGACACATGTCATCATAAGTGGTTGTAGGCGCACATGTTAGCTACAGTTCATAAATATTGACAAAAAATAATCAAATAATGAATGGAGGTGCCTTCACAAATCAGATTAACTGATTGTTAGGTGAAACAACAATAACTTAGCAATTAGGTGCATTTATGACACTCAGATCACCCCAGAATCGCTCCCTGTTTGAAGGAGGAAGCCCAGTTAGCCTCCCTGAATGAAGGATAAGGCTTAGTTGGAGTCCTTGACTGAAGAAGGGCATGGGTGTGATCATGCTGATGTCATAGTGTTCTCATCTAATTCCAAGTAAGTCAATTAAACTTATGATAGTGGGTAAATAGGCCAAAATTGATGAAATAAGTGTGCATGTTGGGTAAATCACTCCAACATAAGCCCCATTGCTTAAGATGTTGCTTTGATGTTTTATTTTGTATATTGGGGAATAAGACCCTATTACACATGAACATGATGATTTGTTTGATACATTGGGTGTAAGAAAATTGAATATGTTTTATGTATATAATTTCATGTTTTGGGCATGGACCCTGAAGCACATAATTGATGGGATGTTTGTGTTGAGTGTGAGCTTTGAAGCACACGAGTATTTTATATTTTGTGTTAAGAGAGAAGATCTAAAACACATGAGTATTTAATGTCTGCATTGAGTGAGAGGCTCTAGAGCGCATGAGTGTTTTAAATGTATTTGTTTAGCGAGAGGCTCTGGAGAACTTGAGTTATGAAACCTTTGTGTTGAGAAGGAAGCTCTGAAGCACATGAAAAGATAAGAATTGGAAGTGTTGGCCATAAACCCTGGAGCATTCCAAGTTGATGTTGAGCATAAGCTCTGGAACATTGGCTCCTTGGCCATTGTATCCCTATGTGTATCCTACAAATACATCCTAGCATTAGTGTTGAGCGGGGAGCTCTGGAATTGCACTAAGTTTGTAACTCCCTGTTTCTTAGCATTGAGTATGGGATCTATATAAACGATAGGAGTTACCGAAAACTTAATTTGTTGAGTGAAAATGAATCTTTATATACGACATGCTAGTTAACTCTAAGACTAAATAGGAACACAAGGATCATCTCCGCATAGTACTACAGGTGTTACAAGAACACCAACTTTACACCAATTTTAGTAAATGTGATTTTTACAAACCACAGATACAGTACTTGGGTCACATCATCTTCGAGAAGGGGATAGTCATGGACCTAGAAAATATTAAATCCATAGAGGATTTTCCTACCCCAACTATTGTCACCGACATGAGGTCATTTTTTGGTTTAGTCGGTTACTACCGAAAGTTCATTGAGAAATTTTTGACGATAGCTTGTCCCATGAACGCTTTCCAAAAGAAGGTGAACAAGTTCTTATGGATGACCAAATGTGAGGAAATTTTTCAACATCTTAAACTACTTTTGGCAACTGCGCCAATACTATGAATTGCGGATCTCGATGGGGATTTTGTTGTTTGTACGAATTCAAGAAAGGAAGGGCTCGTAGGATTCCCCTTGCAGAATTATTGAGTGATCTGTTATGAATCATGGAATTTAAAAGAACATGAATAGAACTACCCCACCCATGATCTTGAGTTAGAATCCATCATCCAGACCTTGAAAATGTGGAGGAACTACCTCATGGAGAATAAATTTCTTCTAAAAACTAACAATATGAGTCTGAATTATTTATTTGAGCAACCGAATCTGAATGCTAGGAAAGCCATATGGTTGTCCTTCCTCATTGATTACCATTTCGAGCTAAACTTTATAAACGAAAAAGAAAACAAAATTGTTGATTCTTTAAGTGGACAAGCTCATATGATATATGAGGTGACTTTAATTCAAACCGATTCAAATTTACATGATAGGATTAAAACAGCCAACAGAATTGACCCTTTCTATGTTGAAATACTCAAGAAGGTACTCCAAGAGGACAGGTTCTTTCAGCAACAAAACGAGTACAAGGTAGTTGAAACGGGACTGTTGTGGTGCAAACAAATATTGTATGTTCCAGAAGGAGGGTGCATTAGTTCCAATATCCCACGTAATTTCATTGGACACCCTACTCAGGGCATTCGGGATATCAAAAGATGATATCCGCAGTGAAGAAACACTTTTTCTTGCCTAAGTTAATGGCTTGCATAGCGTTGTTTAATGAAAAATGTCAAGACTTTGAACTGGTCAAAGCTGAGCACCAGCATCCTTCGGGATTTATGCATCCATTTCCCATTGTAGAATGGAAGTGGGAGGTCACTAATATGGATTTAATCACGGGTCTACCAAAGAGCAATAAGAGAAATGATTCTATATTTGTAGTAGTTGAAAAGTTGTAAAACAAAGCACACTTAATTCAAGTGAAGTCAACCTACAAGGCAATACACATTGTCAACATCTTCTTAAAGGAGATATCCAGATTGTATGGGATACACAAGGAAATCATCTCGGATTGAGATACAAAGTTTACCAAATTTTTTTGAAGATCCTTATTCTCTGTATTAGAAATGCAATTTAACTTTAGTGCTGCTTACCACCCACAGACTGATAGGCAGACAGAACGGGTAAACTAGATTGTAGAGAACACACTTAGGATGTATGCCATGAACAACCCCACCATGTGGGAATATTACCTACATCTTATAGAGTTTCCATATAACAATGGATACTAGACCTATGCAAAGATGAATCCTTTGAGGTTACTTTATGGATTGAAGTGTAGAACATTGGTTACTTGGGATAGCCCGGTGGATCAACTTATGTTAGTGCCTGACTTACTAAAGGACTTGGAACAATTGGTTACCAAGGTCCAATTGAACCTTAAAGAAGCACAATACCTCCATGAGAGTTACATGGATAAGAAAATAGAAGATAAAGATTATGAGATAGGTGACCATGTTTACTTGAAAGTAAAAGAAAAAAATTGTCATTGATCTCGGGAAGGTGTGGTAAGTTAGCACCAGGATTTTGTGGACCCTTTGAGATATTGGCCAAGAGAGGGCCAGTGGAATATGAGATAGCTTTACCTACTCAAATAAGAGTTCATAATGTTTTCCATGCATCCTTATTAAAGAAATGTATTTATGATACTAAACATATGATTGATTGGTTTTTGTTACAGGTGGAACCTAAAGGGGAGTTTGTAGCTGAATCCCTTCATATACTAGACAAGAGAGAGGTGCAGCTTCAGAAGTGAACCATAGTCCATTTCAAAGTGAAATGGAAGCACTTTGAGGCCAATGAGGATACTTGGGAGAATGAAGCCACCATGAGAGAGGCTTACCCCTCCTTGTTTCATGATTTCATTATGAATCCCTAGAACACCATGGATGGTGTTTTTCTAAGCGGGGAAGGATGTAATATCTTGAATTTTTTACCTAACACTTATTGGCATAATCCCTATTGATTATGATGTGTCTTTGATGTTTTATTTTGTATGTTGGGCATAAGACCCCACTACACATGAACATGATGATTTGTTTGATACATTGGGAATAAGCCAATTGCATATGTTTTGTGTATATAATTTCATGTGTTGGGCATGGACCTTGAAGCATATAATTGAAGAGATGCTTGTGTTGAGGGATATCTCTGAAGCACATGAGTATTTGATATTTTGTATTGAGCGCAAAGCTCTAGAACACATGAGTATTTAATGTTTGCATTGAGTGACAAACTCTAGAGCGCATGGCTATTTAAAATGTTTGTGTTGAGTGAAAGGCTCTAGAGCACATGAGTTATGAAACCTTTGTGTTGAGTAGGAATATCTGAAGCACATGAAAAGATAAGAATTAGAAGTGTTGGGAATAATCCCTGGAGCATTCCAAGTTGATGTTGAGCATAAGCTCTGGAAAATCAGATCCTTGGCCATTATATCCCTAGGTGTAGGCTACAAATACATCCTAGCACTAGTGTTGAGCGAGGAGCTATCGAATTGGACTAAGTTTGCAACCCCCTATTTCTTAGCGTTGAGTATGGGTTCTCGATAAACGCTAGGACTTACTGAAAAATTAATATGTTGAGTGAAAATGACTATGATAAAAAATTGATCGCATATTACTTATTTCTAAGTTCTTAAATGAAATTTTGAATTTATGTATCTCATCAAGTACTGAAGAACTACCATGTTAAATGATGTAATCCAACATGCAAGGAGGTTTAGATTTGCCTAACCTAGTTGACCTAGCCCCTACCTAAAGGCCTTAATAAAGAAGTGACCATAAGCTAAAAGAAAAGTGGCATGTGACTNACCTAAAGTAAAAATGTTAAGGAATATATATATATATATATATATATATATATATATAAGAGTAAGTGCAAGTAATAATAATATTAACTATGAATAATAATGAAAGGATGTATACATTATTATTATTACTGATGTAAACTAAATATTAAATACCTACAAGAGTCAAAAGTTCCTAAGTTAAATTTAAATAAATATTAAAATTACCTAGATTAAGTAAAAAGGGTTATTTAAAGAAAACAAATGATTATTGATTTAACTGCCCCTTTTCCTAAAAGGTATGTCTATAAAGACCCAAGCCAAAGATAGGCTTGGGGATCTTTTGATTATTCGATAATTTCTATGTGATTATTCTCAAGAGAGTTCTTGGAGAACATTTTTCCTAAGAGGAAAAGGAAATTGATACAAAATGTGTTATCCCAGATAGGGAAGCCTTACCTTAGGAGCTCTAAGATACTTTCATGTTGGAACCAGCTCGGGGGGATTTGGATTGAAACCAGGAATGGTTATGGGTGATGGCTGGGTGGAACGTGGTAGTTCCCAAGTTTTTTGGTTATCTGAACAGAGGTCAGAACTGTCTATGTACTTGTTAATGCTAGGTGTTTGAGTGTGCATAGTTTCGAGCTATTAAAATAGCTTCAACTTGGAGGTATGAGGTTTCTTGATTTTCCTTATAATTTACACGGGTTTTATTATCAAATGAAGAGATTAAATTCTCGAAGGATAAATAGTATATGCTTTCTATAGCTAGGTTATTTTATTTACTCAAACATGATATTCAAGTTAGGGAAATATATATATTATTCATGTTTGTAATGATAGACTGTCACCTATAGTCTTATCAGTTTTCAAAACCATAAGAGGATTTGGTCTTTGTTAATTTCTGCATTATTCTTTCATCATTTACATGATAATTTCAGTCTTCTCTAAAGAGCATATTGGTTTTAATAGAGTTCATATTATTTAGGTTATCTATATTGTTTATCATTGATATTAACTAATTAAACACCTACTCTACATCTTCCACTACTAGAAGATTTCATATTGCTAGCAGGCTTGTTATTTTTAACCATCTAAACTATTACATATAGTTTAAGCATAAACACTATGCATAAAATACAAATTAAATACTATTGTTGAAACTTAAATCATTGTAGCATAAACAAGATAAACATGGTTAACACATTAAAACCTACCAAATAACGTAACGAATATAATTATTAAACAAACCCCAAATAGTAATTTCCATTACATAAATCCGTGCTTAACATGCCAAGCATCGAGAACTGTTAAGGTTTGGCTGTAGCCCTAACTATTATATCATATATCTCTACTATCTACTACCAAGCTAAGAATTGATTTATACATAATACAAACCAACTCTTAAACAACATATCCATTTAAAAGATCTAGGATCGAATCCTGTTGGCATCTCTGCTAAAATGAAAACACACACACACGGTATTGAAACACCAATCCATGCATTCGACAACCCAGGATTGAATCCTGTAGGCTCAATTTTTATTTACAAAACAAAAACTATATCAAAAACATGTCAGGAATCGAATCCTGTACGATTCGATTTGTTAAACACCAATGTTGTAATGCCATTCAAGTTTCTACATAGACCAAATATAAACTACGCTAGAAGAACTAAATTCACATAGTAATATCCATCAATTTATATATAGGCTACATATTTGCATGAGGGTTGAGTCGTAGCTATCAAAGCTCGACTATAAACCCCAGTCTTAAACCGTAATAGAAATCACTACTTTGTTATAGCTCTACATTAAAATAAAAAAATAAGAATATACACGTTGTGTTTCAATACTAAGGCTCATGATCGACAGTTAAACCCCGTCGTAATCAACATTAAAAACAAAACCTAAAATCATTTAAATGCCAAAAGAATCCATTTAAACCCTATTGTCTACGATGTTACAACCATGACATTTACAAATGGCATAGTAGTATGCCAAACGTATGCCCATCAAAATAATAAACCCAACCACGCTAAATAAAACATATATCTCACAGTATTAAAAATTTACAAGAAAAAATAGACACAAACATGATTCGACAAGTGTGGCATTGCAAGAAATGGCACTGCCATAGTTTAAAAAAATCATTTAAAACCAAAACGCAGAGCTTCCATTAACTTATAAAACCATATGTTTAAGTTACAAAAGAAAAAACGATTACAGAGCTGAGTCTTGTCTGGACACACATGGCCCAAAGATGACACACTTAAACCATCATCAAAACCATATTTACACACACATCTCTCGATTCCCATTAACGCAAAAGATCCATACAGTCGAATGTCATAACCAAATATTCACAACATTAAACCTTTCAACAGAGAGCTCAAATCTATGCTAAATATTTACATGTAGAGGTAACAGGCCTAAACTATCGCAGGGATTACCCATAGAAGGGTACCATATACAGTCTTGTAAACACCCATGAGCTACGAATGGAATCCCCCTGTTACCTGCATTTTCGAAACAGAGTACTATCAGGAGTATGCTAAAACCTCCACCCAAAGAAAACAATAGTATAACAATGCAAACCAAACAGAGAGCATACCTTCCAAGCACAAGGTGAGTCTACTCCTCCATGCCATGATGAACCATAAGAACCAAATCGTGAAGGAAACCAACAATAGAGAAAATCAATCCAAAACCATGATAGACCCAAGCTTAGGGTTCGTTTTCCCCCCTTCCCAAGGAATATTAATTGCACCAACCTATCTTCCACCATCGACGTAATTTTTACCCAAGTGCATATAGTCAAAACCCCAACATTTCTATTTTGTATTAAAACCCTGATCAAAACACTCATTGGCACGGTTAAGGCATGGTTTCATGGCATATGGAATATGCCATGAAGGGCTTACCACATAAACCATAATATTTACAAAGTTTAATATAATGTTTGTTAAGTCTTATGAATTAAGCCTATAACCTTAGGCATCAAAACAATTCAATTTATATGTTATAAATACATAGAAAAGGATAAAAATTATCACAATCCCAACACACAATAATAATTTCAACAAGATAGATTCACGTCTTACAAACCCAAGTATACGTAAATAGTAGCAGTAGGAATAATTATGCCAGGACTTTAGTCATTTTGTCTTCAATAGGAATAGGATAGTGTAGCATGGTTAGCATGCCATAGGATGTCAAGGTTAGTTTTTGTATCAATTTTTCGTCATCTAATGAACTTGCACAAAGAAACGAGAAGTTTGCATTAGTTCAGCATGAACTAAGTAAACCTCGTAACATCAAGTAGAACCAGTTACCTCTTCAAGTAGTCACATAAGGGATGCAAATCCCACCACTCCACCCCTTTAAAGTTAAAGATAAGTCATAAATTTTCATAAACCATGAACAAAACTTATAACCACGAAGTAGGATACAACTCAATGAGCATACACATATGTATGATAAATAGTAATCAATAAGCAGAGCAACCATTTAAACCAGTTCAAGTAAAATAAACATAGTTCATAATTACATCATCAACTACATAGGAAAACACATAGAAAGATAAGGACAACTTATGACACTTCGAATTAGAAGACAATGGCCGACATATTCTGCACAAGATGAATTAATGTCCAGAATAGGTAGTAATTAACTAGCCTACATAATTTTTTTTTTATTTTCAAATTTTGGGGACATTACTCAAGATTTTCTTTGTACATATAGATATGTTGCTTATCTTTTCCACAATTATTTTAGTAACCCCAATAATCCTTGAACTTTTTAAATTGTCTCCCATATAATCCATACCTTCATGCTCCAAATTAAAAGATCAACAATACATATTATGAAAATGAGCGGTTAAGATCATACTTGTCCACCTACATCTTGTTGAGACGTATAATTAAGGGATTTCTGATGTATGGTAGAGCGGTCTAAGCAACGTCTTCTATGATTCTTTAGGGGCGCGCCTGAAAGTGATAACCTAGGCTAACTATATGATGAATATCTTTAAAAGAGTCCTCTTTTCGACATGCTTCCCTGCTGTAGGATGACTATGACTATGCCATCATGAAAGAATCATCAGATACATAAGTTCCAAGTCTTCAAACTTTTCATCATAATGGCCCATATGCACATAACAACTATCTGCAAATTCTAGTGTTGTTTCATATTCAATTATGGTGGCAAAGTGGTTGAGCCATTCTTCGTCATTAGCCTCATAAGGGGAAGAAATTATCATATCTCTTTCAGCAGGGTCTTCATAAGTTACATCTTCAGCATCCCTGCAGGAGATGAATGAGAGTTCCACGTCCCAAATAGTGTCAAGTTTTGGCTCTTCCTGAGTAAATTCATCAAGCTACTCTTCCTCGCCATAATATATGGAGACAATGCTACCTGGTCTCGAGGAATCATATAAATGTGGACCCATAAATATCCAATGACCATCGTCCTTAGAATTCCCCTTATTATGTTCCCAAAGGTCCAGTATGTCATAAGGAACTTCAGTATGTTGGAGGGGAGAAATCATCGTATCCTTTTGTTCCTCAGCTTCTTAAATTAGGACTTCTAGATTGTCAGATACAGGGCCATGATCATATTCATCTGTTTGGGAAGCGTTATCATCTTGAATAATGGCTACTTCGACATGATCTTCACTTTGGACTTCCTTATTGAACAAGTCCTTCACATGCTTGACATGATGTATCCATTTGTCACGACACCCTGAATCCCATCGATTACTGAACATTTCCACTAATTCTGCAAATAATGATATCGTTCCTTTATCAAGGCCCACAAACCAAGCAAGGGCCTCAGCTCCTAGGTGGAGGACAAATGATCGCATGTAAACCTCATCTTCTTCTTTGATACCATATTCTGAAACGATAGTCATAAACCATTACACATGGTGTGTGGCATTATCATCATCACCCTTGAAGGTATGTGATAATTCCTCTGGTAACTCATCTAAATAACCTAGGAAAGATGATAGATCAAGAGGAGCGAAACCAATTTCCATTTCTGTTGTAGATGAAATATCATCTGTGGTTCCTTCTCTCGCATCATCTTGAGCCTCGATTTTTCCCAAGGTTTTTTCCCATATCCTATCAATCGCGGCCTTTCTTATCTGTTCTTCTACACTGTAATCCCAATTCATGTTGATTGGATCAATAAATTTCCTGAGACAAGAAAATATTTTTCAAGGAAAGCCTTCATACCAATTTCCAATAGATAAGTAAACTTCAAGGTGACGAGACAATAGGAATAGCCTCATCCTGATGTTACTTTCTTGGTTGAATTGCATGAATTCCTGCACATGGGATGCTGCATGGTTTTGATACTGTTGGAACAATGGGAACAATACCTTCCCACAGTCTTTAATGGCGTACTTGTGTGGTAAACCTGGAATTCATGAGAAGTCCAATATGTCCATCCACAATTCATAACTGGATTCCATCTCATCGGGATTCCATGTCTTTATAGAGTACTTTTTTTTTATTTTTCTTCGATTTGAGTTGCCAGGAGAAACGTGTCAGGTTAGTTAAGCAAATCTCGCCAAAGTACTAAATAAAAAGGGGTGTAGCTGATAGATGGAATAGACTGAGCTAAGAGTGTTAATCCTTGTTGAGATTCTTCTTTATGGAGTCTCCAGGTAAGACCCATAATATTAGTCCTTAATAATATTTTCAAAATACCCAGAAAGACTTACCTCAATTTTTCTTACCAAATGTCGTTCTTTCCAGGGTGTGAATCACTCGGGATCAACCGCTTCAAATTTGAAATGGTCCCCGAAAACGGCGCCAAAAATGTTACCCATTGAAATGGAAAGCCTTGCCACCGTTAAGCATATTCAAGACAAGTGACCAGTGTCACCTTAATCACTTACCCTTAATTGCTTTGGAAGTCGTAACTTCCTAGGGGAGAGCGCTATCTGACTCTGCAAAAGACACTAAACACAAATATATCTCTCTCGAATATGTTATTGATTAGTGCCTAATGGAGTCTAATTGAAAGAGTGGATAATTATGTATTACTATTTCAACTATAATTGTGCAATTATCTAGTCTTAAACAATAATTAATTAACTCAAAATAATATCCAAAATACGCAACAGACAAAATTACAATCAAGTAATTAAATGAGAAGTTAATGCACATATTAAAATCATATTCATGCAACATGCAAATAACCAAATAATTCACAACATAATAATAATTAATAACAAAATAATATGTTAATATATATTTAAAACTGCGATCAGGTTAAGATCGCTCGCTGCTTGCTGCTCACCACCGCATCCCTGTAGGGTTTCTTGCTGAGCGTTCCATCTCAGGCCGCCCCCATGGCTGCACCTGGGGGAGGGATATCCCCTCCCTCTCCTCCTTCCTCTGCCGCAGAAGCCTTTAGAAGGTTGCTATCGGCACCTGGATTTAAGCTAGTGGCCCCTTCCATTTTGAAGTTCATCAAAAAACTTGATGTAGTCCCTGAAATTGACCTTCCGATTGAACAACCCATTAAGATCACTCTGGCTCTTGCTGAGCGTGGTTTGGTTGGGCAGTTCATGGGGCTATGGCCCTCAACAAGAACCACAGACGATTGGATCCAAAGGAATTGGAGACCTCGGCTCAAGAACAGTGTTACCTAAAGACCTGGTCCGAATTCATAACCCTGAGATTCTGCTAGTCCAGGAGACAAAATTGGAGGAAGCTGCTATCCTCCAAGCTGGGAAAAAGTTCTGGAAAAAAGGTCCTGGGATGGCCAACATCTCCAGAGGTGCTTCTGGAGGAATCGCCACCTTTTGGGACTCCAACCTTTATGATCTTGAAGCTGAAGAACGAGCGTTGCATTGGGTTTTCACAAAGCTCATCCACAAAGTTTCTAGGCGCACTGTAAGTCTTTTCAGCCTCTATGTCCTCGTCTTACATTCAGAAAAAAAAGATTGCTGGAATATGTTAGAATCCTTTCACAACTTGCAGCACCTTGATAATATCATAGTAGCAGGCGACTTGAATGTCACCCTGGTAGCAAATGAGAAAAAAGGAGGCTCACCGGTCAAAGACCCAGCGAGGGAATGGGTCAAAGATATCATACTTGGATGGGATCTTATTGATATAAAGCCTAATAAGGTAAGTTTACTTCGACTAATAAGAGAATTGGACCTGGCCATGTTCATGCCTGGCTTGACAAGTTCCTAGTTAAATCCTCCTTTCTCTCCCTGGGTCTCTTAGCTTCTTCCAAGATTCTCCCTCATTGCACCTCTGACCATAAGCCCATCCTTCTTGAGCTGGCTTTAGACCAAGATCTCGGCCCGATTCCCTTTCGTTTTAGTCCTCTCTGGATCCAGCATGAGGATTTCTTGCAAGTAGTTGCTGACTCCTGGAAAACCCAAATAAGAGGATCGACGTCCTTCATTTGGGAAGAAAAAATAAAGAGGCTTAAGCAGGACCTGAAAAACTGGGCAAGACACATTACCTCTCCCTTATCTATAAGGAAATTTGCTCAAGCCAATCTGGAAACTCACCAAATTCTCATGGATGCCTCTCCAGTAACTGATTTCCTTCTTCGAAAGGAAGAGGACCTCCAGAAAGCTTTCTTCTTGGCTTGCAGGCTGGAAGAAGAATATTGGAGGCAAAAATCCCGAAATGTCTGGCTCTTAAGTGGGGACAAAAACACAAAGTACTTTCATAAGCAAGCTGTGGCCTGAAAGAACTACAAAGCGGTCTCTGAAATAAATTATCAAGGTGACCTGCTCAAAGACTTCGAGGGAATAAAGCAGGCTGCCCTGGATACTTTCAAAGAGTTATTCACAGCTCCCATGGGGGTTCCGATTGACACCTCCTCCCATCCATTTGATCTCATACCGCCTCTTATCAAGCCTGAGGAAAACAATCTTCTTACTGCTCTTGTCACGATGAATGAGCTTAAAGAGGTCCTCTCGATTATGAAACCTGGCAGTGCTCCCGGTCCTAATGGCTTCACAACAAGATTCTTCACCTGCTGCTGGTCAATAATCAAGATTGATCTTTTAAAAATGATCCGGCATTCTCAGATGGTCAATAAACTGGGAGGCAACACCAATTATTCCTTCCTTGCATTGATCCCGAAAGAAAAAGGTGCCACCACCTTCAACCGATTTAGGCCAATCTCTTTGTGCAACACAGGGTACAAGATTATAACCAAGATTATTCCCTCCAGGCTTAAAAGAATTCTGCCCAGGATTATCCCGGAAAATCAGGGAGGATTCATCAAGGGAAGGAAAATCCTTGACAACATCATTCTCGTCCAAGAAGCAATTCACTCAAGCTATCAACGTAATGAGAAAGGTATGGTCATTAAACTTGATTTAGCTAATTCTTTTGACCGTGTTAGGCATGACTTTCTGTTTGCAGTTATGGCTAAATTTGGCTTCTCTTCGGCCTTTATAAACTGGATCAAAGCCTATGTGGGTGATCCGTGGATAACCGCTCTAGTTAATGGAAGGCCTACTGGCTTCTTCAAATCCTCTAGAGGACTAAGGCAAGGCTACCCACTGTCTCCTCTCCTCTACGCCATTCAAGCTTCGGTCCTTAGCTTTCAACTTAACCTTTGTCAGGAAATCAACATGCTTCTAGTCCTAAGAATAGCGAATAATGTTTGGGACATAAACCACGCTCAATTTGCAGATGATACTTTGTTATTAGGAGGAGCAAACATCCACTCAGCCGAGCACTTTAAACAAGAGCTAGAAATATACAAGGAGGTGTCCAGAAGTCACAAATCAATTTCCAAAAAAGCAAAATCTTCAGCTGGAAGTGCTCAGCAAGAGAGATTCAGGAAATAGCTAGAATGCTTGGGATGGAATGGACTATGGACTGGGACAGCTTCATTTATCTTGACATCCCCATCTGCAAAACCAAAATAAAATCACCAAATTGGGATACTATCTTAGACAAAATTAAAATCAAAATTCAAAATTGGAGCGCCAACTGGCTCAACCTAGCAGGAAAGACCATTCTTATAAAAGCTGTTATAAATAGCATGCCTATTTACCATTCTTCTATTCTGCTCGCCCCAGGCTCGGTTATTTGCAAATTAGAAGGTCTGCTCAGAAAATTTATTTGGGAAGGGGGCAAAGGGAATGAAAAGAAACTCCATCTAGTGAGTTGGGATAAGATACAAAAACCCCGTTATGAAGGAGGGCTTCAAGTGCGGAGTTTATCCACCCAAAACCTAGCTTTAGGAGCTAAAATGCTTTGGCATCTAGTCACAGGGAAAGAAAGCTAGAGCAAGAAAGTTCTGCGCAAAAAATACTTTCCTGGAACAAGGAAGAGATGTCTGGACATGCAGCCCCCACTTAGAAATGGTTATCCGGTTTACAACTTATGTATTAAAGCACTGGAATCATTCAAAAGGAACCTATACTGGATTCCTGGGAATGGGAAAACAATTAGAGTATGGAAAGATTCCATCCTGGGAGATACTCCAATTGGATCTCGCATGGAAGTGGACAACATCAAACATTGGCTACTGAATAAAGGAGCCACCTCGCTGTGGGATCTGTCAACATGGGAAAACAATAACTAGATTGGCTGGGATCTAGGCGACCTCCCTCCGAATCTTGAAGCAGAAGCTGAAACACTAACAAATATTCTCCAAGGAAAATCTCCCATTAAAGAAGGAATCGGAGATAAAAGAGGGTGGGGAAACAATTCAGGAATTTACACATCCTCAGAAGGTTATAAGAACTTAAAAGCAGTCCCTTATGTGGCTCCCAACCCAGTGGTCTGGAAGTTTCTTTGGTCAAAAGCCTTCATCCCAAAAATTGACATATTTTGTTGGACACTGGCCCACAACAGCATTCTCTCTGGAGAAAACCTTAAGAAAAGAGGTATGGAAGGCCCAACTAGATGCTCTCTTTGCAAAAATGAGGAAGAGACCTCGGATCACATCATCCTTGGTTGTCATTTCTCCAGAGAAGTTTGGAAAGAAGCCGTGAGGCTAAACCCAGGCATCAATCTCCCAGACACTATCCAAGAACTTCTTTTAAATTGGATGAGTCTCTCTCTGTATCATCTGGCCAAAAAAACTCTGCTCCAAACTGCATGGAATTGGTTTCCAAAAGCCATCTGTTGGAAAATTTGGATTGAAAGAAAGAATCGTATCTTCAGGGGACAGGAAAGCTATCCCTATAAAATAGCAATACAAGCAAGAGCAATTCTTGGGGAAGCCCTTGAACACAACCACTCCCTGAATAATACTACTCATCTTCTGCCAGACGAGTCACATTGGCTAAGCTTGCTTGTCCCCAACCACCAGAATCGATCCCCCCCAAACTCCCAGTTTCCTCATTGGGAAATTCGGCTTGATGAACTTGATTTCATCAGATGGAAAATCTCCAGGAATGAACTCTGCCTCTTCTTTAATGGAGCTTCAAAGAGTAATCCTGGCTCAGCTGGTTGCGGTGGAGTGATTACAGAGGCTAATGGTACTGTGCTCAGCAATTACTCTTGGGGTCTAGGCATTGAATCAAATAATAAAGCAGAATTCTGTGGACTCCTGCAAGGATTGAGGATAGCACTGTCCAAAGGAATTTCCAATCTTTCGGTATATGGTGACTCTCGGCTTCTAATTCAAGCTCTAATAAGGGAGAAGCGTCCCTCCCATCTCCAACTAGCACAAATTTATCAAAAAATTCGCCTTCTTAGCAAAAAATTCCAATCCATCAGATTCTTCCATGTACTTAGAGCACTTAACTCGATGGAAGACAAAGCAACAAATCAGGGGACCCTCTTGTGACATCCCCTAGCTGGAGCATATTTAGGATCATCAGCCGGCGTTCCCATTTGCTTGGCAGTGCTCCTTTGTACTACGAATCTCCTCGATCGACTGGCTCTGGCAAAAAACATTGCATCATGATTCTGGTCACAAGCACTGCGTGACTCTGTCTCCTTCCCTGATAGTTATTTATTCAACACATTCCTCCCTCATTACTGCAGAAGCTTTGAAGAGCCAGTGTTTTGATGTTTCTCTGGAAAACAAGGAGAAAGCCATTGCTGCGAGGCCAAGGAGAACCCTTACGCTGTCAAATCGCTCAGCAATCTCTCGTCACTTGCCGATCCAAGAAAAGGCTGCTAGCCAATTGCAATGGCGTCTCATGGATCTTCATCAGAATCAGGACCTTCAGTGGAAGACCGGATTGAATCACTAGAAAACTCAATGGGGAGGCTCAGAGCACGCTTGGATAACCAAGACAAGCTCCTGCAAGCGACATCCCAAGCAGGAGAGCAAACTTGGGACATCCTAAATGAAGATCTCCGGAAGCTACGCGCAAATCATTCAGCCTCATCAGAGAACCTGGAAAACTTCCAAGAGGAGGTTCGCACCGGTTTCAAGGACGCTGCAAACATTCATGGAGACTTTGGGAAATGCATCAGTGCACTAGAGACTGTTGTCTCTAAACTGATAGCTAAACTGGACAAATGAAGATCACCATACTGAAAATCAGTAGTCTCTCTGTCAAGCAGCGACCTTCTCTTCTGCTACACCAATGTTTCTCTGCCTTTTTTACTGCATTCGACCCGTTAGGCTGCTATGGATAGCTAGATTCATTTTGAAAAAGAATCTAACACTGCT